>CM045736.1:47083895-47216395 GCA_024760905.1 Plotosus lineatus
GGGTTGTGTCAGGAAGGGCATTCGACATAAAAACCTGTGCCAAATCAAACGGGCGAATCATTCGCTTTGGAAACCCCTGTAAAAGGGAAAAAGCTGAAAGGAAATCTCTCAATGTTTATAGCCAAATGCCTCTCTATCTTTTGCAGAATAACCTCCTTGAAACTAAACAATCTGGCTTTAGAGCAGCACATTCCAAGAAGACTACACTCTTGGCTGTTATAAAGAAGCTACATGCTGCAAGATCAGCCAAGATGTCATCAGTCTTCATTCTCCTCAACCTTTCAGCAACATTTGACATGAGTTAACCACGACTCTAATGTCCATCCTCATTAGTCTAGGAATGTGTGGTGCAGCATGGCAGTGATTTCCTTCCTAGGTCCCTCATATGAGGTTACATGGAGAGGATCCACATCTCCATGTTAACTTTGCACTGGCATTCCCCAGGGCTCAATTCTTGGTCCACTTATGTTCTCTCTTTATACTAGGTCCCTTGGTGATGTCATATCCTCACATGGGTTCTCATACGACTGCTATGCAGCTGACACTCATCTTGTTCTCTCTTTTCCTCCCTCAGACACTGATGGGTCTGCCCAGATTGCTGCATGTCTGGAAAGTATCTCCTCATGGGTGACAGTTCACCAGCTGAAGCTTAATCCCAGCGAGACTGAATTGAAGTTCATTAATGCTGACTCATCCCCACATCAAGATCTTGCAATCTCCTTGAACAACGTTGTGATCTCTCCTTCAAGCACTGCACAAAGCCTTTACACAAAGCTCTTGTTATATCACTAATCATTGTAAATCATGTTGATTTTTTTCTCTTTAACATTAAAAGGATTCATCAATTTCTTTCCGCTAAGGCCACTCAGATACATGTTCAATTCCTTGTCATCTCAAGAATAGATTACTGCAACTCACTTCTGGCAGGTCTACCTTTGAGTGCTATTTGACATCTGCAAATAATCATGGTTTGTTTTCAACCTTCACAAATTTTCCCACACCACATCATTGATTCCTGTAGCTGCTCACATCAGATTTAAAACACTAATGCTTGCCTACAAAGCAAAAAATAGACCTCCACCTTCCTACCTCAAAGCACGTATCATACCTTACACTGCATCACATTCTCTCAGATCCTCTAGCACTGCTAGACAAGGGGAAAATGCATCTAAATTCTTCTCTGTTCTGGCTCCAAGGTGGTGGAAAGAACAATGGCTGAAAACGTACCTTTTTCAGCAGTACTTAAATTAGCACTATGCTGTAGACAAACACACACACACACACACACACACACACACACACACACACACACACACACACACACACACACACACACACACACACACACACACACACACACAAACCTAAGTGATTGATCACCTATCGATCCCTGAACCAGCAGGAAAAATGTGTGGCAGTGTGTGAGTGAGCTACACCTTCTCGTCCTCCACATTTATGGCTGAAGTGCCCTTGATCAAGCCACCTAACCCCAATTGCTCTCCAGGCATCTCTAATGTGTGTGGTAGACTGCTGCTCTGAGTCTGTGTGCTCACTGTTAAGTGTGAGTGTGTGCTCACTTCCGATGGGATAAATGCAGAGGCAATAATTTCCCTTGTGGGATTAATACAGTACTTTCATTCATTTATTTTCTGAATCACTTAATCCTAATTAGGGTGGCGGGAAGGCTGAGACCTATCTCAGCCAACTCTGGGTGAGGATAGAATGCACCCTGGATAGGTTGCCAGGCCATTGTATGGCAGAAACATGCTGATGTCTATGCGTCCTACTCTTGATGAAAGTCAGCAATGATTATTTTACATGCCTGTTTCCATAGACAGAGATACATGGCCAGCCTTTGAAAGCCCAGTTAGCTGCACTCAGACATCAGTGACAACTATTAATAGTGAGGCTTGAACCTCTGACCTTGAGATTATTTATCCAACACCCTACACTGCCATATTACAGTACAGCAAAATAAAATAAAAAAGTAAATCATATTTTGTAAATTCCAAAAGAAATTGTATGTGATTCTGCTGTGAGCATGTTATAATGCATTCACGGTGGACTTACAAGAGCTTGAAATGATGAATGTGAGTTGGGGATGCATTGGTTTTCATCAGTTTAATTCAGTTAAGACAAAAAAAAAAACAATTAAACCAGACATCGTCCCACCATTTATTCATACTTATCATGACTGGGAAATAGGGCTGTCCTGCTTCTTTGTCATTTAATGGCATCAATCAAGAACTGAGACTTAAAATGTATTCATTTTTATTCAAATCAAATTTTATATCAAGTAAACTTCCATACACGTACGATCATGCTCTCTTTACACACCCTTATAATAGTAGATAAAGAGAATGTATTTGGGGCAGTGGTGGTCTAGTGGTATAGGGCGCTGGATCGCTGATCCAAAGGTTGGGGGTTCGATTCCCACTATCCACAAGGTTGTCACTGTGCAGCTAACTGGGTTATCAAAGGCTGGCCATGTCTCTCACTGTCTATGGTGTGAGGCATGTAAAAGAACCATTGCTGACTTTCGACAAGAGTAGGCTGCAAAGCCATCAGCGTGTTTCCGCCCTGCGATGGCCTGGCGAGCTGTCCAGGGTGTACTCTGCCCTCGCCCGAAGTTGGCTGGGATGGGCGCTAGCCTCCCCACGACCCTAATTTGGATTAAGCGGTTACAGAAAATGAACTGATGAACTGAGAATGTATTTGCATATGAAAGTATGAACATGTTTCTGCGAGTATATAATATTGTGTGAAAGAGTACGATAGTCGATGTACGTTGTTTGTTAGTGTAGTGGAGATTGTATGAGAGTATGATATTATGTGTGGAACCAAAAATGAAAAATGTCCCTCCACCTTCCTACCTCAAAGCACGTATCATACCTTACACTGCGTCTTATAGTTGAGTGTTAGATTAATTAAGTGTATGACTAATTTATTTTATATACCATGTTTTTCAGACCATACGGTGCACTTAAAATTCTTTTATTTTCTCAAAAAATTGGCGGTACACCTTATGATCTGGCACCCCTTATGCATTGACGAAGGTACACCGCTTGATTCATTGTCGGAGCATTACGGCTATCGCAGTCAGGTAATATTATGGTGTGTTTACAACCCCAAAATGGCACTTTAAGAGACATGCTTATGAGGTGGATTTCAAACTGAAGGCTATCATTCACTCAGTATAACATGGGAATGGAGCAGCTACCAGAAAACTCAACATTAATGAATCAAATAGTACGAATATGGAGGAAGCAAGAAGATGACCTGCGCCAAGTAAAGATGACCAGAGTTTCTGAGGGAACAAAGTGAGATGGCCATAGTTAGAGGATAAAATTGAACAGTGGTTTATTGAACAGAGAACAGCAGGTATCTCTACAATCTCTATTGGACTCAAGGCAACAGTGCTAGCACATGAAATGAAGATCGACGACTTTCGAGGGGGTCCTTTTTCATGCTTCTGTTTTCTGAAAAGGCGTAATCTCTCCATCCACACAAGAACTACCATCTCGCAGCAACTGCTAAAGAATTACAAAGAAAAGCTAACCATTGTCTGCACCTACTGGAACAACAAGATAATTGAAAAGAAGATCCAGCCAGAACACCTCACCAACATGACTGAGGTCCCCCTCACCTTTGATATCCTTGTGAACCATACTGATGAGAAAACAGGAATTAGTACGGTATCTATATGCACCATCGGGAATAAGAAGTCATCGTTCATTGTAGTACCCGGCTGCCAGGCTCATGGCCATACACACGGTCATTTCCAAGAGGAAGACTTTGACAAAAGAAAAGTTTCCGGCAACCGTCATCATCAAGGCTAATCTAAAGGTTTGGATGGACAAGGAGAAGATGGGTGTATAGCTGAAAGAAGTTTATGTCAATCGACCAGGTGGCTTTATCCACAAATCTCCATCCCTATTGATCACTGACTCCATGCTTGCCAATCTCACTGATAATGTCAAACCCAGGTGAAGCAAACTAATTAGAAGCTTGCCATCATTCCAGTTGGACTAACCAAAGAACTCCAACTTCTAGATATTGGTGTCAACAGGTTGTTCAAAGTTAAACTGCAAGCTGCGTGAAAGCTCTTAATGACAGATGGCAAACACACATTCACCAAGACAGGGAGGCAATGCAGGGCAAGTTACGCCACTATCTGCCACTATCTGCCAATGGATCGTGCCTGGGCTAAGGTATCAATCTCTAGTGTCATCTGAGCATTCAATAAGGCCAGAATCATCACTGATCAGCCAAATAACAGAAACAACACTGACTTAGACAGTGACGAGCGGGATCTGGTCTTGATGTCGAAATTGCACAACTGTTAAACTCAGACACAGAAAATGAAGAATTTGATGGATTTGTGGAGGAGGAATGAACTGAAAACGTGAGCTTATATATTTACATTATTACAACTTAACAATGTTGAGAGTTATTGTGAATGAGTTGAGTGAAGTTAGGTTTATCTGACTTTTGTTTCGCCTAATGTGCCTTATAATCCAGTGCGCCTTATAGTCCGCAAAAAAAATTGAGGGGCCTTAAACTTTGGGGACATGTCAGGTTCGTATCATATTCATAATGCAAGGACAAACAATAAAAATGCACCAATATATATATATATATATATATATATATATATATATATATATATATATATATATATATATATATATATATATATATATATATATATATGGCAAATAAATCATGGGAGGCTCTGGAGAAGAATAAACAGGAGAAAGCAAGACCAAGAAGCAGTGGAAAGGTCATTAGAAGTAAGTTCATCAGTCTGGTTGAACCGGTCACACCTCTTTGACTGAGACTAATTGGCCAGTTCATGGGTAACAGTAGAAACAGGCTGGAACTGGGTGACCTCAAGGAATTCCACAAAATTGAGAAGGTCAGAAGATGGTATTGGTGAGGCAGAAGGCAACGTTGTATGACACTTCTCTCTTTCTCCTTCTGTATGCTACTCCACCTATTGTTAGCAAAACTTTCTGGCCAATCCTCCTGAAACTTACTCAATAATATATATTTGGCTTGAGGTACAATTACATAAAAATGAATGAGAATAAGCCACTGGGATGCTTGTTGGTGGAATTTCAAAGAAGTAAATTGAAAGCATGCTGCAAATAAATGTATCCAAGATGTCAAGGCTATGGAGACAATGACACAGATGATACCAAGGACTGATCACGTGCTCCCAAACCATGTGTCACCAAACCACAACAAGAGGACAACCCTATAATCTCCAACACTTTTGCAATAACTTCCTTCCAGTTTCTCTTAATGCCTTGTAGGCAGAAATCTTCACTAGAACAGAATCAGTGCACAAACTGTCTGCAGGAAGCAGATTTAAGCAGTGGTGCAGTTTGTATGTAAGTAATGTGCACTCTCTCTCAATCTCTCTATTACTCTTAGATGCACAGTGTAAAAAGCAGATGCTGAATGGCACAATGAGTGCAGCAAGCAGTGATAAATCTTTGTTGGATATGAGTTTTATGGTGGAGAAGATAATAAACTCTGTTGTGGAACGAAGAGCAGGACAGCACTCTGAGCGTGGCAGCACATTACAAATGCTGCTGTCTGTGGAGAAATACGATACTAATGCAATGATGTTCACAAATTATTTGGAGAAAAATTACACAACAATAAGGTAAAACTGGTCATTTTAAACTTACCAGTTACCAGCTTCCAAACCGTAGCCTGAGCATTTAATTGTCCAGCTTGCTGATTATTTGAATAAGCTGGTCTTTGTTGACAAGACTGCATTGGTAGCTGTACTTTATAAACACTTTTCATCGACTATTCAGATTTGTTTTGGACAGCAAATTGGATTAAAAAATGTAAAATAGTTAAATAGAAAGTAGGAAATGCCAGGTAAGTTTTTGTGTGTTAAGTTAAAGTATTATTTTAAGCTGAATAAATGAAAGGATTTTGCTAAATTTTGGTATCAAGAATTTTAATAATATACTTGGCTTCAGTATCAAAGTCAAAAGTCTGGTTCAAGTCTGAATATAGTCAAGTCAAGATATATTTTATATATCTGTAAATATGTAAAAGAACTATTGCTGACTTTCGTAAAAAGAGTAGGCGGCATGTTTCTCACATACCTGTTTAGTCTCAAGTTATGGCCTAAGCAAGATCTTTTGCGACACAAATCTTTGGCAATCTCCAATCTTTGGGAGCGATGACATAACATGAATTCAATGGCAGTTGTGATATAGAGAACTAATGAAAACCTGTTGGAGGGATTATCGGTGAAATAATCTTCCCACTGTGTGTGAAGCAGCATGAGTGAATGAAGTGTTGAACAGGTATGAAGAGAATCCTTTGATGTTAGCCCTTTTCAATATTTGGAAATACTGACAGGTTCTAAACCTTTGCAGAAAACTCTGACAAATAGTATTTCTCTCCCATATTCTATTTTTTGGGTAATATCTTTTGTTTGTTTTATTTGATGTACTTTTTTTTAGTAATTTAATAAGTGTATTTTGTAGCAAGTCAGTGCTTTACATCACACTATTCTTTAAAGGAAAATTAAATCAAAACTTATTTCAAGCTTGCATCTTGTAAAGCGAGACCAAAGTGACTATATGTGTATATATAGATATATATATATATATATATATATATATATATATATATATATATATATATATATATATATATATATATATATATATATATATATATATATATATATATAATGCAGCCGTGAGGGGGGGGCAAAAACAAGGACAATTGTAGCTAATGTGATCAGGGAGACAGGTAGGAGAGTAATTGGTGTGTCCTCTGGAAGGAAAGTAGATAAGGAGACTTGGTGGTGGAATGAGGAAGTGCAGGAGTGTGTACAAAAAAAGAGGTTAGCTAAAAAGAAATAGGACATAGAGAGAGAGAGTAAACAGGAGTATAGGGAGACACAGCGTAAGGCGAAGGTAGCAGTGTCAAAGGCCAAACAGAGGGCGTATGATGACTTGTATCCTCGGTTGGAAAGTAAGGAGGGAGAAAATGATTTATACAGGTTGGCACAGCAGAGAAATAGAGATGGGAAGGATGTACAACAAGTTAGAATGATTAAGGACAGGGTGGGAAATGTATTGACTGATGACAGACGTGTGCTGCGAAGATGGAAAGAGTACCCTGAAGAGCTGATGAATGAGGAAAATGAGAGAGAAAAAAGAGTAGAAGAGATGACTGTTGAGGATGAGGAAGTAGCAAAGATTAGTAAGGGAGAAGTGAGGAGGGCATTGAAGAGGATGAAGAGTGGAAAGGCAGTTGGTCCTGATGACATACCAGTGGAGGTATGGAAGTGACCAGGAGAAGTCGCAATAGATTTTCTGACAAGAACATTCAACAAGGTCTTAGAGAGCGAGAGGATGCCGGAAGAATGGAGAAGTGTGCCTGTGCCCATTTTTAAGAACAAGGGAGATGTGCAGAGATGTAGCAACTACATAGGGATAAAGTTGATGAGCCACACGATGAAGTTATGCGAAAGAATAGTGGAAGCTAGACTAAGGGCAGAGGTCAGCATTTGGGAACAACAGTTTGGTTTCATGCCAAGAAAGAGCACCACTCATGCAGTATTTGCTTTGAAAATGTTGATAGAGAAGTACAGAGAAGGTCAGAAGGAGCTGGATTGTGCCTCTGTGGATCTGGAGAAAGCATATGACATGGTGCCAAGAGAGGAACTCTATTGCATGAGGAAGTCTGGAGTGGCAGAGAATTTTTTGAGAGGGCCCAGTATATAAATATAAATATATTTAAATAAATATAAATATATCATTATTTTCTGTCATGTACTGATGAAAATTAAACTTTCATATATTTTAGATTCATTGCACACCAACTAAAAAATTTCAGGTGTTTTATTGTTTTAATACTGATGATTTTGGCATACAGCTCATGAAAACCCAAAATTCCTATCTCAAAAAATTGGCATGTCATGTTCAGATAGTCTAAACGAGCTATTAACCTAATCATCTGAATCAACCAATTAACTCTAAACACCTGCAAAAGATTCCTGAGGCTTTTAAAAACTGCCAGCCTGGTTCATTACTCAAAACCGCAATCATGGGTAAGACTGCTGACCTGACTGCTGTCCAGAACGCCATCATTGACACCCTCAAGCAAGAGGGTAAGACACAGAAAGAAATCTCTGAGTGAATAGGCTGTTCCCAGAGTGCTGTATCAAGCCACCTCAGTGGGACGTCTGCGGGAAGGAAAAAGTGTGGCAGAAAACGCTGCACAACCAGAAGAGGTGACCGGACCCTGATGAAGATTCTGGAGAAGGGCCGATTCCAGACCTTGGGGGACCTGTGGAAGCAGTGGACTGAGTCTGGAGTAGAAACATCCAGAGCCACCGTGCACAGGCGTGTGCAGGAAATGGGCTACAGGTGCCGCATTCCCCAGATCAAGCCACTTTTGAACCAGAAACAGCGGCAGAAGGAAGTACTTTTTTTGGATGAAAGCAAATTTTGCATGTCATTCGGAAATCAAGGTGCCAGAGTCTGGAGGAAGACTGGGGAGAAGGAGATGCTAAAATGCCTGAAGTCCAGTGTCAAGTACCCACAGTCAGTGATAGTCTGGGGTGCCATTTCAGCCGCTGGTGTTGGTCCACTGTGGTATTACTGTGCTCAATTGGCCTGCCAACTGTCCTGACCTGAACCCCATAGTGAATCTGTGGGATATTGTGAAGAAAAAGTTGAGAGACACCAGACCCAACACTGTGATTGAGCTTAAGGCCGCTATCGAAGCATCCTGGGCCTCCATAACACCTCAGTAGTGCCACAGACTGATTGCCTCCATGCCACGCCGCATTGAAGCAATAATTTCTGCAATAGGATTCCAAGTATTGAGTGCATAACTGAACACACTTATTTGAAGGTTGACTTTTTTGTATTAAAAACACTTTTTTTATTCGTCGAATGAAATGTGCTAATTTTTTTTATTATTTTTGGTTTTTCTTTGCTTTTTTACCAAAATTATCAATATTAAAACAAAAAAGGGCTTGAAGTACTTCAGTTGTGTGTAATGAATCAAAAATATATGAAAGTCTAATGTTTATCAGTACATTACAGAAAATAATGAACTTTATCACAATATGCTAATTTTTTTGAGAAGGACCAGTATATATATCTGACCACTGTGACAGATGGGTGCTAAAGAAACGCTACAAGGACTCCCTCAAGAAGTCTTTCAGAGCCTGTAACATTGACTGCCGCCAGTGGTCGATACTTGCTGTTGATCGACAGGCCTGGCACTACATCACACACCAGGCCATCTCCTCCTTTGAGTACTTTTGCAGGGCCAACATGAAGGAGAAACACCGCAGGAGGAAGAACCGTGAAGCATGAACCGATACCAGACCAGACTATATATATCCACACACAAACACACACACACACACACTGTCGAATTCACAGGCTATTCTTGTGATTCACACACTCACGAGAATGAAATGTATTTCAAATGGCACCATTTTCTTACAAGCAAATGCAAAACCTTTTACCCAATTGCAACTTTGAAAATGCAAATAAAAACAATCTAATAATGAAACTGTACATAGTATCGACAAAAGATTTGCTGCATGTGTGCCTGATACTAACCTAACAACAACTAAAAACTTCACTTCTGGTTAACCGATTTTCATAAACTATGCTTATATCAATCCTACAAATAAACAGATTGTTTTCTGAAAGCAACAGGAAATTGTAAATTAATTCATACTTTTTAAAAGATGAACATATCCATTTTAGACGAGAAAAAAAACTTGTCCAAATCTTTCATTCATTCGTTCATTTCCTGAACCACTTAATCCTACTTAGGGTCGTGGAGAGGGGGGTGCCCATCTCAGCTGACTGGGCAAGGACAGAGTAGACCCTGTATAGCACTTTGAAACTGTTATTATCAGAAACATGGAGAAAAACATTAGAGATTCATTCGAGATGAATTATTCATTCAACATCACAGTGCTATGCCACCAATGTTGCTACTGACCATCTAGAAAATTGCTGGACTCTGAGTTCCCCGAAGAACCAGTCATGTATGAAAGGGAAACATCGTGGTTTTCAGGTTATAGATATCATAAAACTATTTAAGGTGGGTGGGTAAGATTACCACATGTAAATATGAACGGATCATTGCCATTATGTTTCAAACCTACAGGTGGCTCAGATTTCTATTCTCACAAAAGTGACCATTTGTTGAACAAGCTGCCCTCTAAAATTGCTTACTTGTGTATTAAAAATGGACTGCAAATGGTGTGGGTCTCAAGAATTTTTAGACCCTCTTACACATTTCATTATTTGTAATCTTGAAGGTTTCCAATTCTTTTAATATGATAATTATTTATCATGACCAGCACCTGGGAATTTGGTCTGATCATGGTCATGCTTGCAGAGAAACTACTGACCTTGAGTGATGCTTTTAATTTTTCAATGTTATCTTTGCTACAATATTATACATTTAGTTATAAACAAGGTAATTTGATATTTTTATGTAATAAATATAATCTTGAAAGTGAAACTAAATCTTTGCAACAAGACTTTTGTACAGGGGGAAAAAAAGGAATATTTCTTTTTAAGAAGCTGTAAAGATTAGGAGAATTTTTCTTCCGATACTGCTGCGAACACATTTTATTCAGTACCAACAGAGGGTTACTTTAAGTCATAGTTGATTAAAATCAGTAAATATGTTGGTGTGATGTGGGTTGATGTCCACAGATTTCTGACAAGACTTTTGTCATTGACCATATGTTCCTTTGCAACATGAGAGTTTGGAAGGCTTTCCTTCTATTTCACTTTGGGTACACTTATGGTATAGTGGGGCTGATGGCGTAGTAGTTAGAGTGCTGCGCTCATGATTGGGAGGTTGTGTGTTCAAATCCCGGTGAAACCCTCACTGTGCTAAGACCCCTGGACAAGGTCTCAACCATACGTGTGCCTCTGTTCACCCAGCTGTATAAATGGGTACCAGTAAAAATATACTGGGAAGGTAACCTGCGATGGACTAGCATCCCATCCAGGAGGCGTTGTACACCTAGTCGCTTCACGTTATGCAAACCAGGGATAAGCACCAGCCTGATGAGCCACTATGGCTCGGGTGTAAAAAGCCCAAAGGACTTCACCTTAACTTACACTTATGGCGTACCCAATGAACCAAATGTAAAGTGTTATGCCTATAACTCACTTATTTTTTTTTTCCTTTTTCTAGAAAGGGTATTTAAGCTTAAATGTATGTTGGAGATGCCACACTCTCTTTGTTTTCTTATTTCTCTATTCCTCTAAACCTCTGTACTTTACAAATTTAAATTAAAAATGCCAACTTTCTGTTCAAGTATTGCAACCCCCCCCCCCCCCCAATAACAAACAAAAACAAACAAAGATTTCTATTTTGCCTTTTACCACAGGATTTGGACAAGTATGCCTTTTGTGCCAGCTTGAGAACATAATCTGGCCTTTACTTAAGGTACTTTTAATCAGCTACTGTTACTATGGCAACGTCTCCCTCCAACATGGCTCAGTGGCTCTTTCTCATCAGCTTATCTGATAGCTGCACATCAGTATAGCGAGCCAGTGATGCTTGTGCCATCGTCAAGAATGAATACAGTATACGAGGGGAAAGTTCATATTTGAAAATTTGGTTTTAAAGTCTTGAGAAATCAAGACATAAACAAGGTGTTCATTGATAATATTTAATAAAAATGAGTAGAGTTGAGTGCATAACACTGATTCAAGAAAAAAAATCATCCCTTAATGTAGCAATAAGTCATTACCTGGATATCATGAGTGTTTGGTTCATACACTGACAGTGTAAATTACTTATATAAACTTTATCTATTTACTAATTTTTTTTTATTATTGTTCCAGATTAAGTTCAGAGGGAGAAAAAATTCTAGAATTAAGATATATTAAAAGGCTCAAGCCCACATCAGCATCGGTTTTACATCTAACATTTTACCATTCTGTATTTTAACCCTGTGTCAAGCTAAAATGTAAATCATTTAGTTCTATGAAATAAAAATATTTTCACCATAACTTGTCTCATCTCATGTACTGATTTGAGAAGGCTGAGAGGCAAATGGGGTCAAATTTGTGTTTGATTAAACTTTAATTACAGATGCAACTCACAAAATCCAAAGTAGGACCTCTGTCTAACTGACATAAAAATGATTGCTTAGCCATTGCAAAGCAATTTTTGCTCCTCATCTATATTCAGCCAAATAACAATGTATTGGTATGATGGTGACACCAATATCTTATTGATTTAAACTGCCCATAAGTCATGAGGATTTAAGCTTCAGTACCATAATATTTCAGCCTGAAAAATACTGTTTGTTTTTACATATTTGAATGTCAAAATCAGAGACAGAATCAGAATACTTTTTGATCCGGTGCACACAGTTAATGATAATGATAATAGCTCTTTATTGTCAAAGTACAGTACATGACAGACATGATTTTTTGTGTGTGTGTGTGTGTGTGCTCTGGGCACCTGTCACCCCTGCACAGGGGTGACAGGGGCACCTGTCACCCCTGTGCAGCGCCAGTTATTGTGTTGTTCTATCCTTTGATGCTGAACACCAAGCAGGAAGCAACAACTACCAAATTTTAACGTCTTATGGTATGACGCGGCCGGGTCCTAACTCCAACCTTCCGGATGACAGTTACTCCATACAAAGTAAGAATGGAATAAAGTCTCAATAGAGAAAAATTAAACAAAAATCATTTTTTTTTTAAATATACGAATACATACATCGGAATCTACTTCTTCCTTTCCTTTCGTTTTTTTTTCTCCTTTTCAGGGGTCGCCATAGTGAATCATCTGATCCGCACGTTTGATTTTGCATGGGTTTTTATGTCGGATGCACTTCCTGACACAACCCTTTAGCAAGGGACAGAAACATGCTGCCGGCTATGCAGCGACTCTTAACGAAAGTCAGTAATGGTTCTTGTACATGCCTCTCACCATAGACACTGAGAGACTTGGGCGGCCTTTGATAACCCAGTTAGCTGCATTGGGGGGAACAGTGACAACCTTGTTGCGAGTGGGACTCGAACCCCCAACCTTAGAAGCAGCGATCCACCACCTTTCACCACCAGGTCACCACTGCCCATATGGAATCTACAGATGGGTACATAAAGGTTGCATACGTATTTGCCCAGCTATGGCCTGGAGAGCTTTCCAGGGTATACCATGCCCTTGCTGAGAGTCAGCTGAAATGGGCACTAGCCTCCCCTCGACCCTAATTAGAATGAAGTTTAGAAAATGAATGAAAGAATATTATATTGAGTAGTGTGAATAGTGCAGAAAAAAATGATTTGACCAGAAATCAGAAGTCTTCCTGGTGTGTAAAATAGTTCACCACTGGCTATATATATATATATATATATATATATATATATATATATATATATATATATATATATATATATATATCTCCACCAGACCACCACTGCCCATTCCATTGTCATAAAGTTCATTATTTTCTGTAATGTACTGATAAACGTTAAACTTTCATATATTTTAGATTCATTACACAGTACTTGAAGTAGTTCAAGCCTTTTATTGTTTTAATATTGATAATTTTGGCAAAAAAAGTAAAGAAAAACCAAAAATACCTATCTCAAAAAATTTGCATATTTCATCCGACCATTAAAAAAAAAAATGTGTTTCTAATACAAAAATTTCAACCTTCAAATAATTATGTTCAGTTATGCATTCAATACTTGGTCTGGAATCCTTTTGCAGAAATGACTGCTTCAATGCGGCGTGGCATGGAGGCAATCAGCCTGTGGCACTGCTGAGGTGTTATGGAGGCCCAGGATGCTTCGATAGCGGCCTTAAGCTCATCCACAGTGTTGCGTCTGGTGTCTCTCAACTTTCTCTTCACAATATCCCACAGATTCTCTATGGGCTTCAGGTCAGGAGAGTTGGCAGGCCAATTGAGCACAGTAATACCATGGTCAGTAAACCATTTAGCAGTGGTTTTGGCACTGTGAGCAGGTGCCAGGTCGTGCTGAAAAATGAAATCTTGATCTCCAGAAAGCTTTTCAGCAGATGGAAGCATGAAGTGCTCCAAAATCTCCTGATAGCTCGCTGCATTGACCCCGCCCTTGATAAAACACAGTGGACCAACACCAGCAGCTGACATGGCACCCCAGACCATCACTGACTGTGGGTACTTGACACTGGACTTCAGGCGTTTTGGCATTTCCTTCTCCCCAGTCTTCCTCCAGACTCTGGCACCTTGATTTCTGAATGACATGCAAAATTTGCTTTCATCCAAAAAAAGTACTTTGGACCACTGAGCAACAGTCCAGTGCTGCTTCTCTGGTACAAAAGTGGTTTCACCTGAGGAATGCGGCACCTGTAGCCCATTTCCTGCACACGCCTGTGCGCCACCATGCACAGGCGTGTGCAGGAATGCGGCACCTGTAGCCCATTTCCTGCACACGCCTGTGCATGGTGGCACTGGATGTTTCTACTCCAGACTGAGTCCACTGCTTGCACAGGTCCCCCAAGGTCTGGACTCGGCCCTTCTCCAAAATCTTCCTCAGGGTCCGGTCAAATCTTCTGGTTGTGCAGTGTTTTCTGCCACACTTTTTCCTTCCCACAGACGTCCCACTGAGGTGCCTTGATACAGCACTCTGGGAACAGCCTATTCGCTCAGAGATTTCTTTCTGTGTCTTACCCTCTTGCTTGAGGGTGTCAGTGATGGCCTTCTGGACAGCAGTCAGGTCAGCAGTCTTACCCATGAATGCGGTTTTGAGCAATGAACCAGGCTGGGAGTTTTTAAAAGCCTCAGGAATCTTCTGCAGGTGTTTAGAGTTAATTGGTTGATTCAGATGATTAGGTTAATAGCTCGTTTAGACTACCTTTGACATATTTCAGTTGGTGTGCAATGAATCTAAAATATATGAAAGTTTAATTTTTATCAGTACATTACAGAAAATAATGAACTTCATCACAATATGCTCATTTTTTAAGAAGGATCTATATATATATATATATATATATATATATATATATATATATATATATATATATTAAGAGAGAAAGAGAGAGAGAGAGAGAGAGAGAGAGAGAGAGATATGAAAACAATGAATTTCTCTTGTTCCAAAATTGATCATGAAAAGTATTTGAATTATTTCAAAAACTGTCCTCACCACATGTGCATATTTTGCTATGATATTATCTTCCAGGCATGCATTAAAGACTTTGATTCACTGATACACAAATAAACTTATATATGGAAATATTTATTCAAGTTTCAAGTTGTGTAGTTTGAAAATGGGCCAGTTTTGTGATCAAACCCAGATGTATATGGTCTCCACAGGTCCAACAAGTGCACGCACAATGAACCACCGAATTTGCATGTGCTGCTTCTCCAAAGAGTATTATCCTGCTTCTACCAGGCTTCAACATACATTGGCCTAATACTAAAATGGAAATAATTAAATCCTTAGTCTCACTTGCACATTTTTCTTGCCATCACCAATATGTTCTTATCTGTGCTGATAAGTACTTGAAAGTGCACTTTCATGTTTGTAGATTCGATCCAGATAAGAAAATATTGGTCATGGTTCGAAAAATGTGCAAATGAGACTCAGAAATGTTTTAGAATGAGACCCATTATACCTATTTCAGATGACCAAAGTGGTCCGCATTCAATCATTCTTTCATTTTCTGAACTGCTTTACTCTAATTAGGGTCACGGGGAGGCTGGCGCCCATCTCAGCCAACTCTGGTGAGTGCAAGGTATACCTTGGACAGCTCGCCAGGCCATCTCAAGGCCAGTGGTCAGCATTTATTTTTTTAACTAATCATAATCTGAGAACAGAAGCTCTTGGTGAAGTCCAATCATTAAAAAAACAAAAAAACAAAAAGAACTGGTTATATTTAGTCATAAAAGTAAGAGCACAATGCAACAAACAATTGTTCAAAATTAAGAATTTGGACTCAATATCTGTGTCACGGCCATAAGAACATTACTTGTGAGAAGGAAAAAAAGGCTTAAATATGCTTGAGTTGATAAAGACTGGACTTTGGACAAATGAAAAGTTGTCATGCTGTCTGATGAGTCCAGATATAGACTGGCTTCTGCAATGCAAACAGATTCCAAAAATACTAGACCACACTAATCAGTCTCTGATAGCTAATGGGATGAGCAACATTTTGGCTAATGAACTTTCCCCATCAGTACTAAGTTATCATATATGTAGCCGTTCATTCAAAGAGCTGTACTGATTCAATTTGTGAAAGAAATGGCTTCCCATGATAATATGCTCAATACGTATCGAGAATGGGGAAACCGGCTCCATGCATTCGTAACATTTTTAGCAACCAATATTAAAACAAATATGCATGCCATCAAATTAAAGCTGGCGGGAAACACACAAATTGGTGATTTTTTAACATAAGACTCTTAGATTTATCAAAGAAGAAAGAAACATAGGATGAAAAACCAATAGGCCAGCAACAACAAATACAGAAAGAGACAGCTGTCCTTTAAGTTAATGACAAGCTCTTTTCACAATTTGCAAAATTCCCCATGGAAGCTCACTTGGCGAGCAACACTGAAACTCACTTGGGGAGAAAAATGATCCATGGTTATCCAAATACAGTATACATAAATTTGCAATGTGACAAAACATGAAAAAGTTCAAGGGGTATGACTTTTGCAAGCCATTGTACCAGAAGGGAATCGACTATAAAGAAGACATACTACAAAGCATCCGACTGGTCTCTTGGGATCATAAATAAATGGAGTCGATAATGCTTGAATAAAAAATTACAAATCCTTTCTGTTTGTCAGAATTACTCAACCAGGCAGCAGCATCATTACCACATTTTGCAATAATAAAATAAATAAAAAAAAAAAAAAAAAAAAACATTGTTCTGTTTTCTGATGTTAATGCAATGTACCAAAACAGCTTTGGTAAAAGTTTTTTTTTTTTTTCTGAATGACTCGGGTGAACAAAACTGACAGCATTCCACAGAGAGCTTTCAGACAGCTCAAAGCGCAAGGCTATGTGGCCTGCTTCAGTGAAATGCAGAGTGCTGCTTTGTCTTTCTGGTAGCGTGTATTAATGTATTAAAATATTTTTATGGAACATAGTTTACATTAATTTTCCAATTATACTTTTGTTTCAGAACAACTGCTATGAGCAAAACAGAGCTATTAGCATAGTTGTTAAAGGCTATCCCTTAGTAATGCAGAAGAGGCTAGGTTTGGCTCCAGCTTCCCCTTGATGATATACAGAAAAAAGTGAGGACCATATGATGACATTGATCTTTTAGTCACAACAAAGCACAAGGCCATTTATCTCAGCTACCTCCTTGTGAAATACAAATAAAAAACTTAGGGTTTGTTGTTGTGTTTAAATGAGTATGCTGATCAGGCGACACTGCTAGCCACAAAGTTAGAGTTTCTGACCTATTACCAGAGTCAAAACGTTTATCGCTTGACATCTTATTATATTTTGCTTTCATTTTGTTTTTGTACAGTACCTTGGCAACTCGATATATGTTTGAAAGAGCATTTCATTTGGCATAAGATTTTTTAGACAACCCTTTTAGCAAGGGACAGGGACAGGAACACGCTGACGGCTTTGCAGCCTACTCTTTTTACGAAAGTCAGCAATGGTTCTTTTACATACCTCTCACCATAGACAGTGAGAGACATGGCCGGCCTTTAATAACCCAGTTAGCTTCACTTGGGGGACAGTGACAACTTTGTGGAGAATGGAACTCAACCCCCAACCTTAGGATCAGCGATCTAGCGCCCCATACCACTAGACCACCACTGCCCCATATATATTCAGACGCTCCCCAGCTGATGAACGAGGTATATTCGCCTGTTCATTTGATGAATTTGTTCGCAAGTCGTTACAGGGCGTTCTTCAGAACGTATGTTTAAAGCTTGTATAAGTAAGCTATATACGAGTTTGTACTGTATACAATCTCTCTCTCTCTCTCTCTCTCTCTCTCTCTCTGCATAATCATACTGTTATCATAAAATGCTAAAACTATAAAATTATTCAATTCTAAAACGAACAATCGTATATATATGTATATATAGTAGGCCTCCGCCAGTCCCGAAGGACTATGGCTGCGCTCTGGCTGGTATCCCGGCTGGTGATACTCCCCAGTGCGCAGAGCCCGGGTAGGGAGTAACGAGGGACAGGCTGTTACCCAAGCAGCAAGTCCCCCGTCTCGGCGCCACCGGAAGGATCCAATGGAAGGGCAAGTGCCGATACGACTGGGTTCCAGTGCCGTTGCAGGAGAGAATCTACGGTCAATTTAGAACGGCCAATTAACCTACAGTGCACGTCTTTGGATTGCGGGAGGAAACCGGAGCACCCAGAGGAAACCCGCACAAGCACGGGGAGAACATGCAAACTCCACACAGAAACGCCCAGGCCGGGAATCGAACCCAGGCCTTCTTGCTGTGAGGCAGACGTGCTAACCACTACGCCACCGTGCCGTATATATATATATATATATATATATATATATATATATACAGTCGGCCCCCTTCTTACGAAAGCCCCTGAATACGAAAAATCCAGTATACGAAAAACATTTTCATAAATTTTTGTCCTCTGTATACGAAACATTTTCATCTTACAAAAAGCGCCACACGCGCCATTCAAACATTTAATGTGCCATTCAATCATTAAAACTTGCCATTCAAACATTAAAACACGACATTCAAACTTTCGAACAATGCTCGAGTTGCTCTCTAATTAGCTGTCTCCCAACATCCCGCCCTGCTGGCATCCCATTGGCCTCCCATTGGCCAGGAGGGAGCTGAATCTTCACAGTACGCTACCGATAATGCTTGTTTGTCACACGCGTAAAGGAGAGCTGTACTGTTGGTTCATGTACTGTTGGAATGTGCTCATTGCAGCTTATTTTTCACTTTTTAAGTTGTTTAATTCAGTAAATGTTTAATAAATGTGGCGCACTCCGCCGAATGTGTGCAAAATGGGGCTCATCCGGACCTCCAATCCCTCAAGCAAACAGGTGAATGTTGAGTACTAAACAAGTATTCAAAGCGCACTTACCTGCTTGACAGATCGGAGGTCCAGATGAGCCGCACCCTGTCTCAGAAGCTCCAGCGTTTTTTGTGATGCCGCCTGCATTTGGCGGAGCATGCTACGGAGCGTGGCAAAAATGTGGCTCGCTCCGCCGAGTGTAGCGGCGTCGCAACCAACACCGTAGCCCCAGAGACGGGGCATGGCTTAACCAGACCTCTGATCCCTCAAGCAAACGAGTGAATGTTGAGTACTAAACAAGTGTTCAAAGCGCACTTGCCTGTTTGACAGATCGGAGGTCCGGACAAGCCGTGTTCCGCCCCAAAAGCTCCGGTGTCGGCTGCGACGCTGCCCGCACTTGGTGGGGCGCATCACAAATATTTAATAATGTTTAATATTATTTGGTTTGGTTAATAAAAAAATTGGTTAAGAAAAAATATGTTCATAAAATGGGTTAATATGTTAATAAAATGTTTAAATGGATGAATAAATAATTTTCTTTTACTTTTAACACATATTTCATACAAAATTGGTGTACTTTTATCATTTTTAAAGGGTTTATGGGATGCCTTATCTTGGGAGCCTTGGAATGAAGCATGCATTTTACATGTAAAATGTGCCTCTACTTACGATATATATATATATATATATATATATATATATATATATATATATATATATATATATACACACACACACACACACAAAAAAAAACTTTCCGTCCTCATGCTGGTCCCAAGCCAGATAAATGAGGAGGGTTGCGACATGAAGGGCATCCGGTGTAAAATATTTGCCAAAATACAGAATGTGGACTGTCAAGACAAATTTCATACTGGTTCGGTCGAGGTCCGGGTTAACAATGACCGCCATCAGTGCTGTTAATCAACAGGGTTTGGGGTGTGTTGGTCGAAGAAGGAGAAGTCAAAAAAGGAGAGGCGGGAGGCATGCCTGTAGACAGAGAGAGAAGAAGAAAGGCACGACTCTAGGACTGAGAGTAGGGACTTTGAATGTTGGAACTGACAGGAAAAAGTAGAGAACTGGCTGACATGATGCAGAGGAGGAAGGTGGACATACTGTGTGTTCAGCAGACCACGTGGAAAGGTGGCACGGCTAGAAGCTTAGAAGCAGGGTTTAAGCTGTTTTATCATGGTGTGGATGGGAAGAGAAATGGTGTAGAAGTCATCTTGAAGGAGGGGTTGGTCAGGAATGTTCTAGAAGTGAAAAGAATGTCAGACAGAGTGATGAGTCTCAAGTTAGAAATCGAAGGCGTGATGTTCAATGTTGTTAGTGCTTATGCCCCACAGGCAGGATGTGAGCTTGAAGAGAAGGAAAGATTCTGGAGTGAGTTAGATGAAGTGATGCAGAGTACCCCCAGAGGTGAAAGAGTGGTCATCGGTGCTGACTTCAACGGACATGTTGGCGCAGGCAATAGAAGGGAAGAGGAAGCGATTTGCAGGTTTGGTATCCAGGACAGGAACACAGAAGGAGAGATGTTGATAGATTTTTCAAAAAGGATGGAAATGGCTGTGGTGAATACTTTCTTCCAAAAGAGACAGTAGCATAGGGTGACTTATAAAAGCGGAGGTAGGAGCACACAGGTAGACTACATCTTGTGTAGGCGATGTAATTTGAAGGAAGTCAGTGACTGCAAAGTAGTAGTGTGTGAGAGTGTTGCCAAACAGCATAGGATGGTGGTGTGCAAGATGATGTTGATGGTAAGAAAGGTGAAGAAGGCAAAGGCAGAGCAGAAGACAAAGTGGTGGAAGCTGAAAAAGGAAGAATGTCGGGTTGTCTTCAAGGAGGAGTTGAAACAGGCTTTGGGTGGTCAGGAAGTGTTTCCAGATGACTGGACAACTACAGCTAATGTGATCAGGGAGACAGGTAGGAGAGTACTTGGTGTGTCCTCTGGAAGGACAGTAGATAAGGAGACTTGGTGGTGGAATGAGGAAGTCCAGGAATGTGTACAAAGGAAGACGTTCACTAAGAAGAAGTGGGACATAGAGAGGACCGAAGAGAGTAAACAGGAGTTCAGGGAGACACAGTGTAAGGTGAAGGTAGCAGTGTCAAAGGCCAAAGAGAGGGCATATGATGACTTGGATGCTAGGATAGACAGTAATGTAGATAGGTAAAGTCTGTTGGGTTTTTACACCCGAACCTAGTGACTCATCAGGCCAGTGCTTATCTCCGGTTTCCATAGCATGAAGCGACTAGGAGTACAACTCTTCCTGGATGGGATGTTAGTCCATCGCAGGTTACCTTCCCAGTATATTTTTACTGGTACCCATTTATACTGCTGGGTGAACAGAGGCACACTTGTGGTTGAGACCTTGCCCAGAGGTCTTAGCTGGGCTAGACAGTAAGGAAGGAGAAAAGGATTTATACAGGTTGGCACCACAGATAAATGGAAATGGGAACGACGTACAGCAAGTTAGAGTGATTAAGGACAGAGAGGGAAATGTATTGTCTGATGACAGAAGTCTGCTGAGAAGATGGAAAGAGTACTTTGAAGAGCTGATGAATGAGGAAAATGAGAGAGAAAAAAGAGTAGAAGAGGTGACTGTTGAGGACTAGGAAGTAGCAAAGATTAGTAAGGGTGAAGTGGGGAGTGCATTGAAGAGGATGAAGAGTGGAAAGGCAATTGGTCCTGATGACATACTGGTGGAGGTACGGACGTGTCTAGGAGAGATAGCAGTAGATGTTCTGACAAGAACATTCAACAAGGTCTTAGAGAGTGAGAGGATGCCGGAGGAATGGAGGAGAAGTGTGCCCATTTTTAAGAACAAGGGAGACGTGCAGAGTTGTGGCAACTATGGAGGGATAAAGTTGATGAGTCATACAATGAAGTTATGGGAAAGAATAGTGGAAGCTAGACTAAGGGCAGAGGTCAGCATTTGGGAACAACACTTTGGTTTCATGCCAAGAAAGAGCACCACAGATGCTGTGTTTGCATTGAGGATGTTCATAGAGAAGTACAGAGAAGGTCAGAGGGAGCTGCAATGTGTCTTTGAGGATCTGGAGAAAGCATATGACAGGGTGCCGAGGGAGGAACTGTGGTATTACATGAGCAAGTGTCGAGTAGCAGAGAAGTATGTTCGAGTGGTGCAGGACATGTATGAGAGATGGAAGACAGTGGTGAGGTGTGCTGTGGGTGTGACAGAAGAGTTCAAGGTGGAGGTGGGACTGCATCAGGGGTCAGCTTTTATTCCCTTCTTGTTTGCTATGGTGATGGACAGGCTGACAGACGAGGAGATACAAGAATCTCCATGGATTATGATGTTTGCAGATGATATTGTGATCTGTAGTGACAGCAGAGAACAAGTGCAGGAAAAGCTAGAGAGCTGGCGGTATGCCCTGGAAAGGAGAGGAATGAAGGGTAGTCTCAGTAAGTCAGAATACATGTGTGTGAACGACAAGGACGCAAGAGGAACGGTGAGGTTACAGGGGGCAGAGATAACGAAGGTGGAGGATTTTCAGTACTTAGGCTCAACAATCCAGAGCAGTGGAGAGTGCGGAAAAGAGGTGAAGAAGCGTGTGCAGGCCGGTTGGAATGGTTGGAGAAAAGTCTGGTGTGATGTGTGATCGGAAGGTATCGGCAAGAATGAAAGGAAAAGTGTACAAGACGGTGTTGAAGCCAGGGATGTTGTATGGTTTAGAAAGAGTGGCATGGAGGAAAAGACAGAAGGCACAGCTGGAGGTCGCAGAGATGAAAATGTTGAGGTTCTCTCTGGGAGTAATGAGGATGGTTTAGAAATGGCTCTTCTCTGTAATGTAGAGTTTCAGCTGGCAACAGCGGATGGCACGGAGGATTGTGTTCACCAACAATGGTTTCTGGAAGTATTGCTGAGCCCATTCTGTGATTTCCCTTACAGTAGCATTCCTGTCTGTGGTGCAGTGCCGTTTAAGGGCCTGAAGATCACGGGCATCCAGTATGGTTTTTTGGCCTCGCCCTTACGCACAGAGATTGTTCCAGATTCTCTGAATCTTTGGATGATGTTATGCACGGTAGATGATGATAACTTCAAATTCTTTGCAAAACACCTTTCTGAAATTATTGCATTATCTTTCTGCTCAACACTGGGGGAATTGGGATCCTCTACCCATCTTCCCTTTCTGAGAGACACTGCCATTCTGAGAAGCTCTTTTTATACTCAGTCATGTTGCCAATGGACCTCATTGGAGGTAATTGGTCTTCCAGCTGTTCGTTATAAGTGCAATTCACTTTTCCAGCCTCTTATTGGTACCTGTGCCAACATTTTTGAGATTTGTTGACGCCACGGAATTTAAAATCAATATATTTTTTCCTTAAAATTATACATTTTCTCAGTGTAAACGTTTGACCTGTCATTTATGTTCTATTTGGAATAAAATATTAAAATCTGGCACTTCCATGTCATTGTATTCAGTTTTTATTCACAATTTGTATAGTGTCACAACTTTTTTGGAATTTGGTTTGTGTGTGTGTGTGTGTGTGTGTGTGTGTGTGTGTATCATAAGTTCATTTTCTGTAACTGCTTAATCCTAATTAGAGTCGCCGGGAGGCTGGCGCCCATCCCAGCCAACTCCGGGCAAGGGCAGAGTACACTCTGGACAGCTTGCCAGGCCATCGCAGGGCAAAAACACTCTGATGGCTATGCAGCTACTCTTGTCGAAAGTCAGCAATGGTTCTTTTACATGAACCTCACACCATAGATAGTGAGAGACATGGCCGGCCTTGGATAACCCTGCACTAGGGGACAGTGACAACCCGTTGAGAGCGGGCCTATTCTAATGTCAAGACACAAAATGATATCTAATTTAAAGAAATATGTAAAGGCATGAAGATAAACCCTTGTGAGGTTATGCTAACTGGTTATGCTAAAAAGTGATGGTGCCAGTTAACCAAAAAAAAAACTTAATCCCCCTGTTTACATATGTTTAATAATGTAACAAATGTTTGAAATTTTTCACTTCAATCCTGTTATCAAAGGTGTCCAATATACATCTCAGAACAGAAAATTTGTCCAAGAAGCATTGAATGTTGTAGATAGCGCTTATACACAATGACAATAGTGTCAAACACATGGTTGGGACCCGGAGGTGTCCTGGCAAGCATTGTGAGTGTATTATGCAGTGTAGCATTGCCTACTCTTTATGTGTTAATGGGTCCCAGCATGCAATCATAACAACAATACTCCATCTGCAATCTTATTGAGGAAGCAAACTCAATCCTCTCATGCATACACCCTGCCACTAACAACATAGGGGCTCTATGAGAGACAAACATTATTACACTCTCTGATTATAATCTCTTTGTAAGTAAGTGAGGTCTATAACATTATCCACTGCCCTCCATAATTATTGGCACCCCTGGTTACAAAGTATTCAGCTTCTCATAAATTCAGTTTTTATGAAATAATATAGGACTACAATTTTAAAAGAAAGAAAGAAAAGGTGCATTTATTCAGGTGGGGGGAAAATCCCACATTAAGAAATTTTTATTGTAAAAGAAAAAAAACCTTTTACCAACAAAACAGCACCTAATCATCTCCCATCATGTTTCTCAAGATGGGAGAATAAAGAAAGAGGGATTTTTGACCACTCCTCTTTGCGTAATCTCTCTAAATCATTCAGCGACCTGGGTGCTCTCCTTTGCACTCTCCTCTTCAGCTCACTCCACAGGTTTTCAATGAGGTTGAGGCCTGGGGACTGGGATGGCCATGGGAATGGCTTATGTGTCTGGTGAACCATTTCTATGTAGACTTGAGCACATATTTAGGGTCATTATCTTGCTGAGAGACCCAGTAACGACCCATCTTCAAGCTTCTGGGAAGAGGGCACCAGATTTAGATTTAAAATGTCCTTGTTTTTAAAAGTGTTAAAGATGCCATACACCCTAACAAGGTTCCCAGAGAATCTGGAAGAAAAACAGGCCCACAGCATCCCCGATTTGAGGTGCTTTTCTGCATGCTCATCTTTTGTGTTCCGCCAGACCCACTTGGAGCTTTTTGGCAACAAACACTCCATCTTGGTCTCATCTGACCAAAGCTCATGGTCCCTGTTGAAGTCCCAGTACCGCTTAATGAACTCCAGATGTTTGTGTTTATGATTGAGAGTGAGAAAAGTTTTTTCATTGCATGCCTCCCAAACAGTTTGTTGGCATGTAGATGGCATCGGATGGTTGTTTTGGAGACTTTGTGACCCCAAGATGCCACCACTTGTTGAAATTATTTTACAGTGAGCTTTTGAGAACTTTTTATTTCTCGTACCATCCTGCTCACTGTGTGTGATGGCAAGATAACCTTGCGTCTCCTTCCAGGCTTGCTTTCCACTGTTCCCGTTGTTTTAAACTTCTTCTGATTTCTCTGACAGTAGATATGGGCAGATGTGGGCGAGCGCCAATTTCCTTGTAGTCATTGGCTGACTGGTGAAGGTCGACACACATCTGCCTGACTTGATTGGTGTGTTCCTTCATCTTTCCCAAGTTGAACAGTGGATCAAAAAAATGGCCTCTGTGTCAGGTCATATTTATTCCCCAGGGACACAGGAAGTGATATTCAATGTTCCTAGATACTCTGATGAACTTTGTAAACTACTGTAGAAATGAAGAAATACTAAAATTCTATTTCATAGGAATTGTTAGGGGTGCCAATAACTTTTTGGAACAGGTGATTTTATGAAAAACAATTATTTCTTTTTCAGGAAACCCCTCTTAAAATTCACTAGAGTCGATGGGTACGTGTTTCTACAATTTTCAGTGGCGGAGTAACTTCTGTAATAAAAACGTTATGTATTTTAAGGCTTTTAACATATCTTTACCAGGGGTGCCAATAATTATGTCAGCGTAGATACACCTGTTAAAATCTGTAGATTTAGTTGTGTGTTATAACGGTGTGAACCTGGCTTCATAATTTCTTTTTTTTTTTCTTTTCTTTGCTGGGTGCCAGGCTGCTGCAGGCAGCTACCAGTTAGAATCATAAAAATGCTGAAATCATTGCCATATCCTCTGTGATCAAATTAGATGCCAGCAGCAATAACAACAAAATCAACAAAAAGTTAGTTTTGAGTTTAAGTATATAGTGGATTAGCTGTCGGTTCATGGAAGAGTTCAAAACAGAAATATTCATGACAGCCCCGCAAACAGCTAAAGGTCAAACAGTCCCCAACAATTGGAAATAAATAAATAAATAAATAAATAAATAAAAGCCAGCTCAAAAAAAAAACTTTTGTTAGACAGGGCAAAGCAATGTGTGCGTCCATAAGTGAGAGTGTGAGAGTGAGTGTGAGTGTGTGTGTGAGTGAGAGAGAGTGAGTGAGTGAATGATTGAGTGAGTGTGTGTGTGTCAGATGTATATATATATATATATATATATATATATATATATATATATATATATATATATATATATATATATATATATAGAGAGAGAGAGAGAGAGAGAGAGAGAGAGAGAGAGAGAGAGAGAGAGAGAGAGCACTGTGGGGAAATGATTGGGTAGAAGGGCAAGTAAACGAAAGCAAGTTGGCCATGTATGACATGCGAGGAGGGTTATTCGGGAGAGCAATAGGAGGCAGGAGACTGTTTGAAAGGGTAGACAGGAAAGCCAGGCACTGCAATATGCACATGTTCATGAAACAGTCCAATTATCCGGTAAATGTTCCCAAAAGCAACCAAGTACCAGGGAAATCCCTTCAACTTTAATACAACCCACTAAGACATCAGTTCCTCAGTCATGCATAAGTCCCACAGAACTTCCATCAACTGCTGTGTTTTGCTATGAAACCCACTTCTTGGTCTTGAATGTTTTCATACATCCAAAGTAAAAAAGTTTTTTTGTGTGGGTGTAGAAGCTAACAGAATGTTCTGACACACTCTTCCCCCCTGGGGAAGAAAACCTTTCGGTACTCAAACCCAATTCTTCATCATTAGACTCTTCAAAGTGATCTTGGAGCTTCTGATGTTCACACATTTCCAATTCTTGAGCTATGGGATAACATGTTTTGAGATTGACTATATTGATGTTGCAACGGTCTTGTTGAACATAATAAATCCTTATTATCATTATAGAATACAAAAAAAGGAAGAAATATAGATCAACTTCCAACAAAGAATAACTTTATTAACGATTTTTATTCTTTAAACAAAAATATTTAAAGTGCATCAATTTCCCTTTAATAAAAAAGGCATCCTTATTTAAACTGTAAACTTTTTTGACCAACAATTTGAACCATTTGATACTGAAAAATAAAATAAAATAAAATCAATCAATAATAATAAATTCAAATTGCTCAGCGATATTAACTCAGGAGCACAATATACTAAAACACTTTAACCTACAAAACAAAAATGAATAAAACAATTATTATTATTATCATTATTATTATTATTATTAGTAGTAGTAGTAGAAGTATTACAGTATTATCAAAATGACCAAGTCCAGATTAATGGCTACAATGAGCACGTTTTGCAGTGCACAGCTTTTCAAAGCCGGGTTTAAAGCACGATACTCAACTCTCAGCTCCTGCTCAATGCTGAACTGGGACCTGCACTTATTTTCACAGCACTAACGTCATCCAGCATGACAGAGACCGTGTCTGTTGCAGGTCGGATCAGTTCCTCTGCTGTGGGGTTTTCTGCACTGAGCAGTTTGGTACTCCACCTTATCTGATGCTAACAGAGCTCGCTGGTTTCCTGGAGTAGCATTCACAAAGCGGGATGTTTGTTGGTAATATTTGGCATGTTTTTGCTGAAAAAAACTCACACAGCTCATCATGTTGATCTCGGTGTGATGTCATTAAGTAACGCCTGGATTTATTTGGGTTTATACTGTCCGCTGCCAATGTTTTCAGACACAGTAAACACACCGGCCTTTCCTCATTTCTCACCGCAGCACAGTGAAGCCGAGTGCTGCATCCGCTTCATAATACCTCCTGAGACACACCTCACTGAATGACTACTTTAGTGTGGAAGACTAGCAATCACTGGGGCAGCAGTGGAGCAAAAAGGGAACATTTCCACCCAACAAGTGAAGTAGTCAACAAAAACTAGCATATGTTTATTTCAGTTTGAGCTGCATGATAAGGGTTCCATCAGATCAATGCCAATCATCTGATTAGGATGTTTCACCACTTTCACCTGCATGAGACCCATAGGTTTCTGTGTCTCACTTTTACAGGTTACAATTCCTGATGAACTCTTTCATATCAGTCCACATCATAGGCCAGGCGGCAACTTCTTGGAGCTGTTTATGTTTTCAACACTCCCTGGTGGTCAACCATGGGATGATTATGATCAACATGGAAGAGGGAATGCGTAAGCATAGACGGAATGTAGAACCTGCCCCTCAGCTAGTTGAGTCTTCTAATATGCTTTGTAGTCTAGAAAAGCAAAGTTTCCCAGCACTCGTTCAGTGGTTGAGTAATTTTCTCAGCTAAATCCAGCTGGCATAAGCAAGAATTTCTTTGTTTCCTGATGGCTTTCGCTTGCCAGCACTTTACTCAGAACGACTTCACTGGTATTTCTGTAGACTATGAATGGAAGTTTTAAGTCAGGGTGACCAAGAATCGGAGAAGTTATGGGGTGCTTCTTTCGTTCTTCGAATGTAGTTTGGCATTGTTCACTCCAGACAAACTTTTGTCCTTTCTGCCTCAATGAATTGATTAGTTCTGCAATTTGTGAGAAGCTGGGAACAAAGCAATGTTACCGGCATGCAAGTCCAAAGAAACACTGGACTTCCTTCTAGTTAAAGGAGACAGGATTGTCTTAGATTAGAGCAATTTTGTCAGGATCAGCATGTCTCAGATACTGCTGCAAGGAGTCTATCCAGGACAGTTTTGAGATCAGAGAGGTGTTGTTGAACTGTACAAGAATATATGATTATGTCATCAAGATTAGCCATACAGTTTCTGACCTGGGGGATACCAAGAACTCATTCCATCAACCACTGAAAGGAAGCTGGGGCATTCTTTTACCAAAAGGCACTACGGTGAACTGAAACCAATTAGCAGGTGTTAGGAATGCCATTTTGGCCTTGCTGTTCTCATCCATGGATACCTGCTAGCATCTACTGTTCATGTCCAAAAACAAGAAGACGACATCACCAGCAAGGGATTCCAGAAGCTCTGAGATAGTATAAGCTAAGCTGAGCAGCATTCATCTGAAGACCACTGAGACTGAGGAAATCCAGGCCTAGCACAATAGCATAAACTAAGGCCTTTGAAGTCAACAAAGCTAGTGGAAAAGAAAAGACATGTTCATGAAGCACATGTGTGACTCTATCGAGCCCAATGGTGTTTTGTACTCACCTTCATATTGCTTAATGCCATTCTAGAATTTTCATGAATGAGAATGTATGTGACAGCAGTGTCAATGATGGCCTTTCTCAACCAAGAGTGAATTGGAGTGGTACAATCAACTGCTTTGGGAAGACAACTGCCAGAACACTTAAATCTTCCTTAGCAGACTTAAAGCATCTGTTTTCTGTTTTCCCATTTCTGGTGTAGGACATGACTTAGTGAGTATGTGCTTTTAACACCATGATTATCAGACTTAACGGGGTGAGAGGTTTGCTGGACATGCTTGGAAAAAGACTGCTTGATAGTTTGAAATGACACCTCAGGTGGAGTCTGATACTGAGGGCAAGCACCAGGAGCATGATATCCATTACTCCTCCAACATGTGACGCTAACCGTTTTAGGTTGCCTACTGGGCACCTTGGGCATCACACATGGTTGGCAAGATGACTTTCTCCTTTCACCCTCCTGCTGCTCTAAATTGTTTCTCAAGTTGGTAACCCAATCTCACAAGCTCATCCACACTGGAGGCATATCCTCGAAGTTGGCTGATAAGGTGTGGTTTCGCATTTCTTTGGCATCATTCTCTCAATTTCACAGTCAGGTATCTCCAGTCTCCACCTTCTATAGAGAGCCCAATAGGAAAGTGCAAAGTCTCGGATCGTGTCCAATTCACCCTGTTGCCGCTGGTATAGAGTCTGAAAACTCTTCTTCGTATTCTTCAGACAAGAATGCAGACAGAAAGGAAGTCTGGAAGTCATACCATGAATGAACAGTCGCACGGGTTATTCCCCACCAGTTCCTAACAGTGCCATGGAGGACAATCCTGATGGTCGGCTAAAAAGTCATGATGTTTTGACAAGAAAAGAATAGGATCTGGATTACCACTGGGTTGACCAAACATTGAAAAGAGAGCTTAATGTGAGAGCTTCTCAAGGCTTGCCTGGGTGATGGATGACTCTTTTTAATTTTCTCGAATGTGATGAGTAATCTTAGATTGAACACTGTTCATTGTTGATGACAGACTTTGCACAAGTGTAATGAAGTGATCCAATTTGTTCGCAATGTGTTCTTGTGATGCATAAGCTGTTGTTTGGCTGGTGTGAATGACCTGTTGGATTTCAACCTGCAGTTGACCAACCATGAAGCAAACCTCAGTGGTCTATTGTTTACTTCTTTCTTCCAATAAAGTTCGCATTGCTTTTAACATGCTTTCCAGTTGTACATTGATCTTTTTTTTTCTTCTTTGTTTTCATCTGTTTTGTGTTGTGACAGCTGTTGGTTATTCTCCTCAGCAAGGAAAGTCAGCTTTGTTTCCAAAGCAGTGCAGTTTTTGTTGATTTGAATTTGTATTTGCTGATGACGATAATGTTGTGGGGTTCTCTGTTAAACGATCCTCAGCGGCAAGACCTCTTTCAGGAATGTTTTCCTGGAATTTTCAGGAACCTCTTTCTAGGGGCTTTGGAAATTGGAAGAAGTCCTGTTGTGAGATTCATATTAATGACATGTCAGAGATGGAATCGTTTTGCTCCTGAGGTAAGGAAGTCTCTCTTGGAGCCTCCTCATCTTTCACAAATGTGCAAAGTTATATCTCTCCATATGTGTATAAGTTTGACACTGAGAATCATTTAGGAAGGGAAATGAACAGGCAAAATGCCAAGGCAACCTACCAGTAAAGGAGTTTTGAGAGGAGTTGGATATGCATGATATACTTCATAGGAACCATGACTCATTGGTAGTAGATGCAATTTTACATACATTTTAGTCAGTTATGTCAGGTGTAAGATGAGTAAGGGGAGAGACAAAGAAGGGAAAAGACAGTCACACATACACAGTTCACAATTTTCAATTCAGGTGGAAACTTTTCAGTTGCAATAAAAGAAAAAATAAAACAAGCTTCCCAATGCATTCACCCAAGTTTTCACTCTTATTATATTATATAGCCCCATGAAGGAGGCCATTGTAAAACGGTGTCGGCCTGATTTTATAATTTCTTTTTCTTTGTTTGGTAACAGGCAGTTACCAGTCAGAGTCACAAAATGTTGAAACCGTTAACATATCCGTTTTCCAAATTAAATACCAATAAGGAAAAAAAAAAAAAAAAGTTAAGAGTTTTGAGTTTAAGTACATTGTGGATTAGTTGTTGGCTCATACGAGAATTCAAAAGAAGAAATATTAATGACAGCTTTCTCTCAAGAAAATGACAGCATGGGCTCAAAAACACATCCAGAAATCTTTTGCTGTCAACACAGTTCACCATCAAAACCACAAGTGCAGATTAAAGCGCTACCATGCAACAAAAGGCCAACTGTGAACTTGATTTAGAAACTCAGTTATTTTCTCTAAGCCAAAGGTAATTTAAAATGGACTAAAAGAAAGTAGAAAAGTATTTTGCATTCATGGAGAATGAAATGTGAAATTCTTTTTGAAGAACATGGACACCGCTTTCTCCAGACTAAAGAAGTGAAGGATTAGTTGGCTTGCTCATCTGGAAAGGCACAAACACTGCGGGTTTAAATCAGCATAGGCTCCTATCCCATGACGTCTTTTTAACCCTAGGTTTACACTGGGGCAAGATGTCCGCAATCCATGCAATTAAAAGAAGCACAGAGCTTTATGATTTATCATGATTTGCTTGGGGCACCATCTAGTTATCAGAAGTAGACAGCTCACATCCAGGAAATGAAACTTGAAAGAATAATGTTGACATGTTTATCAAGATCCCCAATGATGGCGCATCATGTCAGTTATGCTCTGTTAAGGATGCTAAGCTTTACTGCTCTCTTAGACACTTCCAAAGTGGGCTAATCATGGGAAACTTTTTTGACAATGAACCATTTCGCCACGGTCAGCCCGTTCATCTCAAATTCACCAAGTTTCCTCAAGATTACCACTAATGTTTCAAATTCTCTCAAGATCTTCACAATTCGATCTCACACCCGCCACTCTCATCATGATTTACTAAAATGGTGAAGATTGTGGACATCATGCACCATTGTAATCATAGGGTTAGGGAATGCCTTACAGATATCAACAAGACAATGCAAAACACCACATCTATAACTACTGCATACTTCATAATAGAAATGTCCAGATGTTGAATTAGCCTGCAGTACAGTTGAAAATATTTGGCTCATTTTGAAATGTAAAATGGGTGGAACAGTGGTATACTGGTTAGCATGTTTGCCTTCCAGCAAGAAACTTCTGGATTCAGACCCCAGGCTCAAATAAAACAATAAATGATGTTTAAGCTTAAAATAACATTGGCTTGAGCAACTTCAAAATCATTTATGAAACACTGTTTGCTTGAAAGTGAATTAATGAATTTTATAATGGCCATAGAATTATTGAAAAGCTAATTGTCCAACAATAACACTTTCACTCTCACAAAGAGGACACTGTATACGTTAAGTGTATAAATGTAACTCCTACACGGTTTTCAATTTCAAATTAAAGCTGGTTATTTCAACTTTATACTGTTCAGTTCAGTTCATTTTCTGTAACCGCTTCATCCTAATTAGGGTCACGGGGAGGCTGGTGCCCATCCCAGCCAACTCAGGGCGAGGGCAGAGTCACCCTGGACAGCTCGCCAGGCCATCGCAGGGCAGAAACATGCTGACGGCTTTGCAGCTACTCTTTTACGAAAGTCAGCAATGGTTCTTTTACATGCCTCACACCATAGACAGTGAGAGACATGGCCGGCCATTGATAACCCAGTTAGCTGCACTGGGGGGGGGGACAGTGACAACCTTGTGGAGAGTGGGACTCAAACCCCCAACCTTTGGATCAGCGATCCGGCGCCTTATACCACTAGACCACCACTGCCCCTTACTTTATACTGTTGGAAACTAAAATAAGAACTTTGGCAGTGTCGAAATATTAGTGAGCCTAACTGTGTTATGGCAGATTAACATATTTATCAGCTAAGAACGTCCAAGGTAAACAAATTCAACACTAATATAAAAGCAGCTGCGACATCATCTTTTTCTTTTCCTTTCGGCTGTTCCCTTCAGGGGTCGTCACAGCGAATCATCTGCCTCCATCTCACCCTATCCTCTGCATCTTCTTCTCTTACACCAACAACCTTCATGTCTTCCTTCACCACATCCATAAATCCACAAATCTCAACATAACGAAATAAAATATAAGACACATACCATTTGGACTCTCTTCATCAATGGTGACAATGGTGGCAGGGGGTCCAGGTCGATACAACTTACATTCTGTATGTAAAAGAAAGGATTACAATAAGCGTTACAGCTGAAATCAGTTGAAATTTACTATTCAAATTTTATACAAGGGTATCTCTATTTTGGTGTGTGGACATTTGCTCACAGGACAAATGCTCATAACTTTAATGAAAAAACAGACATTTGCTCACAAAATCTTTTTTTCTTTGTTCTAATAAATGCAAAAAGGCAAAAAGATCACAATGTGTTATAAAAATGTTTAATTCTTATGAATACGTAATACTAAATTAACTAATTATACATTAGGGTTAAGGTTAGAGTTAGGGTTAGGGTTTAGGTTAGGGTTAGAGTTTAGGATTAGGGTTTAGGGTTCGAGTTTAGGGTTAGAGTTAGGGTTACGGCTAGGGTTTAGAGTTAGGGTTAGCGTTTAGGGTTAGGGTTAGGGTTATGGTTTAGGGTTACGGTTAGGGTTATGTTTAGGGTGGGAGTTAAAATTGAACAATTTTTTTTTTATGTTGTGAGTAAATGTCTAGGTTGTGAGCATTTGTCCTGTGCGCATTTGTCTTGTGAGCAAATGTCCTAGAACCCTTTTTTTCAATTAAAAGGAAGGCATCTGGACCCCTGGAGTGTAGTTAAGTGTTTGCAGTTTTAAATGTTTCATCGTATTGCAATGTTTTTGTTCCACTTTGCATTTCCAGTAATTTGCGAACTCAATAAAAAAAAACTTCAAGCGGTGCACTGTTTGGGACACAGCTTAAGTGTGCCTTGCAGGGCTGAGCATACAAACTCGATCAGTGTTTAATTATTTGAATCAAATCAAAAGGATATATTTGGTGAAGAACAGGCCTTTTAAATTATTCACACAACTACACCCGCTTTCATTGTATTCACACGTGTAGTGCACTTTGTTTGCAGGTTCTGTTCTTTATTCTGCTCATGAGAAAGAGATCTATCTACTCATTGCTTCACAGGACAGGAAGAAACATGAAACAAACATGGCAGTGTAGAACTGTTCCTGGTCTCTGATGTTAGCAAAAGAGAGAAATATTGAAGTTTATGCTGTAAGAAACGATCTGGTGAATGCAGAAAGTACATGAAATGCACATTCCACAAATATGCCAAAAGATCAGAAGATAATGCTTCGTCCAAATTATGTCAGCCTGTCTCACTCAGTATTTCTTACGATCTGTAAATATATAGGTCGCTAAATGGCTGTAACTGTGAAATCAGTCTAAACCCAGGTAATTTTTTTATGTTTTAGCTGTCATAACTCAGTTTCAAACTGAAAAAAGTAATTAATTAAAAATAGGTATATAAATTATTATATTATATTATTTCATGATATATGTTTTAGATTTTTTTATTAGTTAATTATATCCAAAATCCATAATTAATTATTTTGCAATCTTTAGTTAAAAAAATGCATATTTTGCAGGATTGCGAGGAAAGAGGAAAAAACTATAAAAAAAAAAAATACACATAGGAATATCACTATTTAAGCTCGTTTGGCAAAAGAATGGGTGGGTGAAGAGAATGAGTAGTACCTTACCATCATAATGCCAGTCTATGTCAGAGACAAGGTTAGTGTCAGCAGCAGGATGAAAAGAGAAAAAAGGAAAAGACAAGAGTGAGAAAGTCTATAAAGATTATAGAGATTAAATAGATCTTTAGGTCATAAGGATGAATAGAATAGTGTTTAACAGTGAAAAATCATGGAGGAAGATTTTTGGTGATATTTAGGTATATTTTACGTTAAAGTTATCACTGTGTACCAACAAATGCAAAGGAGGAATTTTTGCTTATTGAGAAGACAAAGGCACACACACACACACACACACACACATACACACACACACACACACACACACACACACACACACACACACACACACACACACACACACACACAGGGAAACAAGATAAGGGTGTCCTGTTTGCAAGAGCCACAGCAAAACATATGTTGCCAGGTGAGGAGTGGATCCTTTTCACATTAAATATGGAACATTACAATTGTTTCACCCTCGCACACAGCCGGACATGCCAAAAACATTTCGTTGCATATTTACGAACACAATTTACTCCAGTGTTTACAGGATTCTTAAAAGTGGTTGTTCAAAAAATATACCAATTAAAGAATGGATGGTTAAATGTTACTTAAATTTAGTTATGTTTATTTTCCGTGATCTGTACTGTATAAAATAACATTAAAGGAAGAACAAAAGAACAATTCATAAATTCTGGAGAAGTTGCCCGGTCATGTAAACTAAAAAATGAGTAAAGTAAAATGTACAGATTTGTGGAATTTTCCGATATGAAGTTTGGGATTAATTTTCAATAATAGCTAGTTTGACAGCAGTTTTGGCAAAGTTTGCAAAACTCTGATTTAAAAAGTTGGGATGCAATGTGAAATAAGTGCAAATAATAGTGTAAATAAAGCACTTTGCAATAATTTGTATATATTAAATAATATATACATATAATATATATAAATATATATATATATATATATATATATATATATATATATATATATATATATATATATATATATACATACACAGTGGTACCTCAATTTACGAAATTAATCCATTCTGGAGGTGGTTTCTTGGAACTTACGAAAACTCCGTTGAACCACATTTTACATGTAAAACGTGTGATTCGTTCCAAGGCCCCCAAAACTACCCCCTAAACCCTTTAAAAATGATAAAAGCATACCTTTTAAGGCCTCTTTCTGCTTCAATATCATAACGGTGGTATACGGGTTTGGCACTATTCCTTTGCGATATCGCTCTAACACATGCCCCGAGCCTGCTTCTTCTTTTCACTCTCACTGGGAATCGCATGTGTGTGTGTGCGCGCGTGTGTTGACCATGTCTTCTTAGCAGCATTATAATCTTACAAATGTTTGTGCAAGGTTAGAAGTCAAAAAATAAAGTTCCAATGAGCACACTCGAAAAACTCATGAAACAACAGTAACTCTGTCCTTTACACTAAAAGCATTATGGGTGTATCATCCCTCCTAGCCAATGGGAGGCCAGTGGGGCGGGATGTTGGGAGATATAGTCAATGGGAGAGCAACTTGTGCATTGTTTGAATTTTTGAGATGGTGCTTTCATAATGTGAACTTGTTTTGTATCCAGAGTCTCACCAAAAAATGCAGGTTACGAAATGCAGTTTCCTAAAATTTTTGTCTCTGTATATGAAACAAATTCACGTTTCGAAACCGCCATCTTAAAAATTCAAACGTGCCATTCAAACATTAAAATGCGCCATTCAGACATTCAAACAATGTACGAGCTGCTCTCCCAACAATGACGTTCAAACATCCTGCCCCGCTGGCCTCCCATTGACTAACAACTGAGCTGTCGTTTATATTGCCTTCACTCGAGCGCCATCTTGGACAGGTCCACCTGATGCCATCTTGGACAGGGATCTCATTGGCTAGGAGGGATGACGCAGCTACTTCCCATTGCCTATTATGGAGCTGAATGCTTGTAAAGGACAGAGTTACTGTTTTTTTTAACGCTTTATTTCTTGACTCAGGTTTTAACCTTCCATAAACATTTGTAAGATTATACCTCTGCTCAGAAGACATGGTCAACACGCGCCTGCACACACACACAAGCACGCACGCACGCACAATTTCCAGTGCGAGTGAGAAGAAGAAACGGGCCCGAGTAATATCACAAAGGAATATGGCCAAACCCGTCTATCATCAGTACGATATTGGCCGACTGTATATACTAGTATTGAATAGCAGTTCATCTATGCTGTCTCATCCCCACATCAAGATCCTGCAATCGCCTTGGACAACACTGTGATCTCTCCTTCAAGCACTACATAAAGCCTTGGAGTAACCATGGACAATTACCGCTCCTTTTCTTCTCATATCACTAATCTTTCACAATCATGTTGATTTCTTCTCTTTAGCATCCAAAGGATTCACCCATTTTTTTCCACTAAGGCCACTCAGATACGTGTTCAATCTCTTGTCATCTCAAGACTAGACTACTACAGCTCACTCCTGGCAGGTCTACCTTTGAGTGCTATTTACATTCTGCACCTGATCCAGAATACAGCTGCATGGCTTATTTTCAACCTTGTAAAATTTCCGTATACCGCACCACTGCTCCGATCTCTCCACTGGCTTCCTGTTGTTGCTCACCTCAGATTTAAAACAGTGATGCTTGCTGACAAAGCAAAAAATGGACCTGTACCTTCCTACCTCAAATCACTTATCACACCTCGGACTGCACCGCATTCTCTCAGATCCTCTAGCATGCTAGACTGGTTCCTCCCTCTACACAGAGACAAGGGAAAAACTGATCTAAACTATTCTCTGTTCTGGCTCCAAGGTGTTGGAATGAACTTCCTCTGGATGCCCGGACAGCAGAGTCACTGGGTATATTCAAATGATTATTGAAAACTTACCCTTTTATGCAGTACTTAGATTAGCACTATGTTACACACACACACACACACACACACACACACACAAACAGAGAAAAAGGTGAAAAATGCACACACACACACGCACACACACACACACACACACACACACACACACACACACACACACACACACACACACAAACAGAGAAAAAGGGGGAAAATGCACACTCACACACACACACACACACACACACACACACACACACACACACACACACAAACAGAGAAAAGGTGGAAAATGCACACACACACACACACACACACACACACACACACACACACACACAAACAGAAAAAGGGGAAAAATGCACACACACGCACACACACACACACACACACACACACACACACACAGAACACCTACCAACTGAGTTTGACTGATAGTATACTTTCTCTGTGATCTACCAAACCAAGTATTCGAATATATTCACTGATAGTGACCTTAAAGCACTTCTGTAATTCACGCTGGATAAGAGCATCTGCTAAATGCTGTAAATGTACACAACATACGGTGATGTTGTGGAGGATGATGGATGAAAGGTAAAATCGGAACTAGTGCATGGCTTAAAGACCTCCAGCTGTGAACAGACAGACAGATACATTCAGCAGCTGCTCGTGAATGTGCACATGTTCATAAGCAGAACTGAAGAAGCACTAAGGATCAGAAAAGTATTCTCGAACATGACTGCCTAGACAGACTAGCATACGGTAATTCTTATGCACACGGTGTCACAGCCCTGACATGGATTAATAAGATACTACAAAGATGATTCAGTCCCACTAGAGACTTATCATGCATGAAGAAATGACTTTTTCAATACTACAAGCATGCAAACAAATACAGAAACACACAGCATGGGATATGTGCATGTATAGTATATATAAAATCATCCCCCAAAAACTTCGTTCAAAACATTTACATTGCAGCCTACAATGAAAACGCGGCCCCGAGTGGTGCATCGACAAGGTGCGTGACTATTAACCAGAAGAGCAAGTTTGAATCCAGTTTAATGACACAGCTCTCTGTGGCTGGGACTCCATGGGAGCTAATTGGCTGAGCTCTCATGGGAGGAAAGAATGGCATACCCTCATTCTCCTGTCACTCACAGTGCCAATCATGTGTGTCAATTATGAGCTCATTCGTACAAGGGGGCAGATAGCGTTTTTCTTCTTAGACCACAACCAAATACGCATGGCACCGCAGTTCGAAAAAAGGCGGATGGGCATGTGCATGCTTTCGCCCCTCCCTAGCCGGTGGTGGTCATGTGAGAGGGAAGGCAATTCCTGATGGATGGGAATTGGATGCGACTAACTTAGGGAGAAAATTTGGAAAAATGAAAGAAAAAAATCTAAACACGCACACAACTGTTTTTCCTAAGGTTTTTTTTTTGGCTAACAATGGTCATGGTGTGCATGTGACATCCATATGAAAAATGCTCCATAGTTGTGGCTAGTGTGGGAGGGTTGCAAGAAAAAAAAGCGAAGTCTCAATTGAATTAAAATACAGGCAAAATGAGAAAAGGATAAAAAAAAAAAATCTAAATCGTTTGGCATTGGTATATCTGGTGAAAAGCAAGAAACAAACAAGGAAAATGAATGGGGCAAAATATTTTTAGATGAACCCTGGACAATAGAAAAGACACAAACGGTTTCAAGTTCTGGCCTAGAAATAAACACCAACAATGTATTACATGTCATACGGGTTGCCACGTGGAGCCGTTAGCTTCTGTGTTCAAAGCCCAGTTAGATGCCCATTGTGCTAAGATCCCTGGGCAAGTGTGCCTCTGTTCACCCAGCAGTATAAATCAGTACCAGTAAAAATATACTGGGAAGGTAACCTATGATGGACTTGTGTCCCATCCAGGAGGAGTTGTACTCCTAGTTGTTTCACGCTATGGAAACCCGGGATAAGCACCGGTCCGATGAGCCACTATGGCTTGGGTGTAAAAAGCCAAACAGACTTTACCTTTTTTTTTTTTTTTTTTTACTGGTTGCCATAGAGACAAAAACATCGAAACTGCAGAATTCAAATTTCAGCCTGAAATTGCAGAATCAAAAATATTAAAATGAAAAATTACACTGCCTAGGTGACCTAGTTGTCTAAAACAGTTTACAAGTTATGGTGAGAAACAAACAAGACCCATATTAACTTATTTACTCTCACATATTTGCCAAACTGCTTAATCCTGCTAGGGTTACTGATAGGCTGTAACGTAAATCATCCATCGCTGAGAGAAGGCAGTGTATATACACTAAAGACTTTGGTAGACCATCGCATGGCCAACACACACAACTATTCACACTCAGACAAATGGCATATTTTGTAACAGTCAATTAACGTGCTGTGCATGTCTTTTAATTGTGAGAGAAAACCAAAATACAGAATCAGGGCTTTTACATGTAAAATGCGGTTCAATTTACGAAAAATCCAGGTTAATAAAAAGGCTCTGGAACGGATTAATTCCGTAAGGTGAGGTACCACTGTATCTTCTTCTTTTCCTTTCGGCTGTTCCCTTCAGGGGTCGCCACAGCAAAGGATCTGCCTCCATCTCTCCCTATCCTCTGCATCTTCTACTCTTACTCCAACGACCTTCATGTCCGCCTTCACCGCATCCATAAATCTTCTCTTTGGTCTTCCTCTGGGCCTTTTGCCTGGTAGTTCCAACCTCAGCATCCTACGACCAATATACTCACTATCCCTCCTCTGTACATGTCCAAACCATCTCAATCTAGCCTCTCTGACTTTGTCTCCAAAACATCTAACATGTGCTGTCCCTCTGATGTACTCATTTCTGATCCTATCCATCCTCGTTACTCCCAAAGAGAACCTCAACATTTTCATCTCTGCTACCTCCAACTCTGACTCCTGTCTTTTCCCAAGGGCCACTGTCTCTAAACCATACAACATCGCTGGCCTCAACACCGTCTTGTACACTTTTCCCTTCATTCTTGCCGATACTCTCCTATCACACATCACACCGGACACTTTTCTCCATCCATTCCAACCTGCCTGCACGCGCTTCTTCACCTCTTTTCCACACTCTCCATTGCTCTGGATTGTTGAGCCTAAGTATATAATATCAATAAATACATAATCAACGTTATGCATGCTTATAATACCAATTAAACATTCGCAATAATGCATACAATGTAAATAAAACATATATACACACACATAGACGTGCGTGCACACACTCAGATGCACCTCACATAAAAATGTAAGTACCATATTTTCCAGACTATAAGTCGCATTGGCCATGTATAACAAAGAAGAAATATATATATATATATATATATATATATATATATATATATATATATATATATATATATATATATATATATATATATATATAAGTCACACTGTCACAAGCCCATGGAAACTGTCTACCTTGGCTTGGAAATCTGCTGGCAGGTTATGTGACATTGTGGTCCTCGCTCTGATAGAGAGGTGGTTGCATTGGATGAAGCAGTAACACCAAGAAAGTCCTCACGCAAAGTCATTTCTATTCATCTTCTTGACAACTACCTGGACGTGGAGACGAAACTACACTGTTGACAAGCTTCTCCCTGCAGCCCGTTGCTCAAACCCCCATGTGCAAGCTTGTTCCGAGTTGGGGCCATCTAGTGTTTAGCCCAAGATTAGCTTTTAGCCCGTGATTAGCTATTTTTTTGTATTTATTGCAGTAATAATAATCTGTTTTTCTGCTCTCTTCTTGCAGTTGTGAGTGTAAAAATAAAGATGTGAAATTATGTTTGTTATTATGATATTTCACTACCTGGACGTGGAGATGCAACTGCACTGTTGACAAGCCCGTCCCTGCAGCAAGTTGCTCAAGCACCAATCTGTGAGCTCGTTCTTCCAGTTGTGGCCATCTAGCTTTTAGCCCACCATTAGCTTTTTTGTTTTCTTCATTGCAGTAACAGTAATCTCTGCTTCTCTCCAATCCCTCACAAGATTTTCATTCACTCCAAAGTTTCTTTCTGCTTCTCGATTACCATTTCCTGCTGCATATTTCACTATTTGCAGCTTGTAATCCGCAGAATAGGATTTTCTTTTTGGGACATTTCTTCAGTGGTGGATGAGCAGGTACTAGTACCCAAGCCTAGAGTGCCCGCTTGTAGTTGTGAGTGTAAAAATAACAAACATGAAATTATGTCTGTTATTATAATTTAGCAGAATTATATGTAATAACTTCCCATATAAGTCACTCTGGAGTATAAGTCGTACCTTCAGCCAAAGTATGAAAAAAGTGTGACTTATAGTCCAAAAAAAACACAGTAGTTTTGATGTGGGGGGGATGTTTGGATTGTTTTTTGTTTTTTTGTTTGTTTTTTGGGGGGGTGGGGGGGGGGTTTGCATAATTGGACTTGTTTTGTGGCACTTTCCTTAACTTTTGCTGAGATGGAGAAAAAGCAGAGCATGCTAGTGGAGAAAGGTCTGGAGCAAACTAGAAGACAGCAATTAAGATAAGATAAGATAAAATAAGATAAGATAAGATAATACTTTATTATCCCGGGGAAATTTTTGGTTACGTCGTATTATTTCGACATGCGTCACTGACAAGCAGCACCACCTTGGTTGTTCAAGGAGTCAAATTACAAACAGAAAAGAAGGCCCAAATCAACAACACTCAAACTGCTATAAAATAAATACATAAAAATTCTATATTTAAAAGGACCTTACACAGACCCAGTAAACAATATAATAATAATAATAATAATAATAATAATAATAATAATAATAATAAAAGTAATAATAATAATAATAATAATAATAATAATAATAATAATAATAATAATAGTAGTAATAATAATAATAATAATAATAATAATAATAATAATAATAATAATAATAAAATTGCATTATATTATATTATATTATATTATAATTAGATTTATATTGATATTGCACTATGCCCATTGTTTTATTGGAAAAAAATTAACAGTTGATTAGTGGAATTTTATGCTAAGTAAGTCAAAACAAAAATAGTTAACCAAGAGTCCATAAATGAGAGCAGATTTTAAAGTAAAAAAAAAAAAAATTAAGAAAAAGTGAAAGACAAGAAGAAATAATTAAGACAAATAACTACTGTAGCTTTCATATGTGTAAAAGACAAGATTTCTGAGGATATACAGCATTTCTACAATCAGTCAAGAACATCTGACATGGATTCTGCATGTAAGAATGCAACAAGGCGAGCAATGGATCAAACAGGATTTCTTTCAGAAAAACTAAATGGTGTTTTGAAGGCATCAGAAGCTGACACAACCCAGTAAAATAAATTATTTTGCTTTCTAATGAGCAATGTTTAAGAGTTGTTGCCTTTTGATAGTGTAAGAGAACCTTCTGTTTGTGTGATATGGCAGAGTCTGTCCTTTAAAGGTCTGTACTATTTTGCATGTACTATTTGTGTTTGCAATACCACACCACATCCTTGAGCAATTTCAGACCAGTCAAGTGGCATTGCAAAATGTGCACTGTGTGCCATCTGACCATCAATGTCAATTCCGGTGTAACTATAACAGCATTTCTTATGGATTGCAAATTCATGTGTATCACATAAGCTTTCATGGTAGGATACATGAGCTACAAGCTATAAGGTTGAAAATTTGAGATTAAAAAAATGTACAGTTTAACTTTAACAGGTACTCACAATGGTTTTAAATAAATTAATATTTATCCTTAAAGTTGCTTTGTTTTTTGTTTGTTTTGTTTTTAATGTAAAAATTTGTGATCGCAGACTGCTGTAACAGCAAGACAATTATTTTGCACAATGAAAAATGTAAAAGTACAAAAAAGAAAGGAATACATGAAAATAAAACCAACACACAAATTGATAATTGATTGTGCTTCTTTGTCTATACTGTACTCTGAATGTATATCGTCCATTGAAAAATACAAACAAATATAACCTGATGACCACAGCGTTGAATGTGACACAATTACACCTAAAAATACTTGTTTTTCTTGTTACTCATTTCTTTCTTGTATTGTATTGTTGTCGATTTATATAGTGCTTTATCCATACTGAATATTGTGCTCAAAGCGCTCTTTGGTGTTTTTTGTGCTCCGGTCACCTGTCACCACTGTGCTGCGCCAGTTATTGTATTGTTCTATCTTTTGATGCTGAGTGTCAAGCAGGAAGTAACAACTACCAAATTTTAATGTCTTAGGGTATGACGCGGCCAAATTCGAACTCCGACCTTCTGGAGGATAAAGTGGACACTCTACCAACTGAGCTATATCCCCGAGTTATCAGTAATAACTTTAAAATAAAGTTCATCAGGACAGAAGCTAGGGTGGCACAATGGCATAGTGGATAGTACAGCCAACATATAGCAAACAGATTCTCGGTACAAGACCTGGGCTTGAGCACTTCTGTTAGAGTTTGCATGTTCCCTGTTCATGTGTGGGTCTACCTGTGACCTATCAGGATTAAGGGTTTTGGCAAACGAGTCAGTGAATAAAGACAGAGACTATTGAAGAGAAATATTTTTAAACATTTAAATTTATGGTGAACTCAACTCTATTTTGGATTAATTCTCAATTACATAATGCACAAAGCGAACAAAATAAATACCGGTAGTTCGAGTTTATGTTTTATGGAGAAAAAAAAAATCAGAGTTTCAGTGGTAGCCCAGTGGTAGGATGCTTGTATTACTGAATCAGTGGTCGGGGATTCAAGCCTCACTGTAACTGGGTGGTCTCTACTGTCCTCCCAGTGCAGCTAACTGCATATCACACAAACAGATCAAAGGCCAGCCATGTATGCTACTGTCTGTGGTGAGAGGCATATAAAAAGAACCATGGTTGACCTTTGAAAAGAGCAGGCCATTGAGTTGATGTCAGTGTGTTAATGCCCTGCAATGGACTGGTGAGCTGTTCAGGGTGTACTCCGCCCATTGCCCAGAGTGAGCACCGGCCTTTCCATGACCCTTATTAGAATTAAGCATTTCAGAATGAATGTATGTAAAAAAAAATAAAATAAAAAAATCAAGGCAACAGGCCACACTAAATTGAAATGAACAAAGTGTGCATGTGTGTGTGTGTGTGTGTGTGTGTGTGTGTGTGTGTGTGTGTGTGTGTGTGTGTGTGAGAGAGAGAGAGAGAGAGAGAGAGAGAGACTGGCTTGATATAAAATATATGGAATGGAATGAAAGACCAGCCTAATCTGTTTCATCACCATGGTAACAAGGGAACAGGGAGTATAAACCTCATCCTGTTTTTGGTGTAGGTCACCAATGTTCCACCCTACAGATGCATCATTTCACACACACACACACACACACACACACACACGCAGAGAGAGAGAGAGAGAGAGAGAGAGAGAGAGAAAAACCGTGCAAATACAAAGACATCAACAAGTAAGTTTTATTAGAAAGAACTTGAGTGATAACTAATCATTAAGTTATTAAACACTTGACATTAGTAGGATTAACTGAGCAATAATGATCAGTGCAGCAGGGTTAACAATTGACACTACCCGTACAAATAAATTTAGCATTATACAAATTAATCAGCAATTGTTGAAAATACATTCTGTGGAATCTGCTCCTATTTGTTAATTCAATTAGATTTATTTGTTTCTTATGTAAAATATATAATGGAAACTTCATCACTCTTGCAACTCTGCTTCTCTCATTATTCGAGGAAGTGCACAGTAATTAGATTTGCATTTATTAATAGAACGCTGTATCATCTATTAAGGAGAACATCATGCACAGAAATACAATCGCTAGCAGTGGTGTTCAAAATACTTCACTAATACTTCCTATCTGTTTTTCTGTAGTTAAGTCTTCTCTGCCTGCACGATGAAAATATATGACTCACTGCCTAATTCCACTACAGTTCATTATTATTGTTATTATTATTATTATTATTATTATTAATTAGTAAACATCTGTAAGGTTATGTTCTAGTTGGAGTTAAGGTAGGGTAAAAAAAAATCCCAGTTTCTCAACAGAACTTTTGAAAATGTGCCAGGTATTTTTAAATTTTTACTTTTTATTTTTTGAGGTGAGTATTGAAGTATTAAATGTAGGTAAAGTGACCAAAGCTACAATATACCTTAACTGACGAGCCTTTTATTTGTTTACAGGGATCCCTCACTTTCTGCGGTTAATTGGGACTGACCACCGAATTCCACAAAGTAGGATCAACCCCAACCCCCGCCGGACATATACATACATGTACATGGCTCGAGGAGAGTACACCTGATGAGGCAATTGCTCCAGCCGGCTACACGGCTTTCATCCCTTGCAATCCCAAGCGCCGGAGTTGTCGTTCGGCCCCTTCCTGCTTGGGCTTTTGTTCGCTGGGGTGCGGCTCACGATGAGCTGCCTACCATAGCATATTAGCTCTGCTACTCCGAGATACTCCGATCTTATATCTGTAGTACAGTCAACTGGTCGTATAGAGCATAGAGCAAAACATGAACAAACAAAACAGACTCCGAGAACTTCTATTGTGAGCTGCTATGCTATGGGAGCTCCATGCTAACTGCCCAGGCGGAGTTCTCAGAGGCTTGGTTAGCACTTCCGGCCATACTGCTTGAAAATGTTCAGTCCCTGCAAAACAAGATGGACGAGCTTCATGCTCAGATTGCAGGGCAGAGGGATCTACAGGACTGTGTTTCTGTGAAACATGGCTCGAGGAGAGTACACCCGATAAGGCGATTATACCAGTCGGCTATACAGCGGTCATCCTATATAATAATAAAAGTACTTCTTAGTATCAGTGCTGTAGTGGTCAAAAAATAAGTGGGTACACAATGGCAGCGAAGCGACCGAGGCGTGCAGCAGCAGGTACACGGAGTGCGGGTAGGGCCTGGCTTTGGCTCTGAAACTATTCATTACTTCATCTCCGCTTTTTATTTACACAGCCGCGGAAATTTATGTTGAGCAACTATAAAGTAGATCAAATTAAGTGAGTACACACAACTCAGCCACTAAAACAAGTGGGTAGACGGCGTCGGCATCCACCACTACAGCACTGCTTACTATTAATGCGACTTCTGGTGCTAATAAAAGCTCTCAGCCACTGGCTACATTTGAATCATGTGCCAGTAATGTCGTGATGATGCATAATTTGTCGGGGCTGCCGCTAATTCAGTGCTTCTCAAATAGTGGGGTGCGCCCCCCCCCCTTGAGGGGCGTGGTGTGATGACAGAGGAAGCACGTATGACCCTGGGGAACATGCTTTTTTGCCATACTGTACAAGAATTAAGTGTGTGGTTTTTTTTTTTAATTATTTAATACTTTTTTATTTTTAATCTTAATAAAGATACAATGTTATGCAGATGTTCATTCATCATCATCATCATCATCATCATCATCATCATCATCTTCTTCCGCTTAGTCCAGGGTCGGGTCGCGGGGGCAGCAACCTTAGCAAAGAGGTCCAGACGTCCCTCTCCCGAGCCACTTCCTCCAACTCTCCCGGGGGGACACCGAGGCGGTCCCAGACAAGCCGAGAGACATAGTCCCTTCAGCGTGTTCTAGGTCGACCCCGGGGTCTCTTCCCGGTTGGACATGCCCGAAACACCACACCAGGGAGGCGTCTGGGGGGCATTCTGACCAGATGCCCGAGCCACCTCAACTGGCCCCTCTCAATGCGGAGGAGCAGCGGATCTACTCCGAGCTCTCCCCGGATGGCGGAGCTTCTCACCTTATCTTTAAGGGAGAACCCCGCCACCCGGCGAAGGAAGCTCATTTCAGCCGCTTGTATCCGTGATCTTGTTCTTTCGGTCATTACCCAAAGCTCGTGACCATAGGTGAGGGTTGGAACGTAGATTGACTGGTAAATTAAGATCTTCGCGTTGCGGCTCAGCTCCTTCTTCACCACGACGGACCAGTACAGGCACCGCTTAACAGCAGAGGCTGCAGCGATCCGTCTGACGATCTCTCACTCCATCCTTCCCTCACTCGTTAACAAGACCCCAAGATACTTAAACTCCTCCACTTGGGGCAGGACCTCATTCCCGACCCGGAGGGTGCATTCCACCATTGTCCGACTGAGAACCATGGCCTCGGACTTGGAGGGACTGATCTTCATCCCGGCTGCTTCGCACTCAGCTGCGAATCGCTCCAATGAGAGCTGGAGGGCCCGACTTGATGAAGCCAAAAGGACAACATCATCCGCAAAAAGCAGAGACGATATCCGATGGCCACCAAACCAGAACCCCTCATCGCCTCGACTGTGCCTAGAAATTCTGTCCATAAAAATTATGAACAGAATTGGTGACAAAGGACAGCCTTGGCAGACTCCAACTCTCACTGGAAACGAATCCGACCTGCTGTTACAAATACGGACCAAACTCTGGCTCCGGTGATACAGCGACAGAATAGCTCATAGCAACGGATCCGGAACGCCGTACTCTCGGAGCACACCCCACAAGATCTTTCGAGGGACACGGTCGAAAGCCTTCTCCAAATCCACAAAGCACATGTGGACAGATTGGGCAAACTCCCATGCCCCCTCCAGAATCCTGTGGAGCGTATAGAGTTGGTCAAGAGTGCTGCGGCCAGGACGAAAACCACATTGTTCCTCCTGAATCCGAGGTTCGACTATCGGTCGGATCCTCCTCTCTAGTACCACTGCATAGACTTTCCCAGGTAGGCTGAGGAGTGTAATTCCCCGATAATTGGAACACACCCTCCGGTCCCCCTTCTTAAAAATTGGGACCACCACCCCTGTTTGCCAATCCAGAGGTACAGCCCCTGATGACCACGCGGTGTTGCAGAGACGTGTCAACCAAGACAGTCCTACAACATCCAGAGCCCTGAGATATTCCGGGTGGATCTCATCCAACCCAGAGCTCGACCACTGAGGAGCTTTTTGACAACCTCAGTGACCTCCACTCCAGTGATGGGCGGACCCCCGCCGAACCCCCAGGGTCTTCCTCTTCCACAGAGGGCATGTTGGTGGGATTGAGAAGGTCCTCAAAGTATTCCCTCCACCTCTCAACAACATCCCCAGTCAAGGTAAGCAGCTCCCCACTACCACCGTAAACAGTGTTTGTGAAGAACTGCTTCCCCCTCCTGAGGCGTCGGATGGTGGCCCAGAACCTTTTTGAGGCCAACCGATAATCACTCTCCAGGCCCTCACCGAACTCCTCCCACGCCCGAGATTTTGCATCTGCGACAGCCTCGGCTGCAGCACGTTTGGCCTGCCGGTACCTGTTTGCTGCCTCAGGAGTCCCACAGGCTAATAAAACCCGATAGGCTTCCTTCTTCAGCTGGACGGCCCCCTTCGCCGCAGGTGTCCACCACCGGGTTCGGGGATTACCGCCAAGATAAGCACCGACGACCTTACGGCCACAGCTATGGGCTGCCGCCTCAGCAATGGAGGCACGAAACATGGCCCATTCGGATTCCATGTCCCCCGCCTCCTCCGGAACATGGTTGTAGCTCTGCCGGAGGTGGGAGTTAAAGGCCTCTCAGACAGGGGGCTCCGCCAAACGTTCCCAGCAGACCCTGATTGCACGCTTGGGCCTGCCAGGTCTGGAAGGCAACCTCCCACACCACCGAAGCCAACTCACCACCAGGTAGTGATCGGTAGACAGCTCAGCTCCTTTCTTCACCCGAGTGTCCAGAACATATGGTCGCAAGTCTGATGACACGACTACAAAGTTTGTTTTGAATCGCACTTTGTCTGGACCTTCACCCCGGACCTGTTTGCCTTGGGTGACCCTACCAGGGTCATTTGCCCCCGACAACATAGCTCCTAGGATCATTAGATCACGCAAACCCCTCCACCACGATAAGGTGGCGATTCAAGGAGGTTCATTCATAACAATTATAATATTATACACAAATAATACTATTTATAGTTACATGCGGAGTGCTGGGGGGGGGGTTCAAAATCCACGAGTTTGCGGCCCGGGCTTTTTTTTTTTTTTTTTTTGAAAACCGACATATAATCGAGAATAACTTAACTCAAAACAACTTAAGTCGAGGTACACCTGTAATAGCTGCATTCACCAGTGTCAATTATTCAGTACTTTGGGCATAATGGAACAAGTATGTACGTATTAAAGATGCAGCACTCAGGTTGTTTCTGTCCGACCTAATATCAGATAGGAGAACTTCTGTTCACCTGGCTGACTACTTTGAGAATGCTCTGCATACGTGTGGTGTCCCTTAAGGTTCTGTCTTCCAGCCCAGTCTTCTTTTTTCCCCATATCTGCTATTCCTGGCGTATGCTTTTGATCATGATAATGTATGTTTTTACTGATCCATAGATAATGTTCATATCTGCTTGCCGGAAAACCCCAGGTGATATGTGTTTATTGTAGCCACCACTCACTTGTCTAATCAATAATAAGTTACATGTGAGTTTACATTTGAGCGTGTTTCAAAATGTGGAAAGCAGATTTAATCTGTTGTCTAATCAACCTTCTTTCGGTTGAGACTTACAGCAAAGCCTCAGGCATATCTCCCTCCTGATGTTTTAGAGAGCTTGATGCATGCCATTGTCTCAGCTTATTGATTATTGTAATACTTTAAATTACATTTAAAGCATTTGGCAGACACTCTTATCCAAAGCGACTTATGATTATTATTTTTTATACAACTAAGAAATTGAAGGTTAAGAGCCTTGCTCAAGGGCCCAACAGTGGTGAGAGTGAACTGCTGGCGTTCGGATCAGTAACTGATTGCATTAACCACTAAGCCATCACTGCATCCTAGCTTTATATGAAGGCTTAGTCATTTTGGCAAACTTTTTGTTTGTTTTAAATGTGCAAAATAAATTAACTTGACATGACATTTTATATCAACTTTTCATGGGTTTCCTCTGTGTGCTCCTGTTTCCTTCCACTGTCCAAAAACAGTCAGGCTAAGTTAGCTGGCTACTCGAAACCGCCCATGGGTCCTAAGAATGTGACTTAATGTGTCAGGGTCAAGTTCTTCATTGCGTACAAGTTCATCACTTTCACTTTAAAATAAAGAGTTCATAAACTTTCAATATCAGTAGCCTGTTGATATGGAAAGGACTTGTCTTACCTTACGGAATTGTCTTTTCCATTATTTGAAGTCCCCCAGTGCAGCTAACCGAGTTATTAAAGGCCGGCCATGTCTCTCACTGCGTCTGGTGAGAAGTTCATGTAAAAGAACCATTCCTGACTTTTGACAAGAGTAGCTGCAAAGCCGTCAGCGTGTTTCCGCCCTGCAATGGCCTGGCGAGCTGTCCAGGGTGTACTTTGCCCTCGCCCAGAGTCGGCTGGGATGGGCGCCAGCCTCCCCATTACCCTAATTAGGATTAAGCGGTCATAGAAAATGAACGAACGATGATTATTTGAAGCTGCAAGAAAATTAAAGCTTCTATGATTTTTTTTTTTTTTTTCTGTAGCATGGCCTTTTCACTTTTACCATAGTTTCAGGTCAGAAGTGATTTAGTCAGGTATGTGATCTTTATATATACTGGTCTAGATGGCATGTTTTGTCGAGACGGTTCCTTAATATTACATCTAACACATCTGCAAGTCACACAGAGTTTGCATTTATGAGCAGTATTTTTTTTCTTTAATTCTTACAAGACATGATTTCTGGCTCTATGATCAACTTCAATTTTCATTCTGGTTTGATGAAATGAAAATATCTCTCCATAATATATCTCCAGCTCTCATGCTCTTCAATATTTTCTGAATATTAAAAATCAGAGTACCCATAGGAAACCCAAACAAACATGGAGGGAACAATGAAATTCTCCTCTCTGAAATCTTCCATCAGAACATCCAATGTAAAATCTTGGCTTGAACTCCAGAATCAGTAATCCAGCATCCTACCACCATGCCACCACCACCCCAACGTTGAACTTTTGAGATTCTTTTTGCAATAACACAAAGAGAGCAAATGTTTGCTGCACTGGCTCAACAATGTAACACCTTCAGTGAGGTCTCTTTACACACATTACCCAGCGACACACCCTCAGTAGACCTTGACACTTTGGTGAAGCTCCCTGAATTTCCTAAATATTGGAAGCACCTGGTGCCTCATGAACAAAGACATGCCTAGAATTCCTACTGAAAAATGGTGTTGGAATAAATTGAGAAAACGTTCTATGCACAAATACACCCAGATGTATGAATATGTGGAAAAATGCAGCCATGAGGCGGGGGGGGGGCACTAACCAGTGTCTCTCCCCCTTATGCCGGTCCCAAGCCCGGATAAATGCAGAGGGTTGCGACAGGAAGGGCATCCGGCGTAAAACTTCTGCCAAAAAAAAAAAATGCAAATGATCAATACAGAATTCATACCGGATCGGTCGAGGCCCGGGTTAACAGGTGCAGGCAACAGAGGGGACGAGGGGACAACACGGCACTCTTCCTTTTTCAGCTTCCACCACTTTGTCTTCTGCTCTGCCTTTGCCTTTTTCACCTTTCTCACCATCAGTGTCATCCTGCACACCACCATCCTATGCTGTTTGGCAACACTCTCACCCACTACTACTTTGCAGTCACTGACCTCCTTCAAATTACATCGCCTACACAAAATGTAGTCTACCTGTGTGCTCTTACCTCCGCTTTCATAAGTCACCCTATGCTTCTGTTTCTTCTTGAAGAAAGTATTCACCACAGCCATTTCCATCCTTTTTGCAAAATCGATCAACATCTGTCCTTCTGTGTTCCTGTCCTGGATACCAAACCTGCCCATCACTTCCTCGTCCCCTCTGTTGCCTGCACCAACATGTCCATTGAAGTCTGCTCCAATGACCACTCTTTCACCTCTGGGGGTACTCTGCATCACTTCATCTAACTCACTCCAGAATCTCTCCTTCTCTTCTAGCTTACATCCTGCCTGTGGGGCATAAGCACTAACAACATTGACCATCACGCCTTCAATTTCTAACTTGAGACTCATCACTCTGTCTGACACTCTTTTCACTTCTAGAACATTCCTGACAAACCCCTCCTTCAAGATGACTCCTACTCCATTTCTCTTCCCATCCACACCATTATAAAACAGTTTAAACCCTGCTCCTAAGCTTTTAGCCTTTCTACCTTTCCACCTTGTCTCCTGAACACACAGTATGTCCACCTTCCTCCTCTGCATCATGTCAGCCAGCTCCCTATCTTTTCCTTGCATAGTTCCAACATTCAAAGTCCCTACTCTCAGTCCTAGACTCATGCCTTTCCTCTTCTCTCTCTGCCTACGGACACGCCTCCCGCCTCTCCTTCTTCGACGTCTTCGACCAACAGTAGTCCAATTTCCATCAGCACCCTGTTGGTTGACAGCACTGATGGCGGTCGTTGTTAACCCGGGCCTCGACCGATCCAGTATGAATTCTGTATTGATCATTTGCATTTTTTTTTTTGGCAGAAGTTTTACGCCGGATGCCCTTCCTGTCGCAACCCTCTGCATTTATCCGGGCTTGGGACCGGCATAAGGGGGAGAGACACTGGTTAGTGCCCCCCCCCCGCCTCATGGCTGCATTTTTCCACATATTCATACATCTGGGTGTATTTGTGCATAGAACGTTTTCTCAATTTATTCAAACACCATTTTTCAGTAGGAATTCTAGGCATGTCTTTGTTCATGAGGCACCACAGATGCAGTGTTTGCTTTGAGGATGTTAATAGAGAAGTACAGAGAAGGTCAGAAGGAGCTGCATTGTGCCTTTGTGGATCTGGAGAAAGCATATGACAGGGTGCCGAGAGAAGAACTGTGGTATTGTATGAGGAAGTCTGGAGTGGCAGAGAAGTATGTTAGAGTGGTGCAGGACATGTATGATAGATGTAAGACAGTGGTGAGGTGTGCTGTCGGTGTGACAGAAGAGTTCAAGGTGGAGGTGGGACTGCATCAAGGGTCAGCTCTCAGCCCCTTCTTGTTTGCTATGGTGATGGACAGGCTAACAGATGAGGTTAGACAAGAATCTCCATGGACTATGATGTTTGCAGATGACATCGTGATCTGTAGTGAGAGCAGAGACCGAGTGGAGGAAAATCTAGAGAGGTGGAGGTATGCCCTGGAAAGGAGGGGATTGAAGGTTAGTCTTAGTAAGACGGAATACATGTGTGTGAACGACAAAGACCCAAGAGGAACTTTGAGGTTACAGGGGGCAGAGATAAAGAAGGTGGAGGATTTTAAGTACTTAGGCTCAACAATCCAGAGCAATGGAGAGTGTGGCAAAGAGGTGAAGAAGCGCGTGCAGGCAGGTTGGAATGGATGGAGAAAAGTGTCCGGTGTGATGTGCGATAGGAGAGTATCGGCAAGAATGAAGGGAAAAGTGTATAAGACGGTGATGAGGCCAGCAATGTTGTATGGTTTAGAGACAGTGGCCCTGGGGAAAAGACAGGAGTCAGAGTTGGAGGTAGCAGAGATGAAAATGTTGAGGTTCTCTTTGGGAGTAACGAGGATGGATAGGATCAGAAATGAGTACATCAGAGGGACAGCACATGTTAGATGTTTTGGAGACAAAGTCAGAGAGGCTAGATTGAGATGGTTTGGACATGTACAGAGGAGGGATAGTGAGTATATTGGTCGTAGGATGCTGAGGTTGGAACTACCAGGCAAAAGGCCCAGAGGAAGACCAAAGAGAAGATTTATGGATGCGGTGAAGGCGGACATGAAGGTCGTTGGAGTAAGAGTAGAAGATGCAGAGGATAGGGAGAGATGGAGGCAGATCATTTGCTGTGGCGACCCCTGAAGGGAACAGCCGAAAGGAAAAGAAGAAGTATGAATATGTGGAAAAACATGAATCCAAGCACATTTCCTTTGAATCAACGTGGAATTGAGCACACATGTTACCTGACCCCTCCTTCTCCACACCGCTAGTTCAATATGACTGGCAGACAGACATTTTATTCAGTATAAGGCCACTGGTCCATAATACATTCATAAATAAACACATACATATATATATATATATATATATATATATATATATATATATATATATATATATATATATATATATATATATATATATATATATATATATAGTATATATATATATATATATATAGGATTTTCTGAGTAGATCCTTCCGTAGGAGAGTGCTCAATACTTTTTGGTAGAGCAAATAAACAAAAATAAAAGGACAGGACAAAGACTTTCTATTGAAACTCCATTTATCACTGTTTGTGATAAATGGAGTTTCAATAGAAAGTCTTTGTCCTGTCCTTTTATTTTTGTGTATATATATATATATATATATACATACATATATAGATAGACAGATAGAAAGATAGATAGATATATATATATATATATATATATATATATATATATATATATATATATATATATATATATATATATATATATATATATATATATATATATATATATATATATATATGTGTGTGTATATGTATTGCATGAGTTTGCAAGAGTAGTACCATGATTAAAGAGAGCCATCAGAGTTCCTTATTTTCTTAACGTTATATAAAAATAGGCACACGTTTTTAATGACACATTCATTTGTTGAAGACATTAGATTAACAAAGCTATATTTTGATAGTGGGTAGTTCATGTGTTTAGCTAAAAGACCATTTCTTATAACGCTGTAGGCTTTGCAATAAAGCAGTACATGTATTTCATCTTCAATTAAATTAAGATTATGTTTTTGGCAGAAAGGACAAAATCTCAAGACCGAAGGCACATTGTTGTATCCGCCCGTTTCTATGCTCAATTCAAAACAACCTCATCTGAATTTTGACAAGCAATTTCTTAAATGCGGGGCTAAATCTAAGCTAAGATAAGTCTCGACATTTAGTAGGGACTTAAAAAGTATATAATTAGAGCACTTGGTAGTGCTATGAAGCAATGAATACCAATCTTGCGACAAATTGTCAGATAGTCTTTGCTTAAATACAGCAATAAAATAATCTGTATCCCCAATATCTTGAGAGATCCAAACAAATCCGAAACCTAATCTAAATGGAATATTTTTAATATAAGAGGCCCATGTTAAGCAACCAGATTCATCTAAAGATTTTAACATTAAATAGAGCTGATGAGGTATTCTAAAGCTGGGACAAGTTAAAAGTCTACACCAGTGATTCTTAACCTGGGTTCGATCGAACCCTAGGGGTTCGGTGAGTCAGTCTCAGGGGTTCGGCGGAGGTCAAGACACACACCCGACTCATATTCATGACGACACGCCCCGCTTGGCCATCATTGGCTGCAGGTGATCACGCTACATTGCTTGGCGAATCTGTGCTGCAGGAAATTTGGTGCCCTCAGTAGTCCACTTGTGACTGTTGTGATGGTACGTCGTGTGATTTCTTTCTTTAAGTTTTAATCCATACTATGTTGAGCAAAAAAGAAAGTGGTCAGACGAATATGTACAGCATGGATTCACATATATAACGGAATTTGATGCTAGTCAGCGTCGATCTGCATGATTTTGCGAGGTAGGATCAACCCCCGCTGACTGACGTATACGTACATGCATATGCGTATATAATATCAATAAATACATATTCAATACTATAAATGCGTATAATAGCGATTATACATTCAAAAATAATCCATAAGATGTAAATAAAACTAATACACAAACATACAGACACGCGCGAGCACACACACAGATGCGTACCTCACATAAAAATGTAAATAGTTGTGATGGGGGAGTTCATGCATTGTATTGGTTTTGTTCTTTGAACACAGTGATGTTAATGCACGGTTCATTTTGATGCCCCAGTAGAAACATATACCGATGTCTTGAATTTGAAAAAAAAAAAAAAAACTCATATTTTATTTCTCAATAAATTCGGTTCGATGAATAAGCATATGAAACTGTTGGGGTTCAGAACCTCCAACAAGGTTAAGAACCACTGGTCTACACCAATATTTCACTGCCCTAGTCATGTAAGTAAGCTGAAGAGGGATCCAGACACATTCTCCAAGAACCATACTGTTACATGTACTTTTACGAACTTTGAGGAACTGTTTGCATGTTTTTTGGATTTGTTCGATAATTTGCAAATATTTAAATTAGCTATACACTGCAGCGTCCCTTCTCTGCAGTATCAGAAAACATGAGTAAGATGGGGAAAACGTGAACTTTCATGGAATCCGAGTTAGAGATACCCCTCACTGAAGTAGAGGTGTGCCGAAATACTATTTGGCATGTTGTACTGTCACAGACTCAGGGGATTCCGCCACCATTCTCGGCGTCTCCAGTGTCAGTGCACCCCAACTGCTGCCAGCTCGACTGGCCGTATCCTATCAAGGGCTTGTTGAAGCTGTAGTTTAACCAGAACAGCAAGTCACTAACTGGTACTGATGCCGTGAAGACAGGATCATATTTGGGCGCACACATGCTTAATGCCATCAGGGGAATTGATAGGACGATAGAATTAAGTGTTATTTGCTGATTATCAATACACTCCTTGTTATGCATTTGGGTCTTTCGAGCCTCATCATGAGAGAATACCTCACGATTGACATCGCAGAGTTTCAAACAATATTACAGCGAAATGAGAAGATAAAACCGTTGTTAATAATTTCCCCCAAAGACACTCTTGTTCTTGACCACCCCTGGCATGAGCTCCATATCTCCTGGAAGCAAGGTGAATTGGTATGATGGGGTGCTGCTTGTTGTTCATCTTGTCTTTCACTTCCCTGTTGATTTACTTCTGTATAAAGGCCAACACTAGTTTGGTATTTAAGCGGTGCCTTCTGCATACCATCATTACCATAATATTTTCACTAAGCAGTCCCCTTCCTTCTCATCAAATCTGGAACCTCTGAAAAGTAGGATGGGGGTCTCCAACTTTGTCGAGATTAGAGTGCCCTGCAAGATCTTACAGTGAAATTCAGCTATCCTCTCCCATCGATACCTCCCGTGCTACGACAAGTTCAATAAGCCACTGTGTTTACTAAATTGTATCTGAGAAATTAGTGCAATTAAATTAGGATATCTGAGTATGATGAATGGAAGACTGCTTTTTTTTCACCACTAGGAGGCACCATGAATATTTGTTCAGGTCTTATGGTCTTGCTCATACCTGACTGTTTTCCAGTCATTTATTAATTATGTCTTCCAAGATATGGTTCACCAGTTCCTAATTGTATTCATTGATGACTTGTTAATCTAATCTTCTAGTTTGACTGACTAGATTCAGCATGTCCAGCAAGTTCATCAATGTCTGCAAGAACATGTTTCTGAAAACAGAGAAGTGTGAATTCCATTGGACTGCCATTAGTTTCCTTGGATATGTTCTTAGACCAGGATGCGAACAGATGGATGAGAAGAAGGTGCTGGCAGTTCAAGATTGGCCTAAACTCAGAACAGTTAAAGAATTGCAATGATTCATCTGTTTCTCAAATTTTTACTGTCGCTTCATTTGCAACTTTAGCAGTAAGGCAGGGTCACGGACAGCTCTGTTCAGTTCATCAGTTCATTTTCTGTAACCGCTTCATCTTATTTAGGGTCGCGGGGAGGCTGGTGCCCATCCCAGCCAACTCAGGGCGAGGGCAGAGTATACCCTGGACAGCTCGCCAGGCCATCGCAGGGCGGAAACACGCTGACGGCTTTGCAGCTATTCTTGTCGAAAGTCAGCAATGGTTCTTTTACATGCCTCACACCATAGACAGTGAGAGACATGGCCAGCCTTTGATAACCCAGTTAGCTGCACTGGGAGGACGGTGACATCCTTGTGGAGAGTGGGACTCAAACCCCCAACCTTTGGATCAGCGATCCGGCGTCTTATACCACTAGACCACCACTTCCCCTTACGCACAGCTCTGATGGAAGGAAAAATAATGGAACGAGGTAGCCCATATGTTTTGTCCAACATTTCAAAACACCTTTTTTACCACACCACCCATTCTTATACAACCTGATCCAAACCTGTTGTTTGTGGTGGAAGTGGGTATCTCTGAAGTGGGGGTAGGGGCAATCTTGTCCCAAGGGTATGGTAAGCCACCTAAGTTGTTTCCATGTGTTTTCTATTCATATGAACTTTCTAATGCAAAAAAATGTTTGTGAAGCTATTAAGCTGGCCTTCAAAGAATGGAGACTCTGGCTTGAGGGAGATATTCCTTTTGTTGTTTTCATGGACCTCAAGAATTTGGGGTAGCAATGGCAGGCCTGACATCTCAATCCCTGGCAAGTCAAGTGGGTCTTGTTTTACACCCGATTTGATTTTACAGTCACCTATCTTCCATGCAATAGAAATTGTAAAGTGAAATTTCCTTTCGAAGCAGTAGGTCCCTCATAATAATTTGTCTAGTTCTTCCTGTGTGGTTGCCCCAATCTGATGGGAAGTCATAGATTCCCTTCAGGAGGCACTCATTATGTATAAGGCTCCTCCTGATTGTCCACCTGATATGGTTGATGATGTTTCAGCTAGTGTCAATTCACAACTGCAATAATGGGTTTACTGTACACATTTCTCAGTTCTGGTTATCCTGGAATTAAACGAACATCGAAATTGATTTCTAAGACTTTCTGGTGGCCATTTCTTTATGGTGTCTGATTTTGTTCTGTCCTTTCCAGACTGTACTCAGTCAATGACTTCACATACCCTACCTTCTGGAATGCAACAACCTTTGCCAGTACCAAGCACATCTGGTTGCACATAGCCATGGACTTCATAACAGACTTACCGGATTCAGGAGGTAACACTATATTAGTGGTATCTGACTGTTTCTCCAAAATGTGCCATTTAATCCCCCCCCCCACCCCACCCCCCCCGGTGGAGCAGATGGATTAGGTAAGGACAAAAAGACATTATGAAGTTTTCATGAGTCTTGTGCAGCAGTGTCCAACTTATTCTTGTAGAAGGCTGTCTTAGCAGAAGTCGCATAAGATAAGAATGTGTCTAGAAGAGCATGGTAGGAAGCCATATATGATTCAAGTTGAGATTTTTTCCAATTTCTATTGGCTGCTCTGAGTTGTGTATGACTGCTTCGGAGTACCTCTGAGAACCAAGGAGCAGAACAAGAAGTCTTTGTGGCTTTTGTAGATAAAGGGCAGAGGAGATCCATAGAAGCAGAAAGTGAAGAGAGGAGAGTGTCAGTAGCAGATTCAAGTGTTAGGGAAGAAAAGGAGACTGTGTTAGGAAGAAAATATAGAGTACAGAAAAGCAACAGATGAAGGACATACAGTGTGGAGGTTTTGTCGAGTGGGGAAAGAATTGAGAGCTAATGTTAGATGGAGTAGGTAAGTTGACAGTAAAGGAAACCAAGTGGTGGTCAGAGATGTGTAGTGGAGTGGAATTAATGCCTATGACTGGAGAGGGAAGACTGAAAACAGGATCCTAGAGATTCCCTCCATTGTATGTGGGAGAGCAGTTGTTAAAATTTAAAGAAAAGGAGTAAAGAGGAGGGAGAAGGTAAAAGGACTGGGAGAAGAGTCAGACGGGTGTTGTCAGTGTGAAAAGTGCTGAGGAATATGTCCATTTCTTCTAGAAAGTGTCCTAGGGGTCCAAGAGGGCGAAAGATAACAATAATGAAAAGGTTGATTGGATAGCAGATTTCTACTGCATGAAGCTCAAAGGAGGAGATGGCTACAATGAGAGAGAAAGTGATGTGAAGCAACAACTTTGAGACAGGAGTAGACCTGTACTACCACCTCTCCCAGTTACTCGTGGAGTATGTGAGAAAGCATAAGCAGAGCTAAGAGCTGCTGGTGTAGCAGAGTTGTGTGAAGAAATCCAAGTCTCAGTTAACACGTGAAGGTCAAGAGAGCAGTGAGAAGCAATGGCAGAAATGAAATCAGCCTTTTTCACAGCAGATTATCAGTTTCAGGGTCCTCCGCTCACACGCATCTGAGACTGCGACAGCAGTGAAGAGTAGGTAAGGTTGCAGAGACTATGACCTTCTGGCCTGTTGTTATGATCTTCTGGGTCTATGAGAAGTGAGAACAGTAATTGGTTTAAGGCACATGATTGCAATCTGGTTTATATTCGAGACCTCAGGCTTGATAGTTCTACTGTACGTCAACAAAGCCAAGAAAATTATTGAATTATCACAATTCAAATTACTCGTTTTAATAAATGGTCTGTATTCCTACCCGCTACAAACAAGCGGAGGATACCGTCAATATATACTTTCTGGGTCCCGCCCCCAATTCACACCTTAAGGAAGCCTGAAACTATTACTGATTAAGCGCTACAGAACCAAATAAAAATCCAATACTTAATAATACAGTATTAGCGACAACAACAACAACAACCAATTCCAACTGAGGCAAGTAGAGAGTGATATTCATTCATTCATTTTCTATAACTTCTTAATCCTCATTAAGATTATGGGGAGGCTGGCACCAATCACAGCCAACTCCGGGCAAGGGCAGGGTACACCCTGGACAACTCGCCAGGCCATCGCAGGGAAGAAACACGCTGACAGCTATGCAGCCTACTCTTGTCGAAAATCAGCAAAGGTTCTTTAACATGAACCTCACACCATAGACAGTGAGAGACATGGCCGGCCTTTGATTACTCAGTTACCCGCACTGGGGTAGACAGTAATACAAAAGTCAAAATCCTACCTTGGCAAAAGAGAAAAAAAATCCAGGATAGAATTTAAAGCACACTTAAAACTGTTGCAGGCTTTAATATATACTTTCTGGGTTCTAACCACAATTCATACCTTAAGGAAGCCCAAAATTACAGCTGTTTAAGCATTACAAAACCAACTAAGATTCCTATCATTTATAATATTAGCGTCAACAACCAAGTCCAACTGAGGCAAGTAGACAGTAATACAAAAGTCAAACTCCTGCCTTATCAGAAGAGAAAAAACCCAGGATATAATTTAAAGCACACTAAAAACTAATGCTGGGATATCGTAAATATACTGTACTTATAATGTACTTTCTGGGTCCTACACCCAAATCACACCTTAAGGACGCTCAAAACTACATATATAGCATTTGATATTATCCAGAGCGACTTACAATGATTTTTTTTTTTTTTATACAACTTGACCAAATTGAGGGTGAAGGGCCAGAAAAAAGTCTTCTATAAGCCACGGAAACCAACCCCCTCCCCAGCTGTTTCTGCCTTCCCATCACCACCTGTAGAAACTGGTGGGGAAACTATCTATTCCGTATACGCTCTGCTGGATTCACAATGTCACAGAGGACATCTGCAATATCGGCTGCCTAGAAAGGGTGTGAACCTGAGAAAAAGTCTTGGATCCCTGTAAAAGACATCCTCGATTCCTCTCTTGTAAAGAAATTTCTTTAACTCCACCCAACTCATCCAAGACTTTCTGGAATTGCCAATGGAGGAGGGGGGACGGACGGACTGTCACACATGCTTCCAGTGTCTCTTTACACACATTCCATAGCCACACACACTCACTAAACTCTGAGAGTTTGGAGATGGTCCCTGAATCTTCTGACTATTGAAAGCACCTGGGCTGATAATTAATCTGTGCATGTAATAACCCAGGCCTTATTCTGTAGTTGGGTCTTTTCAGTCTCATCATTACAAACTGTTAAAATTTGTTGCACTTTGAGGGTTATTGGCTCCAGAAAGATCCATCTGCATGATGGTCACATATTTCTCTGAAGTTTGTAATGATGTGCAACACTAAGATTTGAATTTGATTCATTTCATTCTCTCTTAGTAGTTGTAGAAAAACAGGGATGTATATATACAGGGATCCCTCACTTTCCAAGGTTAATTGGGACCAAGATCCCCACGCGACCATCAAAATTCGCGAAGTAGGATCACCCCCTGATTAACATATACATACATTTATATGTGTATATAATATCAATAAATACATATTCAACATGCTTCTTCTTCTTTTCCTTTCGGCTGTTCCCTTCAGGGGTCGCCACAGCAAATGATCTGCCTCCATCTCTCCCTATCCTCTGCATCTTCTACTCTTACTCCAACGACCTTCATGTCCGCCTTCACTGCATCCATAAATCTTCTCTTTGGTCTTCCTCTGGGCCTTTTGCCTGGTAGTTCCAACCTCAGCATCCTACGACCAATATACTCACTATCCCTCCTCTGTACATGTCCAAACCATCTCAATCTAGCCTCTCTGACTTTGTCTCCAAAACATCTAACATGTGCTGTCCCTCTGATGTACTCATTTCTGATCCTATCCATCCTCGTTACTCCCAAAGAGAACCTCAACATTTTCATCTCTGCTACCTCCAACTCTGACTCCTGTCTTTTCCCCAGGGCCACTGTCTCTAAACCATACAACATCGCTGGCCTCAACACCGTCTTGTACACTTTTCCCTTCATTCTTGCCGATACTCTCCTATCACACATCACACCGGACACTTTTCTCCATCCATTCCAACATGCTTATAACAACAATTAAACATTTTAAAAAAATGCACCAGATGCAACCAAAATATAAATACACAACATACAGATGCGTGTGCACACACTCAGATGCGCACCTCACAACAATATAACTAATTTTGATGGGAGATTTTGGGTTGTTTTTTGTTTTGTTAATTTTTTTCTTTTTGCATTATTGGCCTTGTTTTTGTGGTATTTTCCTTAACTTTTTCCTCTATCTTCCTTAATTTCTTATATATATATATATATATATATATATATATAGTAGGTCTCCATCAGTGCCGAAGGACTATGGCTGCACTCTGGCTGGTATTCCGGCTGGTGATACTCTCCAGTGCACAGAGTCGGGATAGGGAGTAACGGAGGACAGGCTGTTACCCAAGTAGCAAGTCCCCCCTCTCGGCGCCAACGGACGGATCCAATGGAAGGGCAAGTATGGATACGACTGGGTTCCAGTGTCGCTGCAGGAGTTGCCAGAAAGTTACTGTGAACAAACTGCATCAGGGGACTCCAACTCCCGATTAGAAACACGCTGACGGCGAGAGTTAGTGGCAACCTTGTGGAGAGTGGAACTCAAAGTAGCCCAACCTTAGGATCAGCGATCCTGCGCCCTATACCACTAGACCACCACACACCAAATATATATATATATATATATATATATATATATATATATATATATATATATATATATATATATATATATATATATATATATATATATATATACACAAAAATAAAAGGACAGGACAAAGACTTTCTATTGAAACTCCATTTATCACTGATAAATGGTGATAAATGGAGTTTCAATAGAAAGTCTTTGTCCTGTCCTTTTATTTTTGTTTATTTGCTCTACCAAAAAGTATTGAGCGCTCTCCTACAGAAGGATCTACTCAGAAAATCCTATATATATATATATATATATATATATATATATATATATATATATATATATATATATATATATATACATACACACACACATATATCCCTATTGTAAAAAAAAAGCCCTCGATAGTTAGATGACCTCTATGTTGGTCAAAAACTAAGAAGGACACCTGTATAATGATTGAGGTAGCTTTGTGCCAGGTGTAAGACAACACCCACAATGCTCTTGCACTAGCAGTGGTGGTCAGTGTAAATGAATAAATATCTTATTTTATTTATTATATTGCCTATTCATTATCGAGATTATAATATCTAATTTTATGCAAACTTCCATTTATGCTGTTGGTCTTTTTTTGTTTTGCGCTTGTATGTCAAGAAGAACAATTGTGAAAGCAGGTAGACACGGTGAGAGAGAAACACAGTGGGAGACGATGAAGAGTGAAAGAATGGTATGTTGTACATTTGTAATAATTGAGAAAAATAACTCTTCACTATCTTCGAATTCGAAGAAGAGAGCCATCACCATCAGAAGTGCAAACCAGGACTCTTTCACTAGAATTTAATTGGCAAAGGAAACAGGTGCATTATTGACAACAATGAAACGAAATAAAAATGCCAGTACCAGCCAAAAGTCAAACTCACCCTCACCCACACTTTAAAATAATTGGTGGTTTCAGATAATATAAAATCAAGAACAATAAATACTTAATGAACATGCAAGGAGATCTGAGACAAAATAACATCCAAAGAACACTATGCCTTTTATGCACACCTAACAGAATTGTATGATTGTGTTTACAGTTCATTTCCTTCTACCAGCACAGAGAGACTCTGGACTTTTATTTCAGCTGTCATTTTGTTCTTTGAATAAGCTTCTCATTTCAGAAGCCTTATCAAAGATCGACACTAATATGTTAAACACAGTGACACTAAGCATTTGCCTTCAGCAGCTGGACGCAGAATTATGTGTCTGTGTTTTTTTTTCCCCCTCTCAGAAGCACAGGTTGCACAATATCCCTATTTAGTACCCAAGCACACAATTGTACACATGTTGGCCTTGCATGAAAAAGGTGAGACATCTGCTGGTTGAAATAGGAACAAGAGGTGTTGCGTCTTCACAACATGGCTGCCTACATGCTTGCAGCACGTGAAGGTAAAGGGCAAATTCTTCTCAAATTACCAAAACATGAAACAATGACCAAGAATAAAGTTCTTATGGTGGGTTGGTAATGATCATAGTTTACATAAGGCAGTGGTGGCCTGGTGGTAAAGGTGCTGGATCACTGATCCTTAAGGTTGGTGGTTCAAGCTTCATTCTCACAGGTTGTCACTGTCCGCCCAGTGCAGCAAACTGGGTTATCAAAAGCTGGCCACGTCTCTCACTGTCTATGGTGTGAGGCATGTAAAAGAACCATTGCTGACTTTCGACAAGAGTAGGCTGCAAAGCCGTCAGCGTGTTTCCGCCCTGCGATGGCCTGGCGAGCTGTCCAGGGTGTACTCTGCCCTTGCCCAGAGTTGGATGGGATGTGCGCCAACCGCCCCGTGACCCTAATTAGAATTAAGTGGTTACAGAAAATGAATGAACGATGAATGTAATTTATATATAGCACATGTTTAGGCCTAAACTACAGACAGGTTCAGACAGGTTTGTGTAAGGAATTTTTTTTTCAAAAATGTCATGTACAACTGCACATTGTGTGATTCAATCCGACCATGGTCAAACTCTGAGTGGGGTAGGATTTATTTTCTGAGCTAGATGTTCAAGGCAACAACAACAACAAAAAAAGTCATTCAGAATAACTGCAAGGTTACTGAGAGATTTCCTTTCGGCTTTTTCCCTTTTTCAGGGGTCACCACAGCGAATGATTCGCATGTTTTGATTTCGCATAGGTTTTTACGTCGGATGCCCTTCCTGACACAACCCTTTTTTTTTTTTTAGCAACGGACAGAAACACGCTGACGGCTTTGCAGCGTACTCTTTTACGACAGTCAGCAATGGTTCTTTTACATGCCTCTCATATTTGATTTAAATGGCTTCCCTCATTCTTGGAACAAAAAGATGAAATAATATCAGAACCTAATAAGGAAATTAAGTAAGGTTGTCCGTTTGGGCTTTTTACACCAGAACCTAGTGGCTCATCAGGCCAGTGCTTATTCTTGGTTTCTCTCGCAAGAAGCTACCAGGAGTTCAACTCTTCCTGGATGGGACACTTGTCCATAACGGGTTACCTTCCCAGTATTTATTTATTTATTTTTTACTGGTATCCATTTATACCGCTGAGTGAGACTTGTGGTTAAGACCTTGCCCAGGTGTCTTAGCATAGTGGGGGTCGAACTGGGATTTGAACATACAACCTCCTGATCATGAGCCCAGCACCTTAACCCCTCACCAAAAGTAAATTAAATGGACATTATTAAATCTCTCAACTACCTCACAAATTTTTTTGAAATAATACATCATATATTATATGACAGCATTATAAATCCATCATAACCAATTGTAGCAGTCGCACTATTATCTTTTTGTCCTCACACAGATATAATGAGGGCCCTAAGATACTGGAAGGTTCATGATTTAGGATAAGCTGACAGATTCGCTGGCTTACCTTCTGCTCCTTGAGCACTGATGTAAGGCAGAGACATCAGCAGGACAATCCCTAACACCAACAACCTCACTACCCACAAGGCTGGCCTCATCTTCACTCACAGCTGTCTGCATTCAACCTGAAAAAGAGAAAAAACACATGGCAGGTTTTATTCTCTGATATTTACCTCCAGATAGCGCTATTGCTGAATGAAAAAAAAATAATAATATTCCATTCTATAAGTTATGTGTGATGATTGCATATTGTTCCCATGCTTTGTGAGTTTCATCTGGGTACTTACATTTTCTTCCACAGTCTAATGACATGTACTAATTAGGTTAACTTATAGTTTCATATTGTCATGTGATGTAAGTAGGAATGTGATTGGGTGTATGTGCTGGCCCTGTAATGCATTTGCTCAGAGGCTGCTGATAAAAAACTAGCCTCTCTGTGAACCCAGAATTATAAAGTGTCTTGACAAATAAATGACTAAATGACACATTAAGATGTCTTAAGCAACTTACTCTTTGAGTTAGTTGGCTTAGAAAATTTCTGTGGACTTCTGAATTCATCATGAACTAGAAACCCGATCGTTTTATTAGATTTATTTTTTTTAATCTTCTCATTTTTTTTTTGTATATTTTCTGTGCTCTTCTTGTTTTTTATCTGTATGGTCACCCTGAGTGCAAAGAAAGGCCTTTAAATAAAATGTATTATTAGTCATTCATTCATTTTCTGAACAACTTAATCCTAGTTAGGGTCAGGTTGAGGATGACACCATCTGACCCGAATCTGGGTGAAGGCAGAGTATACCTTGGACAGCTTGCCAGGCCATCACAGGGAAAAAACATGCTGATGGCTATATGCAACCAACTCTTGACGAAAGTCAGCAATGGATTTTTAACTTGCCTTTCACCATAGCCAGTGAGAGACATGGCCAGCCATTAATAGCCCAGTTAGTTGCACTGTGGATGTATTGTTATTATTATTATTATTATTATTACTGTATTCGACATGATAAGCACCCAGGCGCTTTAAAAATTGGAGTGGGTGGGCGCTTATTAAAATGTTACCAGCAATGTGGAACGGTAAGTGCTTATTACCATCGAGGTGGAAAACATGAATAATAACAAAACAATGAAAGAGTTTTACTGGTATTTGTGTAATTCATGTTGTGGTATCAACCAAACTACTTACATGAAAGTTGAAAATAAGCAGAAAACTATAATTTTTAATAAAAGACCCCTTAGTTTTCCCTCCCGGTGCCGTTCCTTTAAACATTTTTCCGGAAGTAAAATCGAGCCAATCAACATGAATGTCAACTTTAGCACATGGCACACTGAACCAATCAACACAAACATAAACAAAAGCACATGGCCAAGAATGTCTTTAAATGTATGAAGTTAGTGAGCAGTAGAATCGGGTGAAAAATACTCGTCATCACTTTCTGATAGGTCCATATCTGGCTCATCACTCCATTCATTCAGAGCATCCCATAGTTTTGCTGTATCAGTTTCTAATGGTTCATCGATTGTTGGACATTTCCAAAGAGAACACAGCAAAATATTTTCCTGTTTTTTTTTAAAGCACGACGGAACAATCAAATGTGTTGTTAGTGATGAACATTATAGACATTCCCCAGTGGCAGGGAGTCTTAAAAATACAGTGTAAACTCACTTTTACAGGCAGTGAACGCCTCATTTTACGGTTACAGAGACTGATCCAATAAAATTGGCAAGTTTGATCTACGATTTTGCTTCCAGTACACATGGGCGGTTATTACAAGTAAGATAGAAAATATTGGGGGGGGGGGGGGCTTATTTTAGCAGAGCACTTATTACATCGATTACGGTATTATTCTTATTATTATTAGTAGTAGTAGTAGTAGTAGTAGTATTAGTGGTAGTAGTAGGATTAGAAGTGCTCAGAGAACATAAACCTAGACCAACTCAAAACAAGTTAAAAAAAGTACACAGCCACACTTGTAAAAGAGATTTTAGATTTTAATGGGTTTCCTGGTTAAATAAAGGGAATAAATACAACATATATATATCAAGTGAATTTTACGGGGAGGGGGGGAGAGATCCTTGACTAAAAAATAATTACTTTTCATAAAATCACCTTTTCCACAATTATTGGCACCCCTAACCATTCCGAGGAAATAAATGGAATTGAAGTATAGCTGTCATTTCTACAGTAGTTTACAAAGTTGATCAGCGTATCTAGGAACATTTAATTAATAATGCATCACTTCCTGTTTCCCTTGTGTAGAAATATGACGTGACACAGTGGTCATTTCTCTGAACAACTCTTCAACATTGGAAAGACAAAGGAACACATCATTCAAGTAAGGCAGATGTGTTTCGACCTATACAAGTCAGGCAATGGCTACAAGAAAATAGATGCTCGCCCGCACATGCCCATCTACTTCAGAGGAATCATTAAGAAGTTTAAAACAATGGAAACAGTACTAATCAAGCCTGGATGAGGACACAAGCATATTTTCCCACCACACACATTGAGAAAGAAGGCAAGAGAAATAAAAGGTTCTCCAAAGCTCATTGTTAAACTGCAACAAATGGTAGCATCTTGGGGACACAAAGTCTCCAAAACAACCATCAGGAGCTATCTACATGCTGACAAGCTGCTTGGGAAGCATGCACAGAAAAAAAGTCTTTTCTCACTCAGTCATAAATACAAACGTCTGGAGTTCATTAAGCGGTACTGGGACTTCAACTGGGACCATGAGCTTTGGTCAGATGAAACCAAGATAGAGCTTTTGGGCAACAAACCTAATTAAGGTCTGGTGGAACACAAGAGATGAGTAAGCAGAAAAGCACCTCATACCCACTATGAAGTATGGGGGAGGATCGGTCATGTTCTGGGCCTGTTTCTCCTCCAGAGGTCCAGGGATAAAGATAATGGTCCAAAATAATGACCCTAAACATGTGGCCAAATCTATTTATCTCTGAAACAGCATAAAATACACATCCCTAAAAAAATTAATCAAAACCTGGTCACAATTTAGCATACAATCGGACAAATAAACAAACTGCCCAATGCTGACAAAAACCATTACCTAAAAAACTAGAAACACTTGGAGAGTACAAACCTCTACTAAGGCTGTTCAATTCTTTCCTCATTTTCATTTCTATTCTGGTCACCGACTTACTGCCCTTACTCTTAATACACATATTTGTGATAGATCTTACATAGATGTTGTCCTGTAATTTTGGGGAAAACAATGTAGGCTTTAGTTATATGTGTTGAAAACCAATTTGTCCGCAATGATAAATAACACTTTAAAAAATTGTTCATGATTTTGAAAATTCCGAGAGCAACACTGATTGGAGCAGTTACTTGGGCCGTCTTTTGCTGTAAAGTTGCTAACAAACAGTCATAGAGACAAACAGAAAAACAAAAAACAATTCTATCAAAAACAACCTTCTCGTTGGAGGTCATAAAAACTGACTCGCTGATATCAAAATCGATATTCATTTAATGTATCACAAAAATAAAGGAGTAGCCCGGCGGCACAATGGTGTAGTGGTTAAAACGTCTGCCTCACAGCAAGCAGGTCCTGGGTTCGATTCCCAGCTCTGGTGTGTTTTACGGAGTTTGTATGTTCTCCCCATGTTTGCATGGGTTTCCTCCGGCACTCCAGTTTTCTTCCACAGTCCAAAAACATTGTAGGCTAATTGGCTGTTCCAAATTGTCCATCGGTGTGAGTATGAATGGTTGTGTGAGTGTTGGCTGTGCGGTGCCCTAGCAAGCTGTCCAGGGTGAATCCCGCCCTTGCCTATAGTTGGATGAGATGAGCCCCTGCCCCCCCCCCCCCCCCCCCCTCGACCCAGCCTCCTTGCAACCCTAATTAGAACTAAGATGAATGTGTCTTTGAATAGTTAGACTTCAGCCTTGAGAAAGAGTGCATCTCTTCAAAAATGAACACGCCACCCAATTCTACTCTGAATTCTGAGAGCAAATGCATGTTCTGAATGAATATATCCAATATGTTCTCCATGAAATACTTTATTACACAAACAAAACAAACTCACCGTTAACCTGGTACGATCTTTAATTGAATTACGCCGTTGATTAAACATGTACTGTCGCAAATATCATTCAGTTACATCAAAGATATTTAGGTGCAAGCCGAAAATGTCTCCTTTTGGGAAAGGTGTAACCCAGAAGCCATTTTCAAACTCAGAGTTGAATTTACTCTGTCCCAATATTTGATGTATGATGGCAGATTATATTTTGGCAGTACACAATATCAAATGAGATTACTGCGTTCATTTTTTATATCTGTACTACCTGATTGAGTATTGGCCTGTCGATGTGTACGGAATCTCCATAGTGTGAATGATGTGGAAATTAACTTAAATTGAGTGAATCATCTTGATATGCCACCGATATTCACATTCACACAGCCCACAGCACTGGCTATGCCTAAGGCAACAGGAAACTGTTTAAGTTGGTTTAAAGTCTTATGCAGACATGTCTGTGCATTTGTGTGTATAAATGTGTCACTAGTCACTTCAATTCTTCTATCAGCCCTTAATCCGGAAAAAGAAAAAAAAAAAAACCTTTGTAAAATTAATTATTTATGGGGGCAGTGGTGGTCTAGTAGATAGGGCGCAGGATCGCTGATCCTAAGGTTGGGGGTACGAGTCCCCACAGGGTTGTCACTGTCCCCCCTAGTGCAGCTAACTGGGTTATCAAAGGCGGGCCATGTCTCTCACTGTCTATGGTGAGAGGTTCATGTAAAAGAACCATTGCTGACTTTCGTAAAGAGAAGGCTGCAAAGCCGTCAGCGTGTTTCTGTCCCGTGTTAAAGGGTTGTGACAGGAAGGGCATCCGATGTAAAAAAAACCTATGCCAAATCAAGTGTGCGAATCAGATGATTCGCTGTGGCGACTCCCAATAAAGGGGGGGAAAAGCCGAAAGGAAAAAAAGATGAAGAGTAATTAGAATAATTCAAAAAAGAAATTAATTATTTAAAAAAACAATCAAGCAAAAATATTTTGGCCATCGCCGTTGCCAGAGTTAAAAGTAACAACAAAACATAAACATAAATTATATACAGACCAACATGTAACACAATAACACTAGTGTTCTCTCTCTCTCGCTCTCTCTCTCTTTCTCTCTCTCTTTCGCTCTCTCTCTCTCTCTCTCTCTCTCTCTCTCCCCCATCTCTCTCTCTCTCACACACACACACACACACACACACACACACACACACACACACACACACACACTCTCTCTCTCTCTCTGTCATATCTCTGAAGTTAAATCTGTCTTTACCCCAACAGTCAAGGGGTAATTAGCCTTTGACCTTGTCAAAATGACCTTGCCATTATATATTTTGTCCAGGGAATATTTCTCAAGAACTGATTCTATTATCATTCTGAAATTTTGCTTGCAGGTTTCCTATGGTGTGTAGGTGTTCACATGCTTGTCAGGCTCTCTGTTTGAGTTTTAAACCTGTCCAGATGCCCTTGAACATATAATTTTTTGTCTTTTTCTTAAGATCTACTTGGCAGCCGAGTGTTTCTGCCAACTCTGAGAGTCATTTTCTTCATCTCTATTAAAGAAAGATTGAATTCAGATGTGCGTAGAAAGCCTTAGATTTTATTTATTCACAGGAACATACAATATTTCAGTACTTATGATTTTCACTCCAGATAGCACAAAAGCACAGAAGAAACAAAGCATGGGGAAAATGAACCATATGTGCACAATAAAATGAGACAAGCAGGGCACGAAATTAGCGCCAGCCCACCAGCATTTGCCGGCATTTTTGTGGAAGGTCCAGAAAAATCCAACCCAATACCAGCCCCCGTGTCAGGCAGAAGGCCTTTTTAGTAAAATGAAGGGCATTTGAGTGACATCATAGGGCTTAAATAATCATTAAAAACACACTAAAAGACCGTGAATTCACAATTCAAGCAATCACGTTGATGACATGTGAGCGAAGGATTAAAAAAAAGAAAAGGTGTACACATCATCTGCAACCAATCAGAGGGAGGGAGAAACAAAAGCACTCAGCCATTGGCTAAATTTGAATCATGTGCCAGTAATTTCCTGGTTCGATGCTATCCCGCGAGTATTATAATAATAATTTAACTGTAAGTAACGATGTCAAAGCAGACAAAGTTAAGTGGCTCCGTAAAAGATCAAAAAACTGACCGGAGTGACGCTATAATGTCAGAGATTATAAAGATTGTGAACAGAATCGACATCCAAAGAGGACTTTCTGGTAGGACCAATGACTGCACCCACACTTTGAAAGTTTCACCTTTCAGCATGAAAATGGCCCTGAGCACACATCAAAGTTGGCCGCACGGTGGATGAAGGAGAAAAAAGGTGGATGTCCTTGTGTGACCTCATCACACCTAGTGGAGTGACTTGAAAATTGCAGTTTACATAGGGTCACCATCCAAATTCACTAAGCTTAAACAATTCTGGAAAGAAAAGTGGACAAATATTGTACAGTATTCATGTGCATCTCAGTAATTATACTTATATATTTTTTGTTTGTTTATGATGAATGGCATTTTTTTTTCACGTGGCTATTAAGAAGCTGCAGATAAAAAAATACATTCATTTTATTCATTTTAGGATGCAAAAAAGCTAAATGTATTTTAAATATTCAGGGATCCCTCACTACTTTGCACTTCAATTCATGCAGCTTTAGTGGATCGCGTTTTCTTTTTTTTTTTTTCTCCAATATTCATTGAACTAAAAAATAAGAAAATTAAGGAAGAATAGGGGAAAAGTTAAGGAAAATGCCGCAAAAACAAGGCCAATTATGCAAACAAAAAACAAACAAAAAACCCACTAAACAAACAAAACAAAAAACAACCCAAAACCTCCCATCAAAACTAGTTACATTGCTGTGAGGTGCGTATCTGAGTGAGTATCACGCGCATCTCTGTGAGTGCCGCACGTACACCTGTACATGTGCGTACAATGGCCCCAAGCACACATCAAAGTTGGCCACACAGTGGCTGAAGAAGAAAAAGGTGGATGTGATCTCCTTACTTGTGTGATCTCATTACACTTAGTGGAGTGACTTGAAAATTGCGGTTTATTTTATTTTATTTTATATTATATTTTATTTCCATATTATGCATTATTTTTGAATGTTTAATTGTTATTATAAGCATTTATAACATTGAATACGTATTTATTGATATTATATAGACATATACATGTACTTATACGTCAGTCGGGGGGTTGGGGGATGATCCTACTTCACGGAAATCGGTGATCGCGGGGGGATCTTGGTCCCAATTAACTGCGGAAAGTGAGGGATCCCTGTACTTACGATACATAAGTTTCTTTTTTAAAAAAGTTTTAAAAAGCTAGTGAAAATTTGTTGGGGGAAAATGCATAATTTTGAAAATCTTATTTTTTTTTTATTTAACTATAAAAACACTACACAGGGTTTTAATTTAATATTATTTTAAGGCAAAATGTATTGTAATAAAGGCTGACAAATGAACACAAGAACATTTGTCCTCCTATCATGTTTTATTTGTTACTGTTATGGTTTGTGCTTGTTGGTGGTGTTTAACTCTCTTCTCTCTCTCCCCATACACTACAGGCACTGGTGAGGGGCGTGGCTGTTATCTGCAGGCAAGGTACAGAGAGCGTACCTGAATTCACTCAGCCATCAGCGAGCTATAAAAAGGAGCAGCACACTCCCCTCTGGTGTTAGAAGATTGATCCCTCCATGCGATTCCGTCTCCCCCGTAATCTCTCTGACTTCTGGTAACCAGCTCCGTGCTAGACCAGTTTCCCTTGTTGATATATTTCCCAGTGATTTTGGTTTTCATGTTTTTTTCCCCTATGGTGATCTTAACTTCCGTGCTCTAGTGCTCCCCTGTGCTAAAAATAAAAAGTCATTGTTTCATCGTACTTTGTCTCCTGCATCTTTGGGTATGACTGATATGCTCCCGGTGTCACAGAATCTTCTGACCGGAAACATGGACCCAGCGAAGACCGCCCAACTCCGGCAGGCATTATTCCACCAGGGAGACCTGTTGGGACAACACGACTCCAACCTGCACCAAATAGTGGACAGCCTCCAAAGAATAACACCCAGCATGGTGCGGCTCGGCGGAAGGATGGACGCCATTGCCTCCCAACTCACTGCCACGACCCTGCCCACTCCCCCTTCACTCTCTATTTCGGCGGCAATGCCAGCCCCACTCCCCATGCGCCGAGAGCCGCTCATCCCCACGCCAGCCAGGTATTCGGGCACGATCGGCTCATGTGTACAGTTCCTCCATCAGTGTTTGCTCGTCTTCAGCCAGCAGCCACTCTCATACACTACCGATCAAGCCAAGACCGCTTTCATGATGAGCTTACTCACAGAGCAAGCCTCGTCCTGGGCGCTAGCAGTCGCCACCCATACCCCGGAGTTATGCTCGCACTTCGACCAGTTCGGGCTGGAAATGAAAACGGTCTTCGACCATCCGGCAAAAGGGGAGGAGGCAAGCAGTCAGCTACTGCCAATCAAGCAAGGCACGCAGTCAGTGTTGGACTATGCAATGAGATTCTGGATCCTTGCCGTAGAAAGTGGCTGGAACGACCCCGCGCTCTTGGGGCCTTCCTGTGGCGTGTGAATGAGAGGCTAAAGGACGAGCTCGCGGCACGAGATGAGACAGCGACTCTCGAAGATTTTATCGCCCTAACTACAAAGCTGGACAACCAGCTAAGAGAGAGGGACAGATCCCAGGAAGAGCGGACTAGTCTCGTCTACCCGTCCTCGAGCACCTCCGTGAGACCCAACGCTGCCTCACCTCGAACCTCTTCCCAATTTCTCCCTCCGAGAGAGGACAACTCTCACAAACAAATGCAGCTGGGCCGCACCAGGCTGACGGCAGTGGAGAGACTTCAGCGATGGACCAATGGTCTCTGCATTTACTGCGCAGAAAAGGGTCATTACCTCGCCCAGTGACCAGCATGGCAGGGTCCGACAGCTAGGAGAGGAGCAGCAACGAGAGAACCCACCAAGGCGCCCGGGAAGCACTTGCAAGTTCAAGGCACGCTGCACTCCACACAACGCACCTATTCAGTCAACGTATTCATCGACTCAGGCGCCGAGGCTTATTTAATAAATTCAGGGATGGTTGAGCTCCATGACCTACCCATATACACACTTGAAACTCCCGAAAAGGTAGTAGCCATTGACGGCCGACTCATAGCCCGTGTCAGGCACAAAACGAAGCCTGTCAAGCTCAGTCTGTCTGGGAATCACCATGGGTGTCTGGAGTTGTTCGTCCTCTCCGCCCCTTGCTCTCCCGTGGTGCTGGAGTGGCTGTGGCTGCAGACCCACAACCCTCACATCAACTGGCGCACCCTCACTATACGCAGTCAGAGTGACTACTGTCTCCAGCACTGCCTACTGGCGGCCGTACTCTCCCAAGTTTCACAGGCCCCGATTGACCTGGGAGATATGGACTTGGCCAGCGTTCCGAGTGAATACCATGATCTGAAAGAGGTGTTCAGCAAGGACCGGGCTCGTTCGCTACCACCTCATCGACAATACGACTGTGCCATCGACTTACTTCCAGGTTCCACGCTCCCGTCTCAGCGACTATATAACCTCTCAAAGCCGGAGAAAGAGGCCATGGAAACCTATATAAACGAGTAGCTGACTGCAGGTCTTATCTGACCCTCATCGTCTCTGGTAGGCGCTGGGTTTTTCTTCGTAGAGGGAAAAAAACCCTGAGACCTTGCATTGATTACACGGTCCTGAACAGCATCACCATAAAGAATAAGTACCCTCTCCCTCTCATAGATTTGGCCTTCACCCCTCTCCACAATGCTACCATTTTTTGTCTAAGCTGGACCTGAGGAACGCCTACCACTTAGTCGGATTCGGGAGGGGGATGAGTGGAAGACGGCCTTCAACACACCCCTGGGTCACTTTGAATATCTGGTCATACTGTTCAGTCTAACCAACGCCTTTGAAGTTTTCTAAGCCCTGGTCAACGACATACTCAGAGACATGCTAAACCGCTTTGTATTCGTTTACCTGAACGACATCCTGATTTTCTTGAAGGACCTTGATGAGCATCTCTGTCACATAACAATGGTTTTAATGAGGCTCTTAGAGAATAGGTTATTTGTCAAAGCAGAGAAGTGCGAGTTCCATGTCCCCTCAGTCTCATTCCTCAGGTTCATCGTTAAGAAGGAGCAGATAAGACCTGATCTGGCGAAGGTGAAGGCGGTTGTGGCGTGGCCGACTCCGGGGACACGGAAACAGCTACAGAGGTTCCTGGGGTTTGCTAACTTCTATCGACGGTTCAAGCGGGACTATAGCCACCAACAGTCCCCCTCACACAGCTGACATCGCCCAAAGCCCCTTTACAGTGGTCCCCTAGTGCCCAGGCGGCTTTTGACAGACTGAAGGCGAAATTTGCTAATGCACCAGTACTGATCCATCCGGACCCCTTGCTGCAGTTCGTGTTGGAGGTGGACGCCTCGGACACAAGGGTGGAAGGTTGAACGACGCCCGCAGTGGGCTCACTCATCTAAATTGGCCTGCCACCCCGGTGCCCACTGAACTCTCTTCCTCCTCCAACAATGCCTCTGGTGGCTAACTATAACAGCCAACACCAGGGAGTTCGTTGGAGCTTGTGCCACCTGTGCTCAAAGCAAGTCTTCCCATCGTGCAACCATGAGCCTCCTCCAACCCTTACCCATTCGTCATCGACCCTGTAAACTGTTTCTCCAAGGCGGTCCACTTCATCACCCTACCCAAACTCCCCTCGGTGATGGAAACAGCTGGTCTCCTAGTCCAACTTGTTTTTCGTTTATTTATTTATATATATATGTATATATACTCAGTCTGTAGTTTGTAAACAATGAATGCAATGTCATTGCGTCATTACATTAGCGTACTACGTAGGTACGTCTAAACTCAAAATTTGACTTAAAAAAAAAAAACGTAAAATTGAAAAAACGTAAAACGGATGAACGTAAGTCGGGGAGCATCTGTATAACAAAAAGAGTGTTTGAAAAGACATTTTCGAGGGAAGACATGCTAAATTTGCAGCCGACCACCCAGTTGGGATTGAGAGAAAAAGTGCGATTGCAGTACAGTACTCATGGAGAAATTACAGGAGAGCAAAGATTGATTTAAGAAATGGATTCCATCTCCAAACTCCACTGCTACTGCCAGTTTTGTTGCAACCCGAAACATAATAAAGCGTGGAAAACCATTCACAGATGGTGATTACATGAAGGATTCATTCATTAAAACATCAGAGCACCTATTTTCAGACTTCAGAAACAAAAACACTTCTCTCCGTAAAGACAGTGAAGAAAAGGGCCATTAAAGTGGCAGGCACAATTACCAATCAGCAAATCAAGGACATTAATTCAAATCTAGCATACTCAATTGCCTGTGATGAGTCGTGTGATCTGATTGACATTGAGCAGACAGCGTTGTTCTGCAGATACTATATGTAAACTCTGATGGGCCACTGATCTCTTTATTGAATTTCTATAATTTCATCAATGCAACAAAACACAATACATTAATATAGTAATGGAAGTTAAACTTAAAGCACCAAATATCGTACAACAGAGTAGTCACGTGGTGTCGTTCTCTCCAGGATGCGCTGCAGTGAAAATAAACATTTCATCATGAATGCGCTTTATGTATTTGTAGCCTACTGAGTCATTTGACAGTATGCTAACATAGCTAATATGCACTTACAGCCTGTGTTGCCTTCATATAAGGGTTATATAAGGCTTTTAATTTTTTGTGGCTCCAGACAGATTTGTTTTTTTTGTTGTTGTTTTTTTTGGTCCAATATGGCATTTTGGGTTGCTGACCCCTGTACTAGGGTATTGGGGAGGTTGCCAACTCTAGCCAACTCTAGAAGGCAGGTTACACTCTGAACAATCCTCTGCATAGACAACACACACACACACACACACACACAATAATTCACATTGACCCTCACACATGGTGTAGATTGGAAAGGTAAATCAAGATGTCTATAGATTGTGGGATGAAACCTACCTGAGCACAAGGAGAACATGCAAACTCCAAACAGGAAAAATCCTGGGAAGTCCCAGGACCTTCTTGCTGTCCATGTGGATGTGCTAACAACTCTGACCGTGCTGCTCACTTCAAGACATACAAGATATCAAATACATAATTTACAGGGAACTACTTAGTATTCAGTCAAAGATAATGGTTTACCACAATCTCTCACCATCAAGCTCTCTTTACCTATATTACCCATCTGGCAGATCACACAACAGTAAGCCAATAAAAGTGAGGACTGCCAAAGACAACTCATCAATTCAATATCCACTGTGAAATCTGTAATTAGAGAATATGGGGGCACTCAAGTCTCTAATAACTCAAGTAATTAACCCATCCAATGAACTGGACTTTATCAGCATAGCAGGCTTGATACTAATCAGCCACATTAAAGATAGCACTCCAATCATTACTTCCAATATCCTTAATTCATTCATTTTCTGAACTGCTTAATCCTAATTAGGATCATGGGGAGGCTGGCGCCCATCTCAGCCGACTCTGGGCGAGGGCGGGGTACACCCTGGACAGCTCGCCAGGCCATTGCTGGGCTACTTCCAATATTCAAATAAATAATGTGGTCAAAGCCCCAAGTGCATTAAAACAAGCAGACTTACTAAGATTACCCATAGAAGTGCAAATTAGTTACAACTGTAAAATTAATTTCATGAAAGAAATGTAAGTGCCGCTGCAAGCCCTGTCAATAGATATGCATCAATGTAGACACGGTCAGAAAAGAATCCACCCTAAGTTGTCTATATACAATTACAGTGAGCCAAAAGTATATTTTTCTTTTTTTTTTTTTTTTTGGTAACTTTGCCTCTGTACACCAATACAAAGGATTTTATAGTAAGTAGTCATGTTCAATGTGATTAAAGTGTGAGTAACAATATGCAAATAAGCCCTCAGGGGTTAATATTTCAAGCTTGAATGAGTCTCTTTATTCCAGTGTATTTCTACACTTACAACAGTTCCGATGCTTAAATTGGCCAAAAAAATAAATTAATAAAATCATAATTTTTACAACTAAAGCTGTCAAATCTCATGCATAAATTCTTGGCAGGATTAGGATTGCAGTTTTTTTCAAAAGACTTTATTAATAACCCAGGGACTGGGAAATATTTATATAAATACATGCCAGTCTACTGTCTTACTCCATTATAAAATTTTCTTCTCTTTTGGGACTGTTGTGTTTTTGTGATACATGCTAAGCTTTTTAAATTAATTTAAGATGAAAAATAAACATTTGAACTTCAGGTGAAGCAGGCAGTCTGGATTATTAAACAATAATATTTCATTTCAGGAATGTGTCTCTCCAACCAAACCCTATGTTTTTATTAACATCAATAGTGAACAGAACATTTTGAAACTTTGACATGTGTTATCTTGTGTAAATTCTATAGTAACAAACTAAATAATCAAACAGAAACTTTGCAAAGAATAATATATCAGGTAGTGCGTTTGATTAAGCCAGTGGTTCTCAAATAGTGGGGTGTGCCCCCCTAGGGGGGCACGGTGCGATGCCGGGGGGGGGTGCATGTGACCTCTGGGAACATGATTTTTTTTTTTTAGGATAAAGTGTAATTCTACATCCACTACAGTAGGTGGCAGTGGCTTCCTCACTGTTAGAGTGTGCCCAGAGGTAAAATAAGAAGTGTAGTTAATAAACCCACCGTGAAAATTTTTAACAGGGATGGAAAGAGAGGCGAAGAGAGAGATGGAGACAGTGAGAGAAACGAAAGTCTCCCGAAAGCTAAGTCGAGGAGGTATGATGAAGCGAACGTAGCACTCGACTTCACTGTGCTGCAGTGAGAAACAAAGAAAGACTGCTGTGTTTACTGTGTCTGAAAACATTAGCAACGGACAGCATGAAGCCAAATAAATTCAGGAGTCACTTAAAGACTTCACACCCCGATCATGTGATGAGCCGTGTGAGTTTTTTCAGCGAAAACGTGTCGAGTACCGCCAACAACCATCCCGCTTTGTGAATGCTGCTCCAGCAAACCAGCGAGCTCTGTTAGCATCAGATAAGGTGGAGGTCCAAACTGCTCAGTGCAGAAAACCCCCACAGCACAGCAGAGGAACTGATCCTACCTGCAGCACACACGGTCTCTGTCATGCTGGATGATGTCACTGCTGCGAAAATAAGTTCAGGACCCAGTTCAGCATTGAGCAGGAGCTGAGAGTTCAGCATCGTACTTTTAAACCGGCTTCGAAAAGCTGTGCACTGCGAAACGTGCTCATTGTACCATTAATCTGGACTTAATCATTTTGACAAAAAAAAAAAAAAAAAAAATTATAAATAATAATAATAATAATAATAATAATAATAATACAAATTGTTTTATTCATTTTGGTTTTGTAGGTTAAAGTGTTTTATATATTGTGCTCTTGAGTTAATATTGCTGATCAGTTTGAATTTATTATTATTTATTTTATTTTATTTTTAAGGATACTTTTTATATTTCAGGCAAATTGATGCACCCTGCTTCAAAAAGCTGTGCTTTTTAAACAAAAAGACTAAACAAGTGTTAATAAAGTTATTCTTTGTTGGAAGGCCATCTATAGTTCTTCTTTTTTTTGTATTCATAATGGTAATAAGGACACAGTGTTATGCAGAGGATTACAGTAAAACCTCCGCTGACGAACGCTTAAGCTCACGAACTTTTCGCCTCAAGAACATTAAATTTGCGAGCATATAGTCTCTGCTGACGAACTAGTTTTCGGCGGACGAACCAAACCACGCGGTCGAACAGCGCCACGGTGGCGGCCACGAGAAGCTGACGCACGCTCACGGCGTCACAGTTCGTCACACCCCTTCCTTTGAGTGTGGAAGTGGTTTGTGTTTGATAGACATTTTGGACCATATTGAGTGTACTTTTGCTATTATGGGACCGAAAAAGACCCCACCACAGGCGGAGATCATTGAAAAACACGAACGAGGTGTGCGTTTGTGTGACTCAGCGTCCCAGTACCAGTACGCTAAGTCTACCATTGCTCCCATCCTTAAGAACAAGGAAGCTATTAAGGGTGCGTGTGTGACTAAGGGTGTTTCCAAACAGTAGGCGTTTCCAAACACTCCTTCCAAACAGTAAGTCCCTCCCTCCCTCCTCCTCCATTCCATTCCATCAAGCCATCAACTACCATCACAAAGGTAAATAAAACCACTTTATTATACAGTACAGTTTATTTCTTTAATTACAATACAAGAGCACATTTATTATACATAAAATAAGGTATATTTTTGTGTAGTTTTAAGGCTTATTTAGTAGAAAATTGTGTTTTATGGGGACCTGGGAACGGATTATTCTCATTTTAATGGTTTCTTATGGGAAATAAATGTTCGGAAGACGAACTTTTCGCCTTACACACACTTTCTGGGAACCAATTATGTTCGTGAGCTGAGGTATCACTGTACTTATTGTACTTATAACAATTTTTAGACAAATAACACTATTTATATTGAGGGGGGGGCATGAAATGTTTTCCTCTTCCTGGGGGGGCGCGACAGAAAATAATTGAGAAGCACTGGATTAGGCCAACAAAACACATTTGCACACTGGAGCTTATGTAGCCTTTTTAGTTGTAATTTTACTGTATTTTAGTATTAATACGTTAATCTTTTCCGAATTACAGCCACTTTAGTCCCACATGTTCCACTGCTCAAAAGTAATTAGACCAATGCCTGATAAATTCCATGTTGAGTTACGTTTTTTCCTCATTAATAACCAAAATAAGGAGATCAAAATGTGGGAATTGATTCCAAGCAATAAATTTGCATTCAGCAGATATGTTTATAAAAGAAACTTTTTTGGACCGTGGGTTAAGAAGCTTTCAATAAAAATGTATCGGAGCATTTGTGTTGGTGAGATAAAATTATCTCACAAAAAACTTTATTCGAAATTTTAAATCCCTTGTTGTTCCCCTGGTGGTATACCACATGAAGTCTGTATTTTTTGCTTTATTCATGATTGCATTCAATGTTGTAACAATGTTGGTAAATATGCTCTGCTGGTTATTCTCCAGCCATCTAAATGAACTGCCTCTCACATGCATGTAGATCATAACGACTGGAGAGTACAAGTGCAGATTAAAAAAATAATAAAAAGGTAGAGTAAATAAAATAAGCAGTCAAATCCAAAATCACTGTTCAGGCTCAAGGTCAAAGTACAGGCAGAGTTGTTTCGATTAGACAAACAGTTCCATAGAGACAGCATTCAAACCCAGTAAATAAACCCACTGGCCAGCTAATCCAGAAAAACCAATTCTTCAAGCGGGTAAAACGGAACAAAAGGAGTCCTTGGATTCAGTTTACAGTTGGATTACAGAACATTATTATTTGCTATGTTTATGTGAAATACTACATACTGGTTAGCTGTTGTGCCCCAGGATGCATAAAGGATTTCCTTAAAGAATCAGGCATCCATTTTTAATGATTTCCACAAATTAGCAGCAGAAAATTAAACTGGAAGACGGCTCTTAAACAGCCAGCCGTGGAAAAGACCTAATTTTCACTACTTGCAAGCTCATGCTTTCTAGAACACTGTTTTAGAAAAGACTACAGTATTCTTAAGAAAATTTGGAGAACTTTACCAAAGGTAAAGTTTATTTATTTGTTTGTTTATTTATTTATTTATGTTTGCATTTTTGTTACTGATATTGCTGGTTCGACACTCTCAAAGCAATTGCTAATCTCATATAACAAGATTTATTATATAGCAATGACAGTACGTACCTGCAGTCTGATTGGTCAGTGTGCAGGCAATAAATTTTCTTGATTGATGACTCTATTAAGTTAAAAAAAAATACTTATTTGAAGAAATATAACATCGAATTATGTTATTTTATAATTTATGGGAGAACTGAGAACATTGTCTCCCAAGTGGCGCATTAACAAGATGATTATTAGCCCAGAGACCACAAGGTCGAATCCAGATTGATGCCATATCCATCCATGATCAGGACTCTATGGAAGCCAATTGGCATAGATGGAATACGCTCACTTCACTGTCACTCACAGTAATCAACAGCCAATCATGAGAATCTGTGAGCTCATTCTTACAAGGGGGCGGACAATGCTTTCCCTTTGAATTGGACTGCAACCAAATATAGTGGTACATCACTTTACAAAATTTATCCATTCCAGAGCCTTTTTCGTAACCAGCATTTTTCGTAAATTGAACCGCATTTTACATGTAAACCATGTGATTCATTCCAAGGCTCCCAATACTACCCCCTGAACCCTTTAAAAATGATAAAAGACCTCCTTCTGCTTCAATATTGTACCGTTGGTAGACGGGTTTGGCCATATTCCTTTGTGATATCACTTGAGCCCGTTTCTTCTTCTCACTTGCACCGAAAATCACACGTGTGTGTGTGTGTGTGTGTGTGTGTGTGTGTGTGTGTGTGTGTGTGTGTGTGTGCGCGCGCGCGGGTGTGTCTACCATGTCTTCCTAGCAGAGTTATAATCTTACAAATGTTTATAGAAGGTTAAAAGCCTGAATCAAGAAATAAAGCATAAAACAACAGTAACTCTGTCCTTTACACGAAAAGCATCATGGTGGATTCAGCTCCATAGGAGGCAATGGGAGATAGCTGCGTCATTCCTCCTAGCCAATGGGATCCCTGTCCAAGATGGCATCAGGTGGAACTGTCCAAGATGGCGCTCGAGTGAAGGCGACATAAACGACAGCTCAGTTGTTAGCCAATGGGAGTCCACTGGGGCGGGATGTTTGAACGTCATTGATGGGAGAGCAGCTCGTGCATTGTTTGAATGTTTGAATGGCGCGTTTTAATGTTTGAATGGTACGTTTGAATTTTTAAGATGGCGCCTTCGTAAAGCGAACTTGTTTCATATACAGAGACAAATTTTAGGAAAATGCTCTTCATAACCTGCATTTTTCGTTTGGTGAGACTTTTGTAAAGTGAGGTACCACTGTACTGTATACATGTGCAATAGTCACTAGCATTGCATGTTACAGAGGGTTGCTTGCTTTCAGCCTTTCCTGGTTGGTGGTGTTTGTGTAATAGGGAAGACAATATTGATGGGTGGGAAATGAACGTGACTAGATTAGGGAGAAAATGGGAGAAAATTAAAAAAAGAACTGAAATTTATTACCATTCTCTCAAAAAATCCAGTTTCGCCCAACAGGATTTTGAGTTAATTTTTCTCGAGATTCAGTTTGTAATCATACTTTTGATCAATATAATAAAAACACATATAATAATAATAATATTTTAATAGGAGAGACATCCATCGTGAATTCTCAAGAGTTTTGTTCTTTTCCCAAATATTTGGTATTTTTAAAGCAAATTTCTTTAAATTATTATCAACTGGATGTGAGGTTTGCGAAACTAGAGACATTCTCTAAACTAGGGTCAAAAGTTAATAAAACAAATATTTTAAGTCTCAGATTTTCAAGAACTGGGGGGAAACAACTCAGAATATAGCTTGATGTGTTATGGTCTCTGTTGTTGGGGGACTTTGACTTTGGCGGCTCTGTTCTAACTCTCTCTCTTTCCAACTCTGCAGGCTCCGATGGAGGGGCGTGACTGATTGCAGCGCACACTCCTGATCTCACTCGCCAATCTACCACGCTATAAAGACAAGCAGCGTGCTCACCTCGGTGCCAGAAGATTGTCTCGCTTCACGTTTCAGTTTCGCTGTGTTCTTTCTGGTTCCTGCTCTGTGCTTGACCAGTTACCTACACCATAGTTACCAGTGCTTAGTTCATTGTGAAAATTATACTAACCAGTTTTGGATTGGCAGAAAGGTCCTCATTTCCAAAAATATAAATTTTTGATGGCCAATATTGTATTACAGAGTAGTTTTATTTGAACCTCAACCAAATTTCATGCTTGTATCAATATTTGAGATATTTTTGCAACTATCTGCACAATCACAGGAAGGCAAGCATGCCAAAAGCTACCAAGGTTCTCACAGACAAGAAAATGTCTTGTTCAGAAGTAGGAAGTTTGAAGACTTTACGCCAATCAAGATGAGAAAAGTAACAGCACATGAAGTGATATGAAAAAGGCATCCATAAAATAAACTAGGCAGTGGCAGCCCGGTAGTAGAGGGCTGGGTTACTGATTCTAAGGTTGTCTAACGGGTTGTCACTGCTGTCCCACAGTGCAACTAACTGGGTTATCTAAAGCCAGCCATGTCTCTCACTGTCTATGGTGAGAGGCATCTTAAAAGAACCATTATTGATCTTTGTCACAGGGAGGCTGCACAGCAGTCAGCATGTTTCTGCCCTTCAAGGGTCTGGTGAGCTGTCCAGGATATACAATGTCCTCGCCCAGAGTCAGCTGATGGGCACCAGCCGACCCACATTAGTATTAAGTGGTTCAGAAAATGAATGAATGGATGAATAAGGACTCTCATCTATGTACCCAGACCTTGTGTTAGATTAATAATAAAGTTTATACTGTGCATTTACCTTTAACGCTATGGAGATTGGAGTGATTTGTTTTTATATTTAGTGTGAGCTGTGTAATTCATAATAACTCACTGATTATAAAGTTAAACAATGTGTAACCTTCTGGGACTGAACTGTGCCTGTGATCACTAAACATTTTAAGTTTGCTAATGTGTCTGTCTGTCTTCCTTTCGGCTTTTTCCCTTTTACTCGGGAGTCGCCACAGCGAATCATCTGATTCGCACGTTTGATTTGGCAGAGGTTTTTTTTTTTTTACGTCAGATGCCCTTCCTGACACAACCCTTTTTAGCAAGGGACAGAAACATGCTGACGGCTTTGCAGCCTACTCTTTTACGAAAGTCAGCAATGGTTCTTTTACATGCCTCTCACCATAGACAGTGACAGACATGGCCCACCTTTGATAACCCAGTTAGCTGCACTGGGGGGGGGGGGGACAGTGACAACCTTGTGGAGAGTGGGACTCGAACCCCCAACCTTTGGATTAGCGATCCAGCGCCCTATACCACTAGACCACCACTGCCCCATTGTGTCTGGCAAAAATTACCATGTGACAGATATCCAATGTGATTCTTGTAGTAATTTTTGGCAATGTATTTATCTGTACTTAATATTTATAGTTTTGTGGAGTTTTTTGTTGCCTTTAACACTGTTTTAGTTCAGCATATTTTATCTAAATGTGGTGACTGCTTGTGGCCTTTGAAATGTGACAGATTTTCAAGTGTATTGATGCAGCTCTGCCAGAAAGACAGAGGGGATAAAGGTAATAGAGGAATATTGACAGAGATGAAGTTGAGACTTCTGCAAGCCTGGTACTTTCACAGCTTTTTCAAAAATTAGGTGTTCAACAGGCAGTCAATTTATCTTTGGTGTTATGCACAGTATGGCATCTGTTCCTGCAGACTTGCTGACTATGTTTGCAGTAAGCAAAAGGGTTATGCTGTAATTGAAGTCAATTGCTCTAATTTTTTTTCTGACCATGTGTCTATTAAATTGACAACAGTCTAGAATTCGAGCCAAAATTACATCATATATTACCTCATATCCTTTGCTGAATTAATATGTTCACTTATGCCACATGTTGTACAAACTGGATTCCAAAAAATAGTTGGGACACTATACAAATTGTGAATAAAAACTGAACGCAATGATGTAGAAGTGCCTAATTTCAATATTTTATTCCGAATTGAACTTAGATGACGGGTCAAAAGTTTAAACTGGAAAAAAAAAGATTATTTTAAGGGAAAAAATATATTGATTTTAAATTTCATGGTGTCAACAAATTTCGAAAAAGTTGGGACAAAGCCAATTTCACCACTGTGGGGCATCCCATCTTCTTCTTACAACAGTCTGCAAATATCTGTGGACTGAGGAGACAAGTTTCTCAAGTTTAGAAATAGGAATGCTGTCCCCTGTCCTAATTATATTTTTTGAGTTAATTTTTTTGCCATTATTTTGTGTTTAATTCTAGGCAAAAATAACATTGTCTTGATAATAAAGTGAGTTTCATATAAATTTCAGGAAGTACATATAAATTATCAAATACACTGTAAAGCCAAAAAAAGGCAGACAATTTAACATTTGTTGATACCTTTATTCTTAAATACAATGTGCAATTGCAATGGCATTGTTGCACCAGTAGGTCACATTGAGGCTCAGCAACGTTTCATATCAACAAACTTCGGTCACATCTCACCTATGTTTTCTTCCCTGATGCCATGGATATTGAGCATAAAATTGAGGCTCAAATAGTTAGTTCAGGGAGCATAAAGAATTATTTTCACACAGGATCTGGCATCACAGAGTCCTGTCCTCAACCCTAGTAAAAATGTTTTGGGTGTGTTGCAGAAGACTTTATGGAGTGCTTTAATTTTCCTATCATCAACACAAGATGTTGGTGAAAAATTAACCCAACTCTGTATGGAAACAAATGTTGTGATGTTGATTATGGTTGCAGAATCAGTGACAGTTTGATTGCAGACTGTAATCAAATGTAAAGGTGGTCCATGAAAATATTGGAGTATGGGACTTTTTTGGCCAGCATATGTATATTTATATATAAATACACTAATCATCCAGAACTTTAAAACCACTGAGAGATGAATAGTGACTTATTATAGTGACACCTAGCAAAGAGTTGGTTGTACTGCAAACTAACAGTCAGCCCTTGAAGTTAAAATATTGGAAGCGGGAAAAATTATCAAGCATCAGAGTGGCTTAACAAGTGCCAAATTGTGATGGTTAAACGACTGGGTCTGTTTTTCTTTAAAGTGACAGGTCTTTTGGGGTATTCCTGGTGTGCAGTGATGAGTACCTACCCCAAACGAGGTTCAAGAAAAGAAAACAAATGAACTGGCAAGAGTGGCATGGGTTCCCAAGGTTAAATGATGTACACTGATATGCATGGGAAGCAAAGACTAATACATCTGATCTGATCCTATAAAAAAGCTTCTGTCACAAACTGCTAAACTATAAAAGCTGTCTATGCTGGAAGGGGGAGAGACACACAATGCATTGCAGCTCGCTTCATATAGCGTTACCTAGCTGCAGAGCAGTCCGTTGGAGTTAAAAAGGCATTCCCCACTGATCAGCTCACCGTATCTAATATGCACAAAGTTACAGACACTTAGTGAAGAACATACAGACCTCAGTTCGGGAACTGAGGCAACAAAGAGTGTATCATAGCCTCACTTCCCTGACATCATGATGTGTGAATATTAAATTGATATAAGTGTATTGGTGACATCTGTGAGGTATAAACAAGTGTATAGGCCATTTGTGACTTCATAACAAATGGTGAATTTTTCATCCAGTTAGAAAATATGAGTTAAATCATTAAGACAGATTTCGAAGAACATAACGATTACTGGATTGTTGTGGTGACTGTGATCAGGAAAAATATGGCCTTTCCAATGGTACAGACTTGGAAAAAAAGAGTAGCGTGTTGTGTAGTGTGATAGTCGATAGTCGTGTGATAGTTAATGTCGATGGGCCTCAAAATAATCTGGAGGTGTCTGATTATATTGGAGGCTTGGTCATCACAAAATTTTACATTTTCATATAATTCAACAGTAATCTTCGCCTCCGAACTGTATATGAGAAACAAAAAACTGCAAATATTTAATGGTTCTAGTTGATGTACTTTCTTAGTTTGATTATTTCAATTAGCATGAATGGAGGTGTTCCGGAGAATGCCTTTTTTTTTTTTTTAGAATTTGTTGTCTCATTTGGTTTCCGTTGTTTTCCAATGTTGACTGATGACTAAAATAAATAAATAAATAACTGCCTCTATGCCATCTAATATTTGCAGCTCCTGTACAAAGGGCAAGACACTGGCATCATGTCCACCTCACCAGAGGAAGGTCCGGTGTTCGAGTACTGGGCTCGGCAAGCCATTGCTCCTATGTGTGACTGTGAATGGTTTATGCCTTGAGATGGACTGCAAAACGGTTCAGGATGTACTACTCCTTTGCAGAATCAGAGATAGATGTAAACCCTAGTAGGAGTTAGCGTTTGGCAAATAAATAAATAAATTGATTTCCAATACATCACCCAAATGCCTAATTGGTGTGGTGTTTGAGGTATGTCCAACCGAAAAGACACCCCAGGATCCACCCAAAACACGCTGTAGAGACTGTCTTCCGACTAGTCTGGGAAAACCTTGGTGTTCCCCTGGAAGAGCTGGAGGAAGTAGCTGAGGGGAGGGGCACCTGGACCTCATTGCTTAGGCTGCTGCCCCACGACTTGTTCCCAGATTAAGCAGAGGATGATGATGATGATGATGATGATGATGACGATGACGATGATGATGATGATTTCTTCAATCATCTTTAAAAATGTACGATTTATATCAGAAATCTAATATGTCTGTCTGTATGTCTTCCTTTCGGCTTTTTCCCTTTTACTCAGGAGTCACCACAGCGAATTATTTGATTCACATGTTTGATTTGGCAGAGGTTTTTACATCGGATGCCCTTCCTGTCACAACCCTATAGCAAGGGACAGAAACACGCTGAGGACTTTGCAGCCTACTCTTTACGAAAGTCAGCAATGGTTCTTTTACATGCCTCTCACCATAGACAGTGAGAGACATGGCCCGCCTTTGATAACCCAGTTAGCCACACTGGGGGGGCGGTAACAACCCTGTGGAGAGTGGGACTCGAACCCCCAACCTTTGGGTCAGCAATCCAGCGCCCTATACCACTAGACCACCACTGCCCCTATCAGAAATATAATATAATATCATTTATTTTTATAATTATTTTAAAGAAGGATTATTTTCTGAATAAAGGTATTTTTAATAACTTGAAAACATATTCACCTCCTTGGTAGTTTTAAAATATTCCTGCCAAACTTGAAGATGCAAAGTATTTGTTATTGCAAAGAAGACAAGAAAAAAAAAAAACAAAAAAAAAAACACAGAAACCATAAGCATAAAAAAAATATTCACCCATTAATGTCAGTACTGTACTGCTTGCCAGCTACAAAAAAATAAAATTGAACTGTTGTATTTTACACTGTCATGCTATATGTCTGGGGAATTTTCTTCTGAAGTTTTATAAATTTTCCACTAATGTGAAACTTCAAAACATCTGGGAAAAGGACATAAGAGGTGTGCAATCAAATAACTCTCACTGGACTAGTGTCTGTAAGCTACATGTCTGAGCAAAGAAAGAAAAAAACTTACAAAGTTAACAAACCAACAACACTATAGAGGACAAAAAAAAGTGTAATAATATTAGAGAAGCCAACAAGAAGTAGATATGAATATGCTTTGAGCAGCAGATTCCAACATACCATGGCTATTCCAGCCTTATGCATATAAAAACCATAACTGCAAAGTTTTCACTGTAGGTGTCTCACCCCAGACAAATCCTAAATTGAACCAAATCATTTTGGTCAATGTATCAACAACAGAAGACATATGAACCCAAAATAGTGGTAAGTGGAATCAACTTTCAAAGTACAGTGGAGCTTCGGAATCTGAACGCTCTTCAGTTTGATCAAATCGGAATCCGAACAAAAAATCCGTGATTTTTTTTTTTTTTTGTCCCGGAAACTGAACAAAAACCGGAAGTCGAGCTTGAGAAAAACGTGAGAAAAAAACAAGACTGAGAGGGAGGAAAAGTGCTCAACTTCTGGAAGTCCGGAAGTTGTTGATACTATGTATCACCCTGATAAAGCTGTTCTGGGGAAGTCCGGAAGTTGTTGATACGGTACTATGTACGTATCACCATCATAAAGCTAAAGCTAGCACTAAAGCACTAAAGCTAAGCTAAAGTGCTAAAGGTAAGCTAAAGCACTAGCAGCTCTGTGAACACTTTTACCAATGAGGTCATGAGCCACTTCCAGAAGGTTTTGAAATGAAGGCAGAAACAAGCCATGTTAGAAATGTTCTTCAAGAGAAGAAAGGAACATCCTGAAGAAGAGTCATCATTAGCAAGAGAGAAAAAACACCTTTGGCTGATTTACCTGAAGCTGTTATGGAAGGGAGTCCGCTTTCCTCTCTCTCTCTCTCTCTCTCCCTCTCTCTCTCTCTCTCTCTCTCTCTCTCTCTCTCTCTCTCTCTCTCTCTATTATGGAAGGGAATCCTCCTCTTCTCTTCCTCTCCAACATTTACATATGCCAACTGCTCACCACCACAAAGGTTAAAATTCTTATCTTCATGTTTCTTATGCTTTAACTGCACTGTGGTTCTTATCTTAGTGTGTTATGGTCTCTCACAAAAGAGTTGCGCATTGAAATGCGCATTGGAGAGGGTTGTGGCTCTCACACGTGGGTGGAGTGCTAAACACACACATAATTCCATTTAATCATGGGCTAAAAGACTAACAGCGCTCTCCCCGGTGCTAGAAGATCGTTACTCTTCCCCGTGATCTCTCTGGCTCTCAGCTCCGTGCTACACCAGTTCCCATTTTAGTTTGATTTCTGTGTTTCTCCGCATCTCTAAAAGTGACTATGATTTCCCAGTGATCTAGTGCTTTCCCTGTGAACAATAAAACGCACCCATTTTTTTAAAAAAATGCACCTGTTTTTAAAAATCACATCCATTTAAAAAAAAAAAATACATCCAGATTCTGGTTAAATAAACCTGGTGTGCTGACTGACTGTAGACTATCTCTAAACCTTGCTCTGAGAATGGAGAACATCTCACTTTGAAGTTGCGGCCATTTTGTTTACGCAGAGAACTGTTCATTTTTTTCCAACAAAACAATGGGCATAGTGCAATATAAATATAATACAATATAATATAATATAATATAATATAATATAATATAATATAATATAATATAATATAATTTAGGGCAATTTTGTTTTTTTGCGGTTATCTACAGATTTGTTTATTGTATTATTATTATTATTAAAATATTTTGCTTGAATTTAATTTATTTGAAGTTAATGTTGATATTATTTGATGTATCTAATACAATGTTATGTTTATAATAATTGATTTAGATATATCAAATAATATCAACATTAACTTCAAATAAATTAAATTCAAGCAAAATAATTTCAAATTCACTCATCAAAATGTATCAAATACAGTATGAAATATAACCTTTAACATTCTCTATGATGCGATCTTTCTGCTTGTAAATGGTTCCAATGGTCGATGAATGGTCACTTTACATGAAGCTGAGCTGAGTCACTTTACAATAAGCTTAAAACAGCTAATCAACGCTTACAATATGTGAGGTGCTCCACCAAAAGTAGTTCACTTGCTTGTGCTTTAGACAAAGCACAGGTTCTCCGGACTTCTGGGCACCGTTGAACACTTGTTTAGTACTCAGCCTGCACTGATGAGAATCACCAGCAGAGCAGAGAGTTGTCTTTCCTTTCTGGATTCGGGTTTTCATTCATTTTACAACTCTCTTTGCTTAACTGAGTATGCATGGTAGATTGCGCCGATCCGAGCAGATAATTAATTCAGTCTTGGAAAAACCAGAAATTCCGGCATATGCCGGAAAACTTGCACCATGCTAGTAGGCTTACGCTTCTGACCAACCATATTTGCTTAGGGTTACAAAAGTCCGCAAAACAGTGTAAACACAAAGATCACAGAGACGACGTCTTAACACAAGGGTAACACGCACTCAACTGGGAGGAAGAACGTTCAGTCTGTCGTTTGCATGGAGGCAGCGTCATTACATCATTGCATCATTACGTCAGCGTACTACGTAGGTATGTCTCATACTACAGAGAACACGCTAAACTCAAAAGTTGACCTTTTTTTAAAAAAAAAATAGTAAATGAATGAACGTAAGTTAGGGAGCGTCTGTAATGGGAAAAGCGGATTCGGAATCCGAACAAATCGGAATCCGAACGACTGTCTGAAACTGATTAAGTTCGAGTACCGAGGCTCCACTGTATTCACACTGATATATCGACACATGTGGCAAAGAAGTGTAGCCATGCTTTATTCTTCATGGTGGGCAATTTCTCCAGACAACCACACTCCAGATGTGCAAAAAATGAATCTCCTGACTAATTCAGAGAGTTACGAAACCCCTTGGTTTCAAGGATTAAATGAAATAAAAACTTCTATAAAGTTGAATATGAAGCTATAAATATTTTATTATAAATATTATAAATTTCATAATAAGAACCTCTACTGATAAACCTTTATAACTCAAGTGTCAGAAAGATGTGGATCTACACACACACACACACACACACACACACACACACACACACACACACACACACACAAGAGAAAAACTGGCTGTTGTTTCTTTAATTGCATATATGACCAAGTAATGTTTACCCTGAAACTCTGTCCATAAATATAAAATTAAAGTCTTCGTGTCAATAGATTCAGTCTTATTTTTATATTGCATATATTATCTACACATAAAAAACTGTTCACCATCGGATGAATAAAAAGGCATTTATATATACATTCATATAACAATGCATTTTAAAACTCATAATTCTTTTAATTCCCACTTGAAAGGAAGAAGTGCAGAAAACCGGAGGTCATAGCTGATAATGTATTCGGGGGAAGTGTTTTGTATAAACAAGCATATTGCGAGTGCAGAACACAGATGCTACTGAAATGTAATAAAGTACTGTAAAACTGGAACATTATTCATTATTAGACTCCGATTCAGATGGAACAAAGAATTAATTCACAATTTAAACTATCTCACAGAGAAACATGCAGCCAAACCAATATGAACTGCATACATCAGATTCGAACTCTAAACATACACTAAGGATGGGAAAATGAGAGAAGAAAACGACTACAGACTGCACAGCACAGACTGGTAGGCCATCAATATCTGTTAATGCATTATTATTCCCCTAAACAGATCTACATTTAAATGACGAGTGTAGCAGTGTGTTTAAAAAAGCGAATAGAGCTCAAAATTCTTATACAGTGGTACCTCACCTTAGGATAGTCCCAGCAAACGAAAAATCCAGTTTACAAAAAACATTTTCCAAAATTTTTTGTCTCTGGATACGAAATAAGTTCTTGTGAAATGCGCCAAATGCGCCATTCAACCATTCAAAGGCGCCATTCAAACATTCAAACGCGCCATTCAAATATTCAAACAATGCACGAGCTGCTCTCCCATTGAGTATCTTCCAACATCCCATCCCACTAGTCTCCGATTGGCTAGGAGGGATGACGCAGCTCCCTCCCATTGGCTTTCTCCCAACATCCCGCCCCGCTGGCCTTCCATTGGCTAGGAGGGATGACGCAGCTCCCTTGAGCAGCAGCTTGTTCATGAGTTTATTTGAGTGTGCTCATTGCAACTTTATTTTTCAGCTCAGGCTTTTAACCTTGCATAAACATTTGTAAGATTATAACTCTGCTAAGAAGACATGGTCAATTAAAAAAAAAAAAAAAAAAATTCAAACAATGAAAAACAAAACTCTTCTGGGATGACTAGGAAATGTGGCACTGGTGACTTGCTCTCTCATTGACTAGCTCCCAACATCCCGCCCCGCTGGCCTCCCATTGGATATCTCGCAACATCTCCCAACATAAGATTATAAATCTGCTAAGAAGACATGGTCAACACGAAGTAAGTACCTTAAAAGATATGCTTTTATAGCTTTAAAGGGCCTTGGAACGAATCACGCGTTTTACATGCAAAATGTGGTTCTACTTACGAAAAATCCAGGTTACGAAAAAGGCTCCGGAACGGATTAATTTCATAAAGTGAGGTACCACTGTAATAGCTTTTATTCCCATACATATTGGGAACACTGCACATTCTCCTCAAAATCAAAACATGAAAAAATATATAAAATTTGTGTTATTCCTTGACAGAAATTGAAGAAAAGCTAATATTTAGACTGTTCAAAAAAGTAGTGCCTGAATTCTTCTTTGCAAACTAAACCTTCACTGTATAAACTGAAAAATATTTTAAGATTTTACTTTACTTTGAATCCCTGATTTAATATTTAGTTGTATAATCATTGTTTCTGAGAACTGCTGCACATCTGTGTTGCATGGACTTGACCAACATCAGGTACCTGTGAACAGGAATTTCAGCCCAGGATCATTGGACCACATTTCACAGTGTTCTTCTGTATTTTATGATTTTACCTCAGAAATTGCATTTTTGATGTCACCACAGATGTTTTCATTTGGATTAAGTCTAGGGGTCAGACCAGCGCTCCATAAAGTCAGTCTTGTTGGTCTGGAACCAAGATGTTGCTTATTTACTGGTGTGTTTGGGGTCTTTTTTTGTTGTTTGAACACTCATTTCAAGAGCATTTCCTCTTCAGCATAAGGCAGCATGACCTCTGATATATTCAAACTGATCCATGATCCCTGGTATGTAATAAATACGCCCAACACCATAGTATAAGACACATCACCATATCATGATGCTTGTGCCACCAGGCTTCACTGTCTTCACTGTCAGTGTACTGTGGCTTGAATTCAGTGTTTGGGGATCATCTGACAAACTGTCTCTGGTCACTAAACCCAAAAAGAACAATCTTACTTTCATCAGTCAACAAAATGTTGTGCTCTTTCTCTTTACACCATTCAATGTGCTATTTGGTAAATTATAACCTCGTCAGCATGTCTTTTTTCAACTGCAGGACTTGCTTCTTGCTCACAGGTAGGCACAGATAACTTTAGACCTTCTTTGATCTTCTGGAGCTGATTATTGGCCGAATCCTTGCCATTTTGGCTTTTCCTTGATTCATTCGAATGGTGGTTTTTGCTTTATTTTAGGTTTTGATTGCTAGATAAAAGCATTTGCAATCCTTTTATTGGAGCAGCCTATCATTTTCTGCACTTTATTATGTTTTCCCCTCACCAATAAAATTTTTGATCAAGGTATTCTGTTCTTCTTAACAATGTCGGGAACGACCCATTTTCCTCATAATTTCACAGAGTAATGTTCTATAACCAGCATGTACAAGATTTGCTGCCTTCCTTCCTTCCTTCCTTAATAAGGCAATAATAGGCACCTGTCTTTCAAAGAATGAATGACACCATTAATTTAACTTCACATTGCTATTATTTTGAACACAACTGTACAATGTGCCTCTCCTCTTTTTCGTTTTTCTTTTCTATTTACACTTAAAGTCTCCACTTTTCCTTTAGCTGATAAACATTCTATCCTTTTTTATTCTGTGAGACTTAGGTTTTTCTTTTAGCTGCAATCTGTTCTTGATTCTTCTTTTTCCTCTTATAATAAGCTGTAGGAGATCCTGCCTTATGGTTTCTGTTTTCTTTCTTTTCCTCTCGAGATGTAAAATCTTCAGACATACGAATGGTCCGTTGTACTTGAAGACAAAGTTGAAATTCTAATTATCCAAACATATGATTCAGCTAATCAGTAACTCGCTAAACTAAACAAATTAGACCAAACATGCATGCACGCCGCGCGCGTGCGCACACACACACACACACACACACACACACACACACACCCACGCACACACACACGCACCCACACACACACACACACACACCCACACACACACACACACCTACACACACACACACGAGGAAAACTGTCAGTTGTTTCTTTGATTGCATATATGCCCAAGTATTGTTTATGCTGAAACTGTGTCCATATATAATTAAAGTCTCAGTGTCAATTGATTCACTATGTGTGTGTGTGTGTGCGGGTGTGTGCATGTGTGTGTGTGTGTGTGTGTGTGTGTGTGTGTGTGTGTGTGTGTGTGTGTGTGTGTGTGTGTGTGTGTGTGTGTGTGTGTATACAGATCTGAAATTGTCTAGTCTCGATTCTAAAAACTCTTGCACCAACTGTAAACTTAATAGAGATGAAATGAGCTATTCTTAAATAAATTCTTACATAGAGGAAAAATCTGTAGCTCACTGATTAAGATATGAACACACATTGGACACTTAAAGCAGCTGAGTTCCAGTGTATAGTAACATGTCTGTGGGCGGTGTTACTGTTGATACCTGTAGCAGTGCTTGTTGCATGATGGCTGTCAAGCATTCAGCCTTTTAACACTGACGAAATAAAATGGTAGTACAAATACCAGAATGTATGCTGGGCACTCTTCAGTTTGCTCATGTTTATTTTGCTTCCTAATCCGAGCATTATGCATTTCTTTTTTTGCCGGGGTCAAACAAAAAATAAATACATTAACCGAATCTTGTATTTTTATTTTATTTTATTTATTTTTTTATTTTTTTTGCCTCAAACTGCTGCTATAGACTTTCGATTCAAGATTGAATCTATTATATTAATGGTCTTAATAATGCATATATCAAAATCCTCATGCAAAGGAAATACTATCTCTAAAATAAATGTCAAGGCCAAGTGCATTTTCATTCTTACGTCACATACACACATCAAGTCAGACTAAGTCAAGATTACGTCAGAGCTTATGGTGGGAGATTTAAAAGCAAGTTTAGCATTATTTATTATATATAGCATTATTTTAGCAGTTTTTATGACATTGTGTCATATTTCCTAGAAATATTTGCACACTTTATTAAAACGAATGCCATTAATAATTTTGTGGACACGAGGTGCTAGCTTGTCACTCTGCTTTAATATGTAAGGTAAAGGAATGTATTCATGTGATAAATTAATTTATCTCATGTGAAATACTTAATCAGTCAGAAGCCTGTTATATATCAAGCCAAATATAACAATCTTTATATTAAAATCAGGCTCATGTTCTCTTGAACACATATTCTGGGTACACTTCTATGAAAGTTAACAAATAAGTTAAATCATTTTAATTATAACAACACACAAATTATGATCTGAGAAGTCATAAATCTGGAGAGTTCTCTGTTCAAGGGTGAACTGATGGCTATTGGCCAGAGGAACCGGTACCAGTTCATTAATATGCATGGGGTTTAGTCGCAAATTCACCATCCCAGAATACATTAGCTTGCTACACTAGAAAAGGGAGAAAGTAGCACATTAATGATAGCATGGGAAATAACATGAAGTAATACAAGCAACAAACAGGGAGAGGAACTTTGAGTTGAAACGAGGGGCAGCAAAGTGGTCATGGCAGTCTTCTATGGACATATTAATTAGTGTTGAATGTAGCACTGTGGTCAATCTTATCACTGAGCTAACACCCAATGAGAATGTATCAGTCTCACCATCTTTGAAGGAAGATCATTTAAGCTGCTTTTATTTGCCAGCTTGTACTTTCAGTCACTACCCAAAGCTCAAGACAATAGCTGAGGGTAGGAACCTATATCGAGTGGTAACTCAAGAGTTTGGGATCCCAGCTCAGCTTCCTCTTCACCACAGATGCAAGCTATGCTTTGCAGCAGAGGCTGCACCGAGCTGCCTGTCAAGCACCCATTCTATCCTCCCTTCACTCATAAATAACTCTCCGAGACAATTGAACCCCTGCACTTAGGACCAGACTTCATTCCAGACTCAAAGTGTGCATTTCACGCTTTTCAGGTTGAAAACTATGGTGCTGATTCTCATCTCAGCCGCTTCCCATGAGATGCTCCAGTGGGACCTGAATCTCTGTTTGATGAAGCCAAAAGGACAATGCCATCCACAAAAAGCAGAAACAACATCCTATGGCCACCAAACCAGAACCCATCAATGCCTCAATTGTGCCTATAAATTCTATCCATGAAAATTATGAACAGAACTTGTGACAAAAGGTTCACTAGAAAATAATTTGACCTGTCCTTACCAATGCAGACCAAGATCTGGCTCCAGCAATACAGAGACTAAATGTCCTGTGCAATGGGTCTGGTACACTATATTTCCGGAACACAACCCAAAGATAGCTGAAGGGACACAGAGGAAAGCATTATTCAAGTCCACAAAGCACATGTGGACAGGTTGGGCAAACCCCCATGCTCCCTCAAGAATCCTGTAGAGTGTGTAGAGCTGGTCGAGAGTGCTGTGGCCAGGACGGAAATCCCATTGTTAATCCTGAATGCTAGGTTTGTACATTGGTCTGATCCTTCTTTACAGTATTCCTAGACACTTTCCTGGCTAGTCTCAGGAGTGTGACTTTACAATAGTTGGAACACACCCCCCCAGTTCCCATTACTAAAAAGGGTAACTACCACCGCTTTTTGACAATTCAAGGATACGGCCCCCAATAAGCACACAATGTTGAAAAGACATGTCAGCCAAAACAGTTCTACAACATCTAGAACCCTGAGGTGTTCACATCTGGAGCTTGGCCACTCAGGAGCTAATTAACTATCTCGGATACTTCCACCCCAATGATGGACAGACCTCCTCCTAAACCCCCAGGTGCTTCCTCTCCCACAGAGATTGTGTTGATGGAATGGATTGAGAAGGTTCTCAAAGTATTCCTTCCACCTACCTCAACATCCCCAGGTCAACATCCCTACATCAGATGTAAAGGGTGTTTGTGGAGTATGGTTCCACCTCCTGAGGCATCAGATAGTGGTCCAGAACCTCTTTGAGGCCAACCAATAGTCACAGGCTGTACTACATTTGGCCTCTCAGGCATCTGGCTGCTGCCTTGGGAGTTCCACAGGCAAAAAGCACTTGATAGTCTTCCTTCTTCAGCTGACAGTCCCCTTCACCGCCAGTGTCCAACATCAAGTTGGGGGGTTGTTGCCATAACAGGCAGTGATGATTTTATGGTCACAGCTTTAAGTTGCTACCTCAATAATGGAGACAAAAAACATGGCCCATTCGAACAATATGTTCCCAGCCTCTTTTGGGATGTGGTAGTAGCTCTGTTGGAGGTGGGAGTTGAAGGCCCTTCTGACAGAGACTCCACCAAACATTCCTAGAAGACCGTAATTACACACTTGCTTCTCTCAGGTTTGGAGGGCAGCTTTTTTACAACTAGGAAGTGATCAGATGACAGTTTAGCTCCTCTTTTCCCCTAAGAGTCCAGAACATGTGGCCACAAGTCTGACGACATGACGACAAAGGCACTCCAAACTGAACTTAAACCAAGAGTGTCCTAGTGCCAAGTGCACTTACAAACACCCTTATGTTTGAACATGGTGTTCATAATCGTCCAACAACAAAACACCATTTGGTTTAGGTCCGAGAAGTCGTACGAACCAATTACACATTTTCACATTATATGTTGAGGTCTCCCAGGACAATAAGGTCGTCCCCATGAGGAGCTCTTCATCAGACCCCTGACTCCAAAAAGGGTGGGTGCTCTGAACTCATTCATTCATTTTCAGAACCAAGTAATCCTAATAAGGGTTGTGGGGTGGCTGGCACTCATCTCAGGCAACTCTGGGCAAGAGCAGAGTACACCCTGGACAATTCACCAGGCAATCACAGGCCTTAAATATACTGACAGCTATGCAGCCTATTCTTGATGAAAGTCAGCAGTGGTTTTTACATGCCTCCAATCATAGCCAGTGAGAGACATAGCTAGCCTTTGATAAGCCAGTTATCTGCACTGAGAAGACAGCAGTGACAATCGTTGACAGTCGAGCTTAAACCCCCAACCTTGGAATCGGTAATCCAGCACATTACCACTGGGCCACTGCTGCCCTGCACACATCCCTCATCCCATTTTTTAAACAGTTTATTGAAAAACATTTGCCATTGTAAAATTGAATGTTGGCTTTGCCACTTTTTTAGTGTGATATAAACTACTTCAGCAAAAGGTGGATTTTTCCCTTACACTTATACTAATCCTTACACGGGGTGCCAATGAGGAGTAAAGGGCATTGTAATCCTGTCATGGTCTCCTCTGTGTCCCATTTGTGATGGTCTTTGAATCCATTTCCCACAAGCACCCTGACTTAAACAACAATCAGAGCTACATTTTATCCAAGCTCTGTCTAACAAAAGCACTATCGATGAACTTGGGCTGCATTTTGAATCACTACAATTAAATAACTTAAGTGACAGTGCATTGCAATGTCCAAAAAATAATGGCAAGAAGAAAAATCCTCGATGAAAGTACAAAATATTGTATGAAAGTGAATTAATCTTAAAGGAAACTCTGGATGTTATTAAAACTGTGTATTTTGCCCTGATATTGTCACTTTGCTCTCATGCAGTACAAGGCTCACAATTCTGCTCATTCAAGACTGTTCAAAGTAAAAACATTATTTTAAATAGGTGGCAAAAGCAAATTATATTTGAAGAAGGAAAGTTGTTTCAGTTAGGTATTATAGTCAGGTTTTCATCATTGCTGTTCTATATCAAAAAATAATCTTTAAATCTAAAGTAATCTGCTGGATCTAGTGCTCAGCATTATTATTCCCCAACGAACAGACCACGGTGTATGATGATAGGCAGGCACCCCATACTTTAGTGTTTTAAATCAAATACTGTGTAGCCAGACAACACTAATTCTTCCATAAAATATGGTGATGAAACCATTACAGATGGCCTGGTTTTTATTCATAAAACAGCTTGCAGGAAGAATGTCAAGACACTGCACAGAATAGTGTCAGGTAAATAAAAAGCTGGTCACTAATTTAAGGAATTAACAAGCTGATTACAGTCTAATTCATATTTTAAAAGATGCATAGAAAGTTGTTAATTTCGGTTTTCCTGAGCCTTCTAGGTGTCTTCAAGTGTAGACATTTCAGCAGTAATCAAAACGCACCTCATCAATATCCTTGCTAACTCAGGTTGATAAGCAGGATATACATTGAATAAAAGTCCAATGCAGATAAAAGGGGGGGAAAACAGTCACATTCACACCCACACCTAGAAGCAATCCTGAAATAAAGTAACGTGCATGCTTTTATAGTGTGTGGGAAAACTACAGTACCCAGAAGAAAAAACAGAATATTAGAGGCAATTTCAAATGCTTAGATAAGAGGCTCAGTTCAGCAGCATAATGGCAATAATGATTTCACAGGCATATGCAGATTAATAATAACGAGGCACAGAAACACAAAAAACAGGCTCATGAGGTCACAAAAACAATACTTTGCAATGGGTCTCTCTTTTCTGCAACCTTTCATTGTGTGTATGGCAATCATGTACATTTAGAACACATGTATGCATTATGGAAGTAATAATGAGTGTCATTTAAACTGCTGAAGAGGCAGATAATGATACACTCTGATGATAGAAACAGTAGTATAACCTATAATGTAAGACATGACGCATGATTATGTATGAATGTCCATTACTAGTTACATCATCTAGTTTGCTGATGACACTTATGACTGTGATCAGTATAGAGAGAGTAGGTGCAACTGCTGTTGGCCTAATGTAGTGTCAGCAGCTTTCCTCTGAACATGAACAAAACAAAACAAATTGTTGGTAAACTCAGTACAACACGTGACTGTGGTGAAATCCTCACTTGATCCTTAACAGCAGATTCATAGTCAAAAAGGACTAGCATCATCCATGCTTTCTGTGGAAGACCTGTATTCTCCAGCACCCATCCTCACAGCATTCTACAGAGGGAATATTGAGAGTATACGGAGCTCTCATGGTCTGCTTTTGGAATTATCATCTGAAACTGCAAGCCCCTACAGCAGACAACTAAAATGATAATGGGAATCTATTTTTTTCCATCTAAAATCAAGAACATTTACAATACATGTTGCATCCATAAAAATCCAACAGCACTGTGTATAACCCCACGCTTCCCTTACACAAGCTCTTCACCTTCCATCTGGAAAAGGGTACTTCTTTTGGACTGTCAAAGTCAGATTTTATAACTGTTTCTTCCCCCATGCCAGTATATCTCTTAACTTTGAGGGACTCGACACAAATACACACACATATCACCATCCCACACCCACTATATGATGTGCACAGTTAAAAACATGGGTTATTCATGGGTGTCGGTATCTGTAGGGGAAGAACGAAATTTCTTCAAAATTAAATCAGTAAAATACTAAAATGTATCATCATTATTTTTTTATTATTATTATAAAAATAAATAGAAAGACCAGGCTTCACATGCGTGCATATTTATCGCGCGGCAACCACCCCAGCTGGAAGTCTCTCAAAGTGCAATACCATTGGAATCTGCTCTGGACAGAATACAATAGACTTTCAGTTGCATCGACTTCCATTCGTTGTATTAATTTATGACCGTGAGCACAAATATAAGTTTCAGTGCTTTAGGTTAGTTCAGTTCCCCAAAGTAACATAAATGTTACTAGTTAAAGTGTATTATACACAAAATATGAACATTTAATTAAACTATTACAGACTCAGAAGTAGCATATAATTATACAAAATAAATAACCAATAATTATAATTACTTATTCTGGTATTTGTTGAACTTATCAATGCTATTTTAATTTTGTAATAAATTAGCATTACATGTGATTTTTTCTTTCTTTCTTTCGGCTTTTTCCCCTTTTCTCAGGAGTCGCCACATTTGATTTGGCAGAGGTTTTTACATCGGATGCCCTTCTTGTCACAACCCTTTTTAGCAAGGGACAGAATCATGCTGACGGCTTTGCAGCCTACTCTTTACAAAAGTCAGCAATGGTTCTTTTACATGCCTCTCACCACAGACAGTGAGAGACATGGCCTGCCTTTGAGAACCCAGTTAGCCGCACTGAGGGTAGCATTACATTTGATAGTGTCAGAAAAAACTCATTCCTGCGTCCCCAAGTTTGCCATTGGAAGGAAGGTCGCAATGTCTTCCTCTTTGATGTTCTTGGTGCTTAGTCAATTAACTCAAATCTTACTTTACACTTAATAAAATAAAGAAACTAACCAAAACAGATGAGAAGAGACAGGTATAGCACATAAATTGGAAGGAAGTCAGTTCACAGCAGTCAGTCAAACATCCTACCATGGGCAGCCACCCATAGCTGTGGTCGGAAGGTCATCTGTGCTTGTGGCGGTAACCCCTGAACCTGGTGGTGGACACCTATGGGTAAAAGGGCCGTCCAGCTAAAAAAGGATTTGCATTGGGTCTTATTTGCCTGTGAGACTCCAGAGGCAGAAAAAAGATACTGGCAGGCCAAACGTGCTGCAGCCCAAGCTGTTGCCGATGCAAAATCTTGGGCATGGGAGGAGTTCAGTGAGGGTCTGGAAAGCAGTCTTCCACAAATACTGTTTACAGAGGAAGTGTGGAGCTGCTCATCTCAACTGGAGATGTTGACCAGAGGTGGAATACTTCGAGGACCTCATGAATCTCACCGGCATTTATACGCTCTACAAGATACTAGAGGGGCATGGGAGTTTGTACAATATGTCCACATGTGTTTTGAGGGTTTAGAGAAGGCTTTTGACAGTGTCCTTCGGATTATGTTGTGGGGCGTGCTTTGTCACTGATCCTGTTCATAATTGTTATGGACAAAATTTCGAGGCACAGCAAAGGCTTTTTGTGGATGATGATGTCCTTTTGGCTTTGACAATCCAGGCCCCCCAGCTCTCATTTGGAGAAATTCACAGCCGAGTGCAAAGAGGCCAGGATGAGTATCAGCACCTCCAAGTCCGAGGCCATGGTTCCCAGCCGGAAAAGGGTGGAATGCAACATCTGGGTCTGAATGAATTGTTCATAGGTGAGTGAAGGATGGAGCGGTAGATTGACAGGCAGATCGCTGCAGCCTCTGCTATAAAGCAGAACATGTACCGGTCCGTCGTGGAGAAAAAGGAGCTAAGCCACAAAGCAAACCTCTCAATTTACAAGTCGATCTATGTACCAAATTCAAACGCACCATTCACAAATTCAAACAATGCATAAGTTGCTCTCTCATTGGCTGTCTCCCAACATCCTGCCCTGCTGGCCTCCAATTAGCCTCCCACTGGCCAGAAGGGAGATGAATCTCCATAGTACTGTACCCATCAAGCTTGTTTGTCACATACGTAGAGAGTTGAAGTGTTGGTTCGTGAGTGTATTTGAGAGGACTCATCTTATAATCTTATAAACACGGATCATTGATAATGTGATTATGGGTTTACATGATTAGACAACCAAGTGAAACAATAAGGAATGAAGAGAGTTTTTATGACTGATTTGAGCAAAGATGTGGCACACTTGCCCTGACAGACACAAGACTGCGTACGGCGTCGGATGCGCGCGCCACAAATGTGTGTTGTTTGTGTGTGTGAGAGAGAGAGAGAGAGAGAGAGAGAGAGAGAGAGAGAGAGAGAGAGAGAGAGAGAGAGAGAGACAGTGTGTGTGTTGTTTGTGTGTGTGCGTGTGCGTGTGTGTGAGAGAGAGAGAGAGAGAGAGAGAGAGAGAGACTGCGTACAGAGTCAGTCAGAGATGTAAGGAGGCTTAACTCTCTTTTTGAGAGAGCACATTGCAACTTATTTTTCATTTCTTAAGTTATTAATTCAGTAAATGTTTAATAAATGTGGCATGCTCCGGCAAATATGAGCAAAACGCGGCTCATACAAACCTCCAATCTCTCAAGGAAACAAGTTAAAGTTGAGTCTGCACCTCCAATCTGTCAAGCAGGGAGTGCGCTTTAAATTCCCCGTCTTAAAATCCTCCAGCGTTGGCTGCGTGTGTGCGGAGTCCGCATTCGGCAGAGCACACCACAAATGTGTGTGTGTGTGTGTGTGTGTGTGTGTGTGTGTGTGTGTGTGTGTGTGTGTGTGTGTGTGTGTGTGTGCATGTGTGTGTGTGTGTGTGTGTGTGTGTGTAGTCCTATCAATGCTGTCTGGACAAAGATGCTTACTACCATCATGCCCAGAATCTTTCTTCTGTCCATAGATGTCATGGGTACCATCTCTTACTGGAGCAAGGGTCTTAGGTTGCCTTCCATGACATATTTAAATTTACGAATCTCGCAACATTTTGAGTCCAATCTCCTAATCCATTGTTGCAGCTACTCCTGATGTACGAAGTATAGGCTGCCATTACAGCAGCATGGTGCAATCAATGAGCTATCCTTGGTGCCCTCATCCTTACAAATTCAGCAAAAGTCCTGGATGTCCATCACGTCAGCCCTGTTACCGCTGTGGTTCTTAAAACGGCGAGAGCATTTGTATATGCATGGTATCACTCCACCAGAGACCTTTCGTCAATAGAGGGCCTAAAAGCATACACTTTCTATTTATATACCTGAAAATTGTGAGTTCCACATAATTAAATTTCGCATATCTACCATATTCTACATGGTTTATACTTCCACAATGCTGTATTATCCCATTATCAGTCAACTGATTTGTCCTATAGTCCTTTGTCAAAGCATACTTCTCATAAAACACAGTACCTGTAATTATTTTTCCCCTTAGATCCAATATTCATACGTCACACTAGCCTTTAAGCCTCCACTCAAGGTGAAACAGGAGTGGGTGAAAAACCCTTAGTTTGCCAATGTCTGAGGGAAAATTCCCGCCCTGCCCACATATAGCACAGCAGCCTGTTGTGACAGGGTCAGCAGTAAAACAAACATATACATGTCTAATCATAGCATAACATCAACAGTACACAGCAAGCAGCAATGCAATATACATATCCACCAAATGTTAAGGCCATCACCAATAGTGGGTTGTGTGAAACTCATGAATCCAATATGGCAGGGACAACAGAATCTGCCAGCATTGTTGCAGTGCCCACCAATTCACATGCATTTTGGCATGCTGTCACTGTGGAATCTGAGCTTTTAAACATAAGCCACCACCCCAGTGACGGCCCCATTGTTGTCTGTATAACTTCTCGAGTGATAAGATAACCATGTGCCTCTGGCGTGCCAATAAGTTCTGCAAAGAATATGACCTGGAAAAGCCGGAATGTGTGGACACCATGGAGAAGCTCTTAGGAAGATTGCATGTCTTGATGTCTGTGTGCAGAACCCATCTCGCCTTAACATAGTAGAGATTGGCACATTTGAATATCTTATGAACTAGGAGCGTTATTTTGATGTCACATGCCCATTCACTGTCTGTGCAGCATAGGTGGAACAGCCTCCATCAGGCCTCGGGATATCCCTTCCATATGTGTCTGCAAGTGGCACATTGGGGTTGGTTTGTGATCAGGCAGACGCCCCTGTTGTCATCTTGCTGCAGTTGCACATAGAACTCTGCCCATTTTTTGTGCTGGAGTGGACAGGGCACACACTAGAAAGTTGTACTTGGGTCTAAAGAGGCTACCATAATATCTGCACACAACATGCAAAATATAATAAAACATATAAGACAATACAAAACGGAACATAGAAGACAACGTCATGCATGGAATGGTGTTAAACTCTAAAGAATGCAGTCCATGTCCTCCAACAAGAGATAGGGTCAGGTTATGAGTTCTTAGTAATAACAGTGTCTGCAGTCAGTTCTGTGGCATCACTGTCTGTGCCAGTAGCTTCCAGAAAAGGTGCATTGTCAGATTTAATCACTGCCAGCATTTGTTTGGCAGCAAACTGGACAGAGTCCACCGGAGGACCGGAATAAGGCAACATACAACTAAAGCCAAGACTAATAAAATTACTTCCGCATTGATTGCCATCTTTGCAAGCCAGCCACCCCATGTACATAGCTAAACATGTTATTGAACCATTCTGTAGAAAACATTACAAAGCCTGCAGTATTTCTGCATGCAAAGTGCCAAGTTTCTCCACTGCATGATGAAAAGATCCAACTGGGGCGGTATTATTGGGTACAACATTGATCTCCAAAGAGGACACATACTTTACCTTTTTCTGCCATTAACCAGTCTAATGCCAGGCAATTCTGCAGGGTCATTTTACTTGTGGCAGATAGTTGGGCTCCTAAGGCACACAGCACATCTTCAGTGAAATTAATTAACCACTGCTGGTTATAATAAATATAATTTATCCACTCTACATACTTAGTGGCTATCAAGTAAGTCAGAAAAAATGCCTGGGAAATGCCTGGAAAAAAGACGCCGGCCCCCTGATACATCACTGCGTGCTTTAAATTAATTTGCAATCTCGCATGGCTGTACTATAACATCAATTTAAACCCCTGGGTATCTTTTGTATGATCTCTTGGCACTGTGAATCTCCAGAATATCATCTTTGGATTTAAACATGCACACCCCTGTAATTGTCCTTTCTCGAGTAGATAGGCCTGACCACTCCCCCACTGGTAGAGATCAGTGTAACCGCATGTCTCCACACACTCACCAAATATCTGCCAGTGGCATTGTCTGATACTGAAGCATTTGTGGTAATTTCCTATACCACCCAATTGCCAATTTTGTATCACTAGATTTTTTTTATTTTATTTTAATCACACCCCAGGTGCTGTTTATTTCTAATAATGACAATCTCATACTGGTCACACTCCAAGTACTTCCATGCCTGCCTATAAAGTTGCCCACTGTCTTATTCCCTTTGTTTTGATAGCACTCAAAGGTGTGGTCCCTTGTCAATAAAAATGACACTCTTCCCCTCGGAGGTTTTAGCTAAGCTTTCTTCTCTCTACTTTGAATTTTGAGGTGGTCATTTCACATTACACTAACAGACCTGAAGACAGTGGTGGCCTAGTGGTAAAAAGTGCTAAATCACTGATCCTAAGGTTGGGGCTTCAAGTCTCACTCTCCACAAGGTTGTCACTTTCCCCCACAGTGCAGCTAACAGGGTTATCAAAGGCCGGTCATGTCTCACTGTCTATGGTGTGAGTCATGTAAAAGAACCATTGCTGACTTTCGACAAGAGTAGGCTGCAAAGCCATCAGTGTGTTTACGCTCTGCGATGGCCTGGCGAGCTGTCCAGGGTGTACTCTGCCCTCACCTGGAGTTGACTGGGTTGGGCGCCAGCCTCCCCACGACCTTAATTAGGATTAGGTGGTTACAGAAAATAAACTGAACCAATAGACCTTTAGCCATACATAGTTGTCATGGGATGATATATAATCATTCATTCATTCAGTTTCTGGTAAAAGTACCCCCCAAAGGACGCTACCTGACATCCAACCAGACTTGTCTGGGAACCTGTTGTAGAAGTCAGTAAGCAGATCAGGGTCTAGGACCAGGGATCGAGAGACCCAGGAGCGTTCCTTGAGACCATACCCCTCCCAGTCCACCAATTACTGGTCAGGGCGTGAAATTAGTGCCGGTCCATCCACCGGAATTTGCTGGATCAGTAGGAGGATGAAGGGGGCTTTCCACCATGGGTTTCACAAGAGAGACATGAAAGACTGGGTGTACCTTGAGTGCTGCAAGGAGTTTTAGTTGGACGGCACTGGGCTTTATAATGCGCTCAATAGTGTATAAACTCTGTGACAAATGAACGAGGTCTCTGGTTACTGGAGTTTGCTGCTACCAACAACCTGGTCATAGCGAACACTTTTGGCAATCACAAACCTTCAAGAATGTGGACTTGGCACCACCCAGATCGACTACATCTTGCTCCAAAAGCGCTTTCGTTCAGGGGTGAAAACAGCACTCACCCGCAGCTTCCCTTGGGCAGATATTGGAAGTCACCATGATCTAGTGTTGACTTTCAAACTGTGCTTGAAGAAAATCAACAAGCCCAGGTTCACACAACTGCGCTTCAATCGAGAAAAGCTTAAAGACCCTGCAGTAAGGGAAGAGTTTCAGGCAATGATTGGAGGGAGGTCCACCCCTCTGACTGTCCTGGATGACGATATGGACCTCGAGTCAACAGTCAGTTCTTTCAACACAGCAGTAATAGAGACAGCCAGTGAGGTCCTGGGGACTCATCAAGGTCTCAAAAAGCCATGGGTCACAAGTGAGATTCTGTATCTATGTGACAAAAGACGGGAATTGAAGAAAAAGAAAAGCCACACAGAAAGAGCTCAGAAGTACAGGGAAGTAAGGAACAAAGTTAAAAAGGAGATGAAAAAGGCAAAGGAAAGTTGGATAGAAGACCAGTGTAGAGACATCGAGGAAAACTTGAAGAGAAATAACACTAAGAAATCACACCAAGTGGTTAAAGACCTCACCACACCGAAACAAGGGAGACCTTCGAGCATACAGAGCAAATCAGGCAAAACACTCACAGGAATAAGAAGTGATTGATAGATGGACAGAATACTGCGCTGAACTGTACAACTACCAGCACAATGAAAACATAACATTACTGCAAGGTCCACAGACAAGCCAAGATGATGCCTCTCACCCAATACTATGAGAGGAAGTCGAAATAGCAATAAAGGCACTCAAACAAAGGAAGTCAGCAAGAATCGACAATATACCTGCAGAACTGGTTCAGGAAGGAGGAGAGGTGATGGTCACCATCCTCACTGCCATCTGCAACAAGATCTGGACTACTGGAATATGGCCAACCCCCTGGACTCAATCACTAATTATAACCCTGCCCAAGAAAGAAAATCTTCAGATGTGCCAGAACTATCGTACCATTAGCTGATTAAACTGATGGTACGATAGTTCTGGCACATCTGAAGATTTCGGGTTTCAGGGCAGGACAGAGTACCATAGAGCAGATCTTCAATCTGAGAGTTATTTGTGAGAAATATCTCCAGCACCAACAAGACCTGTACCACGTTTGCGTCGACTTCAAAAAAAGCCTTCGACAGGGTGTGGCACGCTGCGTTATGGTCTGCCATGAGGAAGTATAACATCAATGACAACCTTGTCAGAGTGGTAGAAAAACTTTATGAGGCCAGAAGTGCCGTCCTCCTGAACGGCAGCAAAGGTGACTGGTTCCGAACATATGTGGGAGTCCGTCAAGGATGCTTGCTTTCCCCCACACTGTCCAATGTATTTTTCGAAAGGATCATGGAAGATGCCTTGGAAGACCATGGTCCAAGACCACAGTCTCCATTGGCGGTAGAAATATCACCAACCAGCGATTCGCAGATGACATCAATGGCCTGGCAGATAGCGAGGATGAACTCTCGAGCCGCATCCAACATCTGGACAAAGCAGCTTCTGCATACGGCATGGAGATCAATGCTGAGAAAACCAAGCTGATGATGAACAGCACCCAAGGTATTTCTTCAGACATCAGGGTCAGCGGGATATCCTTAGAGATAGTAAAAAGTTTTAAGTACCTTGGGTCCATCATTTCTGATGAAGGTTCAAAACCAGAAGTGGTGGCAAGGATTGTACAAATAACAGCTGTACCTTCAAAGCTCCAGACCATTTGGAGATACAAGAACATCAGTCTGCACTCAAAGATCCACCTGATGCGCTCCCTCATACTATCAGTCTTTCTATATGCCTGTCAAACCTGGACGCTTAATGCAGATCTACAAAGAAGAATCCTTGCAACAGAAATGAGATGCTACAGAAAGATTCTTAACATCTGCTACACAGACCATGTGACAAACAAAGAATTCTGAAATAAAGTATAACAGGCAATCGGACCCCATGACGACCTCCTCACTGTCGTCAAAAAATGAAAAATGAGCTGGTACGGACACGTGTGTCTTTCAATTGGCCTTGCTAAGACCATCTTGCAAGGAACGGTCAGAGGAAGCCGCATGCGGGGAAGACAACGAAAAAGATGGGAGGACAACATTCATGAATGGACAGGCCTGAATTAGGCAACATCCCAGAGAGCAGTGGAGGACAGAGACAGGTGGAGGAGAGTGGTGGCCAAGTCTTCACAGGTGCCCCAACGACCTCAGTTGAGGTCAAGGGATAGGTGCAGGTGCAGGTGCAATAGTGTAGGGACTGATATACTTGGGAGCTATTTTCTCGAATCTGTGTGAAGAGGAAAGTCTCTTGAGGACAGCCAAACCTATTGGCCTACTTTATAGTCCGGTGCAGGTGTCCGGTGAACCCTAGGATAGCAGGCCATTTTGGAAGAGTGTCCCCACTGGAGCACTGAAGTTCTTGTGGGTGGTGGTACATATAATCATCCCTGTGGGAATCCTTTGGGATCTGGGCCACCTGCTGAGCATTCTGGACCAGCCACTCCACCTCCCATCTAGCTGCTCCGACCACACAGGAGAAGGGCAAGATGGTTTCAGTGGCAGCTTCTTCCTCTCCGGGGGAGTACTGCCGGGAGAGAGCATCTGGTTTGATGTTTCGCGAGCCGGGACGGTATGTTGAGAGTAAAGTTGAATCTCCCCAGGTAAAGGAACCAATGTGCCAGACGGGAGTTCAACCTCTGCGCTGAAGGAAGGTAAGAGAGGTGTTTATGGTCCGTTCAGATGATGTAGGGATATGGCACCTTTTCCAACCAGTGCCACAATTCTTGCAGTGCCAGGACCACTGCAAGCAGCTTCCCATTCCCCATGTCATAGTTTTGTTCAGTGGAAGTCAGGCGATGGGAGAACAATGCGCAGGGATGGAGCTTCTGGTCTGCAGGGGAGCAGAGGAGAGCCCCCCACTCCTGAATCCGAGGCGTCAACCACAAATTGCAGTGTGGAGTCTGGAGGGATCAAAACAGGTGCATTTTCAGCTTGGTCTTTAGCTTATCAAAAACTGCCTGGGAAGACTATTCAAAATGTCTCTTCACTGAGGTTAACAGAGTGAGAGGGGCTGCTGTGCAGCTATAGTCCCAAATAAGCCTCCTATAAAAAAAATGAGCAAACTCAGAAATCTCTGCAGTTGTTTGCATGTAGCTGGAACTGGCCACTCTGCAATTGCTTTCACTGTCTCAGGATCCTGCTTTAACTACCCCTTTTCAACAATGTAAGCTAGGAAAGAGTTGAAACATGGAATTCACATTTTTTCTGCTTTCACATACAGTTTGTTCTCCAGGAGTCTTTGAAGAACCAGTCTTATATGTGGCACATACTCATCATATCTCTTTGAAAAGATCCTATCATCTAAGTAAAAAAAACACAAATCTGTTTACCATGTCTCTAAGAACATGGTTGACTAACGCTTGAAAAACAGCAGAAGTGGTAGTCAAGCCAAAGGGCATAACAAGGTATTCAAAGTGTCTAAGGTGTGTGTTGAAGGCGGTTTTCCACTCATCTCCTTCACGAATACGGACTAGGTGATATGCATTGCTTAGATCCAATTTGAATATGGCAGTGTCATGGAAAAGAGTGAAAGCAGAGAATGAGGGGAAGGGGATATTTGTTTTTGACGGTATTTAAATGTATTGAGTGCAGATCACTACAAACTGTTCAGCTAGATTTACTCTGACCAATCAATCAGAGGATGGAAAAAATGCTGTCGTTTTTGTACACCAGCTTGCTGGCCCTGTGATGTGAATCCAAAATCTGATTGGTTAAACGAACAGCCCATTTCCAATATAATTTAAGTGCCATCGCCCATCACTGTGATTCTGAAGGCCCTGGACAGATTCAATGTACTTGGCAGCACACGAACTAATGTCCATATAGACATACTGGAAGAAGTACAGCCAAGAGACATACTACAAAATGAAGAGAATCGACTGCTGGGAATAAATTAAAACAATGTAATGGAACAAATAATAAAATTTTAATTGTATCACTGATCCTATGGTTGGGGGGGTCGAGTCCCCACGGGGTTGTCACTGTCCCCCCAGTGCGGCTAACTGGGTTTTCAAAGGCTGGCTATGTCTCTCACTGTCTATGGTGTGAGGCATGTAAAAGAACCATTGCTGACTTTCGACAAGAGTAGGCTGCAAAGTCGTCAGCGTGTTTCTGCCCTGCGATGGCCTGGCGAGCTGTCCAGGGTGTACTCTGCCCTCGCCCGAAGTTGGCTGGGATGGGCGCCAGCCTCTCCGCTACCCTAATTAGGATTAAGCGGTTACAGAAAATTAATTGAAAATTTCCCCAGATGTTATTGATGCTGCAAGAAGCTTGCAATCCCCTCATCTGAGGGAAAGTGGTCAAATACATGACCGAGAGAGTCAGGACAGAAGCCAAAACTCGATCAAAATATGACATATTTTGAAAATCATCTATTATTCTGCTCTTAAAGCATGTGTTAGCCTGTGTGGTCCACTTTGTCAATGATGTCACTGCTCACTTTTTGATAAATGCATCCAAAAAGAAATATTATGATCCAACAACTGAGACAATAAACAAAAAACCCGCAGACACAAGCTTAGACTGTATGTAACAACTTGGTGTTTTGTGTATGGTTCATATGAAAATACAGAATTTTATACCTGTGAGAAGAACAGATAATCCTTCTATGATTTACCATTAGACCATATTGTATATTTTTCACCGTTTCTTACCCGGGTATATATAAGTACTATAAATTACAACTCTTAGTTAAATATATATATAAAATCAAAATATTATCGTTATGAGGTAATTCCCATAATACACACAGCATTTGTGTTATGGATGGGCTTCCTAATGCTCGACACGATATACAGACCCACATACACTTTTATACACTGATTCACATGTAGGGAGCAATTTAGAACAGCTAGCAAGTAGCATGTTTTTTTTTTTTTTTTTTTTTTTTTTTTTTTTTTTTTTTTCTTAATGCAGCCGTGAGGGGGGGGGCACAAACCAGTGTCTCTCCCTCACGCCGGTCCCAAGCCCGGATAAATGCAGAGGGTTGCGTCAGGAAGGGCATCCGGCGTAAAACAAATGCCAAACTATGCGAATCACAAGAAAAAAATCACATACCGGATCGGTCGAGGTCTGGTTAACAACCCATCGCCATCAGTGCCGCCAACCAACAGGGTGCTGATGGAAATTGGACTACTGTTGGTCGAAGACGCCGAAGAAGGAGAGGCGGGAGGCGTGTCCAAGGCCAGAGAGAGAAGAGGAAAGGCATGAGTCTAGGACTGAAAGTAGGGACTTTGAATATTGGAACTATGACAGGAAAAGGTAGAGAGCTGGCTGACATGATGCAGAGGAGGAAGGTGGACATACTGTGTGTTCAGGAGACCAGGTGGAAAGGTCGCAAGGCTAGAAGCATAGGAGCAGGGTTTAAGCTGTTTTATCACGGTGTGGATGGGAAGAGAAATGGAGTCGGAGTCATCTTGAAGGAGGAGTTTGCCAGAATGTTCTAGAAGTGAAAAGAGTGTCAGACAGAGTGATGAGTCTCAAGTTAGAAATTAAAGGTGTGATGGTCAATGTTGTTAGTGCTTATGCCCCACAGACAGGATGTGAGCGAGAAGAGAAGGAGAGATTCTGGAGGGAGTTAGATGAAGTGATGCAGAGTACCCCAGAGGTGAAAGAGTGGTCATTGGGGCATACTTCAATGGACATGTTGGTGCAGGAAACAGAGGGACGAGGAAGTGATGGGTAGGTTTGGTATCCAGGACAGGAACGCAGGACAGATGTTGGTAGATTTTGCAAAAGGATGGAAATGGCTGTGGTGAATACTTTCTTCCAGAAGAGAGAGGAGCATAGGGTGACTTATAAAAGCGGAGGTAGGAGCACACAGGTAGACTACATCTTGTGCAGGCGATGTAATTTAAAGGAAGTCAGTGACTGCAAGTAGTAGGGTGAGAGTGTTGCCAAACAGCATAGGATGGTGGTGTGCAGGATGATGCTGATGGTGAGGAAGGTGAAGAAGGCAAAGGCAGAGCAGAAGACAAAGTGGTGGAAGTTGAAAAGGAAGAGTGTCGGGTTGTCTTCAAGGAGGAGTTGGAAACAGGCTTTGGGTGGTCAGGAAGTGCTTCCAGATGACTGGACAACTACAGCGAATGTGATCAGGAGACAGGTAGGAGAATATTTGTGTGTCATCTGGAAGAAAAGTAGATAAGGAGGCTTGGGGGTGGAATGAGGTAGAGCAGGAGGGGGGACAAAGGAAGAGATTAGCTAAGAAGAAGAGGGACATTGAGAAAACCGAAGAGAGTAAACAGGAGAACAGGGAGACACAGCGTAAGGCAAAGGTAGCAGTGTCAAAGGCCAAACAGAGTGCTTTGATGACTTGTATGCTCGGCTGGAAAGTAAGGAGGGAGAAAATGATTTATACAGGTTGGCACAGCAGAGAAATAGAGATGGGAAGGACGCAGCAAGTTAGATTGATAAAGGACAGAGAGGGAAATGTATTGACTGATGACAGAAGTGTGCTGGGAAGATGGAAAGAGTACTTTGAAGAGCTGATGAATGAGGAAAATGAGAGAGAAAAAGAGTAGAAGAGGTGACCGTTGAGGACCAGGAAGTAGCAAAGATTAGTAAGGGTGAAGTGAGGAGGGCATTGAAGAGGATGAAGAATGGAAAGGCAGTTGGTCCTGATGACATACCGGTGGAGGTATGGAAGTGTCTAGGAGAGGTAGCAGTAGATTTTCTGACAAGAACATTTAACAAGGTCTTAGAGAGTGAGAGGATGCCAGAGGAATGGAGGAGAAGTGTGCTGGTGCCCATTTTTAAGAACAAGGAGAGACGGCAGAGTTGTGGCAACTACAGAGGGATAAAGTTGATGAGCCATAATGATCAAGTTATGAGAAAGAATAGTTGATGATAGACTAAGGGCAGAAGTCAGCATTTGTGAACAACAGTTTGGTTTCATGACCAGAAAGAGCACCACAGATGCAGTGTTTGCCTTGAGGATGTTAATGGAGAAGTACAGAGAAGGTCAGACGGAGCTGCATTGTGCCTTTGTGGATCTGGAGAAAGCATATGACAGGGTGCCGAGAGAAGAACTGTGGTATTGCATGAGGAAGTCTGGAGTGGCAGAGAAGTATGTTAGAGTGGTGCAGGACATGTATGAGAGATGTAAGACAGTGGGGAGGTGTGCTGTCGGCGTGACAGAAGAGTGCAAGGTGAGGTGGGACTGCATCAAGGGTCAGCTCTCAGCCCCTTCTTGTTCGCTATGGTGATGGACAGGCTGACAGACGAGGTTAGACAAGATTCCCCATGGACTATGATGTTTGCAGATGACATTGTAATCTGTAGTGAGAGCAGAGAACAAGTGCAGGAAAATCTAGAGAGGTGGAGGTATGCCCTGGAAAGGAGGGGAATGAAGATTAGCCTCAGTAAGACAGAGTACATGTGCATGAATGCCAAGGACCAAAGAGGAACGGTGAGATTACAGGAAGCAGAGATAAGAAAGGTGGAGGATTTTAAGTACTTAGGCTCAACAATCCAGAGTAATGGCGAGTGTGGAAAAGAGGTCAAGAAGCGTGTGCAGGCAGGTTGGAATGGTTGGAGAAAAGTGTCTGGTGTGATGTGTGATAGGAGGGTATCGGCAAAAATGAAAGGAAAAGTGTACAAAACGGTGTTGGAGGCCAACGATGCTGTATGGGTTAGAAACAGTGGCCCTGGGGAAAGACAGGAGGCAGAGTTGGAGGTAGCAGAGATGAAAATGTTGAGGTTCTCTTTGGGAGTAACGAGGATGGATAGGATTAGGAATGAGTACGCCAGAGGGACAGCACATGTAAGACGTTTTGGGAGACAAAGTCAGAGAGGCTAGATTGAGATGGTTTGGACATGTACAGAGGAGGGATAGTGAGTATATTGGTAATAGGATGCTGAGGCTGGAACTACCAGGCAAAAGGCCTAGAGGAAGACCAAAGAGACGATTCATGGATGTGGTAAAGGAGGACATGAAGGTCGTTGGTGTAAGAGAAGAAGATGCAAAGGATAGGGTGAGATGGAGGCAGATGATTCGCTGTGGCGACCCCTGAAGGGAAAAGCCGAAAGGAAAAGAAGAAGAAGCAAGTAGCATGTTTTTAGGAAGCATAAGGAAAGCCAGGGAACACACAGATGCCGGACTGAGGATAACAGAATTTCAGGCAAGTCTAAATAAATATGCCATTAATATTGCACACAATGCAACATCAGAAGAGAAGCAACAAAAACAACAACGCATCAAGAGCAACTTTAAATATAAAACAATAAAATAATACCGTATTCACCATGACAAGCGCCCAGGGCGCGTAAAAATTTGAGGGGGTGGGCGCTTATTAACATGCTTACCAACAGAGTAGAACGGGAAGTGCTTATTACAATCAAGGTTGAAACCATGACTAATAACAGAACAATAAAAGAGTTTTACTGGTATTTGTATTGTTCATTTTGTGGTATCAACCAAATTACTTACATGAAAGCTGAAAATAAACAGAAAACAGCATAATTAAAAAAAAGACCCTTTAATTTTCACTCCTGGTGCTGTTCCTTTAAATTTTCCCCAGATGTAAAATCGAGCCAATCAACATGAATGTCAACTTTAGCACATGGGAACCAATCAACACAAAGGTCAACTTTAGCACATGGCAAGTTGAAAAGCACATGGCCAGGTGCTTAAATGTATGAAGTTTGTGAGCAGGATAATGGGGTGAAAAATACACATCATCACTTTCTGATAGGTCCATATCTGGCTTATCGCTCCATTTATTCAGAGCATCCCATCGTTTTGTTGTAGCAGTTTCTAATGGTTCATCTTGTTAGACATTTACCAACAGAACACAGCAAAATATTTTCCTGTTTTTTAAAGCACAGCGGAACAATCAAATAAGTTGTTACTGATGAACATTATAAACATTCCCCAGTGGCAGGGGGTCTTGAAATACCGTGTAAACTCACTTTTACAGGCAGTGAATGCCTCATTTGACCGTTACAGAGACTGATCGAATAAAATTGGGAAGTTTGATCGACGATTTTGCTCCCAGTACACATGGGCGGTTATTAGACGTAAGATTAAAAAAAAAAAAAAAAACACGGGGGGGGGGCGCTTATTTGATCAGGGTGCTGATTACGGTATCTTGAACAGTAGTCTCTGACTGAGAAATGGGCAAGGCAGTAAGCACAGAATTTGTGGGATTGGAGATTCTGGGCATTGTGGGGACCATGTGAAGAATATTGATGAATTATTACCTCTCTAAAGATGGAAAAAAATTGGGAAATTATTTAGCCAATGTCAAATATTGACAGAGAGCTGAAACTAAGCCTGAGGCTGATAAACAAATGTCATTATTAAAGGATGACTGTGTCACAAAAGATAAGCAGGAAGTGCTTCCTTCTCGCCCATTGACGCAAGCTCAGGTCAAGAAAATGGCCAAGTCGCCAATTTTCCAAAAGAAAATGACATTATAGATTTATCGTAGATATTTGCACACCCAAATGATTACCAGGATAATGTCGACAAGATGTTACCTATGTCCGAACCAGATGTGCCTTGGTCAAGACAGAGATTGATACATGAACTGAAAGATGGTCCTGAATTAAAAGCCGCTCTTCTTCTGGGAGCTGGCTAAAGCCCCCGTTGGCTATTTTCTAAGGATCGGGGTCTTAATGAGGAAGTTGAGACCTATCTTCCAAAGAGTTGTCAGGACTTCCAATGTTTCTTTTATGGTGGGGTGCGACGCAGTGGACAGACGCCGCAGTGGCTGTGATGTCAGGTCACCGTGACGTGCGCCCCTATTGAGATGACCGTTTACAATGAAGTACATGCTCATTGTGATGCTGAAAAGAGTGTATATAAGAGAGGAGTTGCACCCCTCAGCTCTTATGAGATGGACCACATTGAACCCTAGACCACTGACACGTTACAAACCATCACTTACCTCTGTGTACAGTGTCTACATGAATAAACTGATATGTTGAAAGAGTTGCCTCATTTGCATTACACCGGCTATCCACCCACCATTCCGTCACAATATCCACACAGTCTTGCCTTACATCAGGTCTATTCAAATAACTTGGAAAGGTGGCCAGGTCATGAGAACCGTCCCAAATGGGGGCCAAAGAAATATGGCCTGAAAAATGAGTAAGCACATCAAAGGCTTCAGATACTGCAAAGTACTACAACAACAACAACAACAACAACAACAATGAAGTGCATATATTATATTTTGTAAATGTATTATGTTTTGTAAATGTACATTAGCGTATTTTATTATATCATGACATATACCTCAACAAAACATTTCTACATTCAAATGGCAATATACAACATGCTGAGTAATCGATCCAGGTGAACCATCTCACAAATATTTAGAATTTATGACTAACAGCGACCATCCCCTTGGCACAACTGTAGTAATAAAAACAACAGGAGTGTAGTATGGTATTAAATACAACTATTACAACATATGAATGAAAAGAAATTATTAATAAGAATAGTGAAAAAAGAAGTAGTAGTTGAAGAATAAGAGAATTAGCTGAATGTCAGGAACAGCAAGGCTTTGAATTATAATACTTCGAGAAAGAAAGTGAGTAGTAAGAGAGGTTCAGGTTTACATAGACAGTTTAAAAAGATAAATATCAACATGTGGATATTACACTTTAAGTGCAATATTCAGCTTCTTCATAAATAAATCCCAATTATTAATTTGGTGAATCAAACTACTCTTACATTACTGATTTAACCTCCAAAATTTCACATCTAATGGGAGATATGACATGTTTTGATTTAGCTCGAGCAGTGAATTCAGGTGCAGCATGCAGACAGAGGTGCACATGCACGGAGTAAGAGACGCACGATAATGAGTTTTAATGGTGTTCATGTGTGAGAATGACGAGCACCACAATGTTCAGGCACAGCAACAGAACCCAGTGTGACAATCGTGTCAGCGTTAGCGTGAGGTTTCTAAAAATGCCTTCTGAATTTATATTCTTTACATGTCTCCATATACACATTCTCTGCACAGCAGACACAGGCTTCAAACAGGCAGAAAAACCACTTATCTGTGTATTCACTGTTAATCTACCTGTTCTCCAAATCAACTTGTTTTTTATAGGATAAAACCGGCATTTTATCCACGTTGAGTTTAGAATATCAGTCAGAAAAGCGGGTGGAGGACAGACACCTGAAACAGTGATTGGTTTTCAGCTTGCATATCAGTATAAAAAAATACACTGGGGGGGGGGGGGGGGGTAGATAGAGTAGTCAACTTAAATGGCCAATGCAAAGTGTCCAGCCCGCAGACCACCAATTGGATGGCACGGCATTACATAATTATCTGGTAATTAACCTTCAAGGGATTTTTTATTACATTACTTCATGTCTGTTTATAGCCTTTTAAGTCCATTATTTTACTTAATGAGATGACAATAGTCATACAACATATGATTGACTAAGGAGGGGAGTGATCAGAAATCTTTGGCTAATTCTGGTGATGTGTAATTTACAATTTATGTGATATTTATTGAGAGGTTTATCTGTGATTGAATCCTTGATTTTTTTTTTTCAAAAAGGGCACAGCTAAATTACTTTACCATCATTCAAAACTTATCAGAGCCAAGTTTCCACAAGTAACCCAAAAATGAACACTTGAATGTTTTGTGTGCGAAAGTGTTTCATCCAACAAACCAAAAAAAAAAGCAATCATTCAATCAGGGAATTGCTTTTTGAAACTTAACAGTTGTACACTTAGCTGACATTAGAGGGCACAGAATATCTGAGATATCTATTTAGAGCACTATTCGTCAAGGGCAACACATATTATAAACAGTCTGTAAGTGTCTGTAATAGAGTTTGAAGTTCTGGCATAAGCAGAGAAAGTCTTGTGTTCTCACCTCCTCAGAACAGTATGCACTCTGTTTTTTACTGCTCTGTCATTTAAAATAGCAAGAGATCATCATCATCATTTGATGATGCCATTCACAATTAGTTTAGTGTAATACTTACAAGATCATCTTTTCAATGAGAATATTAATGTGTTAAATCTGTCAATTCTTTCTCGCATTTTTTGCATTATTTAATCATGTTATGCTGTATGTAAAAAAGGCCTCTGGTGGCTTAGCATTCCTGTCAGAATTTGTCTTTTGGGAATGTTTTGTTTTAACATTTCTGATCAGACATTATAATTTTGTCAGTTAACAAGAGTCTGTCATAAACCACTCCTTATGAACAATCATCAGCTAACTCTGTGGCTTGGCCATCATCACAGTTATCATTTTAGGCCTCATATTTCGATACACACAGCAGTTCATAAAGATTCAGAATAAAGTGGCAGCAGCAGATGTCAAGGTGTCACGTCTTTTACTGGTTGGTGATGATTGTATGTGATAGGGAAGCAGTACTTGACAAGTGGGAATTTGACACAAATAAATACGGGGGGAAATGGGACCCCTGAAAATATAAATAAAAGCAAATAATATACATATATATAATAATATATATAAATATATATATATATATATATATATATATATATATATATATATATATATAAACATACATGTAATTTTATGGAGGATTTTCTGAGTATTACATTTTCTGAGGTATCGATACATGCATATATGTGCATACATATTTTACATATGTGTGTGTGTGTATATATATATATATATATATATATATATATATATATATATATACATACATACATACATACATGTAAATATATGGAGGATTTTCTGAGTATTACATTTTCTGAGGTATCGATACATGCATATATGTGCATACATATTTTACATATGTGTGTATATATATATATATATATATATATATATATATATATATATATATATATATATATACATGTGTATGCATTTAGATATATGTATATATAAAAATATATGGATATGTATGTGCATGTGTATGTGTACGTGTGTATGTGTGTATATATATATATATATATATATATATATATATATATATATATATATGTGTGTGTGTGTGTACATATATGAGGTCATGGGCATTTAAAATGGTTGTATGCACATATATGCATGTGTCGATACCAATATTTAAGAGAACCCGCCCCCGAATACATAATTGACACCACCCCATCTAGAGGACGCCATGTTTATCGATATAGTACCGCCCCCAGCACTTTGTAATCATTCTTCTATAATCACCTGAAGAGAGCGGATGGTTTCACCACCCCTCGAAACAGATCTGTAGTGATAAATGGAGTTTCAATAGAAAGTCTTTGTCCTGTTCTTTTATTTTTATTGTACATTTATATATATATATATACATACATACATACATACATATATATATATATATATATATATATATATATATATATATATATATATATATATATATATATATATATATATATATATATATATATATATATATATATATATATATATATATATATATATATATATATATATATATATATATGAGATGTCAGAACCTTAAGAATCGGACTTCTTTGACCAGACTATATTGCTGCCTACATTCAGTTTCAGTTTACTGTGAGAGGAAGACATTCATGATACGTGATAGTTGCCATGACTGATAAATTTTGGAAGCTGAGCTGTAAGGCTAATGTAAAATGTTTTTATCAATTTAACCTAAAGTTATGCTATTCATTGCAGTAGCCACATGAAATATATTAGTGTGATGAAGGAATAGTAGATTCTGAAGCAGTGTCCAGGCTATTTTTGGAGATAAACTATCAAATGTCCTTCAATCATTCATTATACCAGTAGGGGCTTATTACACACAGGGAAGAAAGCCACTGTCTTAATGTCATAGTCACACTGCTGTAGCTTTACCAGCTTTCCTTGAACAGAGGTCTTGACCACTTATTTTGGCCCTGCATTTTCCTGTCTCCATTCAAATAAAACAGCATCCTCCTTCTCCTTTGGAACCTTCCTGCCAGACCACCAGTCAATAAAAAACCTCTCTCTGTGCCTCTTTCTCTTTTGTCCTGGCTTGCAAAGGGTGATGAGAGTGGCATACACTGATTACAGATGAATCAGATAATTGACAGAGTTGGTCCATAGTCAAACTCCTCTAGACCACACAACCAAGGATAAAATGAAAATAGAGGAATGGATATATGCAGTATTAATGAATTCAGTAAGGCAGTATACACTGTTAAGACATTTCTGTAGCTTACCTTTAGTTCCCACTTTCGTCAGTTCGGCTTTTAGTGTCTTTGTGTGCCTTTCACCTGTACTTCTTGCCTTTTCTGATTCACTTCCCTTTTTATATATCCCAGTGGGCTATCACTCCTTGCTAACTTTGTCTGCACTCGTCTCCTTGCCTCTCTCTCTCTCTCTCTCTCTCTCTCTCTCTCTCTCTCTCTCTCTCTCTCTCTCTCTCTCTCTCCCTCCCTTTCTTTTTCTCTGTCTCTCAGGCTTACTGCATGAATGGAAATCATTTCAGGCATCGCTACACACGGATTCTTATCAACAAATGGAGAAATGCATTCTTCCATTGTGTATTTGAGTACAGACATATTTGAGCACAGATACATCGCAGCCTATTATTGGAATTACTCAGCTGCAGCCTAATATGTTATAGAATATTATACTGCCATAGACCAAACACACACACATACATTATATATATATATATATATATATATATATATATATATATATATACACACACATATACCTTGTCGTTGTTTTAGTGGAGCAAATTATTTTTTTCCCCAATAGTTAACATTTTGTAGTCTGTGAGAGTTCAATGAAATTCCCTTCATCCAATATTTATTTATTTTTATTTTTTTCTACTTTATTTCAAGGAACTGATTCATTCTCATAAAAAAAAAAAATCCTTGACTCAACAGGTTGTCAACAGGCTGAGAATGGGGAACATCGAACTTTGAATTTGCGGCCACTTTGTTTACACAGAGAACTGTTCCTTTTTTTTCCCCAAACAAAAGAATGGGCATAGTGCAATATAATTATAACATAATTATAATATAATATAATGTATTGCTGTTGTTATCTACTGATTATTTATTTATTTATTGTATTATTATCATCATTATTATTATCATCATTTCGTTTTTATTTCTTTTATTATTATTATAATATTGTTTACTGGGTCTGTGTAAGGTCCTTTTCAATATAGAATTTTTATGTATTTATTTTACAGCAGTTTTGTGTTTTTGTTGATTTGAGCATTCTTTTCTGTTTTGTAACTTGACTCTTTGAACAACCGTACAAGAATATCTACGTCTGTAAAAGCACAAATGGCGATTAAAAATCTTGAATCTTGAATCTTGTCACTGTCCCCCTAGTGCAGCTAACTGGGTTATCAAAGGCTCATGTCTCTCACTGTATGGTGTGAGGTTCATGTAAAATAACCATTGCTGACTTTTGACATTTGATCATTTTGTAAATCCAATCAGAATGGGATCTTCATGACTGTCTGTTTACATTGCATTTTGCATGTTTGAAATTTGAGCTATGTCCAGGCTGACAATTTTTAATCCATATTGGTTGCTATAGTAATACATACGCATGCCAAGAAGTAATGTAAGCAATCCAAAGTGGATTTAGAAAACTGAGTTTACAAGAAAGCAATCAGAAAGTAGGAGGCTCTACTCTGCTCTGTATTATTTTGTGTGGCGGTCAAAATCAGTTTTACAGTGCATAATCCATAACATGCTCTGCTCACAGGCATTTTATACTTTCCATCTGTTACTTTCGTCATTGCAGTACTTTTAATCTGCTTGGATTCTACACCGTTGCCATGTTGCAAATGATACAACACACTGAAATCTTATTTGATCATTCAGACTATTCAAAAAATATCTGTATTTATGTGATTGCAATTGGAATCAAAACCATGTAGCTTGAATCACATTTGCAAATCAGTTCCGACTTTGAAAAATCAATGTTGAATAATCTAAATATGCATAATATTTATAGTGACAGTTTAATGTAAAGATGTTCCGATACTATTTTTCCCCTCCAAATACCAATACCGATATTTCACCTGTCGGGAATTGCTACTACCAATACCAATCCAATGCCTGTGCATTTAAAATATTTGTGTAATATACCTTGTGTAAGAGACATGTGTGTGTGTGTGTGTGTGTGAGTGAGTGTGTATATATATATATATATATGTGTGTATATATATATATATATATGTATATATATATATATATATGTGTATGTATATATATATATATATGTGTATGTGTATATATATATATATATATATATATATATATATATATATATATATATATATATATATATATATATATATATATATATATGTGTGTGTGTGTATATACATATATATATACATATATACACACACACACAAGTATAGTGTATATGTATAGACACTGCAATTTTGTTCATATTGTTTTGTGAATAATGTATACTTTATATATATGTTTTATATTTTATTCGTGTAGTTATCTTACTCCACTGTCATATGGTTACTTTGATTTAAGAAGATACAGACTACAATCAAGAAAAATATTCTAAAACAATATTAACAATTTTACAATTTTATGATTAAGATCATGTTTGGCCAGCTTCAAAATGTCATTAGCAATTGTTATCTATATTTATACCAAAACAACACCTGCCCACACCCCAACATGTACCAATGTTGTCACTTCTTTTAGAATAAAAGGGTGGTTTATTTTAAGATAAATTGTTAGAAAGAGCATTTAAAATTGATAAATTGCAAATAATTGTTTATATATGGCAGGATCGAACCAGTTTAACTGAAAAATAATTTTCATTCACGACGTTCTTTGAAGGTTCAAGTTGACTTAAATTTGTTATAAAATACCAAACTTTGAGTTCAGATTTGAAGCCATCTAGAGTCATACCACCATCCCACTGTTAGTTTGAATTGGTAGAGATTTGTCAGAAAATGGTAAAATGCAACTAAGGCAGTGCTTCTCAATTATATTTTGTGTGGCGCCCCCTCTAGGAAGAAAAAACATTTAACGCCCCCCCACCACCACCCCACAAGTGACTATAAAGAGTATTATTTGTCTATAAAATTGTTATTAGTACACTTCTGCATAATATTATAGTTTTATTTACTTTAAAAACAAAACAGAAAGAAATATAGTTCAACTTAAAATCAAGAAAAACTTCATTAACAGTATTTTTTTAATCTGTAACTGAAAAGATTTAAAGTGCAGCAACGTGTCTGAAATAAAAATACATTCTCATTTCAATTCATTTAACTTATTTAAACTCATTCAACTTACTTATGTCTTAATATCTCCATCTCGCTACATCTTTCTCTTGGTTTCTGTTAGAACTTTTTCCGTGTTGTTTCTTGAGGGATTGTTTACTGCACTTCATATCATTTGCTCGTGCGAAAAACCACTACACCATAGCACGACAATGAGAATACCACTGCTAACTAGTGGACTGGAGGTGCAATTACACTTAATTCTCATACACGATTCCAGAAAAGCATGTTCCCCAGGGTCATATGCACTCCCCCCCTGCCATAACGCCATGCCACACACACCCCCAGTATCACAACATGCCCCCCCCCCCCGGCATCATTGGGAAGCACTGAACTAAGGTTACACAGATAAATTGGTATTAATAATTTCATAATTAATACAACAAGATTGTAGCATTTTTATTCTATATTATTTCTAGACGGCTGTTTATTCATTCATTTTCTGTAACCGCTTAATCCTAATCAGGGTCGCGGGGAGGCTGGTGCCTATCCCAGCCGACTCCAGGCGAGGGCAGAGTACACTCCTTGCCAGGTCACTGCAGGGCGAAAACACGCTGACGGCTTTGCAGCTACTCTTATCAAGAGTCAGCAGTGGTTCTTTCACATGAACCTCACGCCATAGACAGTGAGAAACATGGCCAGCCTTTGATAACCCAGTTTGCTGCACTGGGTGGACAGTGACAACCTGTGGAGAGTGGGGCTTGAACCCCCAACCTTAGGATCAATGATCCTGCACAGCCAACTGCTGTTTACAGAGAGTAAATTTGAATCACAGTCAGACAAATTGATAAAGTGTCTTTTTACGTATTTCTGGACTTATTTCACTTGTAACTGATGTCACTGATGTCGTTCCCAAAATAATAATGTTTAATTAATCGAGGTTTATTCCATGACATTACTTGGGCCTGAAGTCCGACCAAACACACTGTATTTTAATAGCAGATTAAACATAATACTGCCTGAAAGCTTGCAGCATGACACATGAGCAGCAAAGAGATCAGGTTTTAAATTACTTTTCTCTCACTCCTTCTGCACTTCAATTAGGACTAGGAGATAAATTTTCGATTAGGTAAGAATGATTCAAACATTACAAAGACCAAAGAGAATCTACTCTCAAAATGTTACGGTTAGTAATCAAAAAATGGCCTTAAGCAGGAATCGCTGCAAGCCAAAGATAGTTTTTGGAGCTGATTTCAAATGAGCAATCTGGATAAAAATAAACAAATAAATTTATTTATAAAAGTGCGTCAACACTATAATAAGTAAATTTCAAGATTAGGTGATTTTAGGCCTGATTGAGGTTCAACACCTGTTTCAACTTGATCGAAATAGAATTAGCATATGGGTTGTTTTAGAAAGTCCAAATGGCTGAATAATAATTTACACATCACGACTCCAGAGTGGTTCTTGGCTGGCTACAGGGCAATTGAATGATACTCGTGTTCACTGCACTATTTCACAATAATGACCACCTCATTGTAAATTACTCTACTTTACACACTGCTGATTTAACAAAAAATAATGATTGAAAGTTATTATTCTACTTCGCTCATAACAACAGTCTATTATATATATATTTAAAAAAGGTACAGATCACTGAGTACAGTGATTTTCCTCAGACTTGGGAATTTAGATAATTTGTAATAAATCATCTTCGCCATAATGCTGTTTCCTTTTACAGTTCAATGACATTTAGTGTTATTTACATATTTTATTGATCTACACACTTTTTCTATTAGCTGGCTACTAGAAATGTCTCAAATGATGTGAATATGAGAAGGAATGGTAGTTAGTGTCTCTGTTTGCCATACAATAGACTGGTGACTTGTTCAGGGTGTGCCCCGCTTCTCGCCTGAGGTCATCAGGGATTAGCTCCAGTTTCCCCATGACACTGACAGATAAGTTGATACATTGATAGAGAAATATATTAATTTTATTCTTTTGGCAAACCACAACAGAGAATGTCCATTCCTTAAATCTATAGCAATTAATAAGTAAATAATATTCCCTTTATTAAGACCATCTGTACAAATTCCAATTCAGAAAATTTAAATTACACTGACAGCCGGAATATTCCCATCGACTCGGACCACCGGTGGCATCTATTTTCACACTATTTAAAAAAAAAAAAAAAAAAAAAAAAAAATCCGGTCCCTGTCTAAAGTCAAAGTTACCAGCTCTACATGTGTCAAGCCGGTGTATGTGTTGCTATTTACTCATTAATGTTTAATCTAATCCTGATTACTAGCAACTGCATCAATCATCCAGACTTAAAAATATGATTCTCCTTGCTGTCAGACACAGTATGGTATTAAATGCTTCAAGTTCCCTCCCAGTCTGGTTTTCAAGATGGAGAAAAAGTGGTTCCAGCCAGTAGTAACTGAAGTTGGATTATTTTGTAGAAATTTATTGAAATTATGAGGAATTTGCAGTTTGCATGGCACATGTAATTATCATCTTCTCATTCATTCATTTTCTGTAACCGCTTAATCCTGGCGCCGATCCCAGCTGACTCTGAGTGAGAGAAGAGTACACCATGGACAGTTCACCAGGCCATCGCAGGGCAGAAACAGGCTGACGGCTTTACAGCCTACTCTTGTCAAAAGTCAGCAATGGTTCTTTTACATGAACCTCACACCATAGCAAGGGCATAGACTGCTCTGACCGTGGGTGGGGGGCACATCTTGATTGACCGGAACTTGAGTCCCAGAGGCTATAATTTTATTTATTATATTACTAAGCACTTTGGGGGAACCAGGTACACTCGTGGGTAGAATTATAAACTTTCAAAAATGGCTATCTATACAGGGGTGAACTGCAATCATATATTATAGTTCAACCAAAAACATTCTCAAATATACTTCAAACTACATCTGCAAGTACATGAGCTAAATACATTTACAAATTGAACTAAAGTTATTTATCTATTCAAAGGCACAAACAAATATTAATACATGTTTACAGCACAAAGACATACTATTAATTTTATAAAAGTACTGAGCATTAGGCTGCAGATCCAGGCTGGATGGCTTCTGATTATTTTAGCCATTCATTCTCTGTGCATCAATGTTTGTGTTCTAACACATGTGCGGTGGCGGTACTAACAAACTGTGCTTTATTCTCACATTCGCACTTTGTTTGATTGACAGTGTTCGGCTATTATTGCTTACTGATAATATGTGAGGCGCTCCACTGAAATAGGCACCTGTCGTTGATTGTTGATTGGTCAGCTCGGGCTTGCACCCCCCCCCCCCCAGCCTACGCCTTTGCATAGAGAGTGAGAGACATGGCCAGCCTTTGATAGCCCAGTTAGCTGCATTGGGTTCTGCACAATCATTAAACTATCATGACTACTGCTTTTTCCACACTTAAGTGTTACTGACACTTGAGTGTTACTTCTCATTTCAGCTACTCGTGTTAGGAGTTGCCACAGTAAATTATCCTTCTTCATCTTGATCTCCTCTTCATCCCTCTCCATCATGCTAACGTCTGTATGCCCCCCTTCATCACATCCATAAATGTTCTCTTTGGCCTTCTGCTTTTCTTCCTACCAATCCAGGCAGTTCTGTCAACATTCTTCTATCAATTATTTCTTAACAGGGCTTTCACTTCTCACACTCTGATGGACAGACCTACGTTTTTCATCCAGTTCACATGCGGCACCTAATATTTCTCACACTGAAAAGTAAGGCATATGGACTGGTGTTTTCCACATTGTTCATAGATGCCCCAAAGTATACTGAGCTATAAAGCTAACTATCAGCCAATGAAAAAAAAAAATGCAGTTTCTGAGTTAATTCCAAAAAAGGTCAAATTACAGGAACCTTATTACATAGGTGCGTGCACACACACACACACACACACACACACACACACACACACACACACACACACACACACTCAAAATCGTATTCAACTTTACATTAATTATAATGTTTTAACACCAGATGAGTTCAGAAATCAATAGTTGTTGGGAAAAACCCTGACATGTTGTCTTGACCTGCCCACATCATATTACTGACACTGTCCAAAGACTCGTGACTCAGTTTTTATTTTAGTATGATTCAGACAATCCAGACTAATAAGCGTAACACCAAAGCTGTGTCTTTCACACCTGTTTCAGGAGAATAACAGTAATCGCTTCACTATGTATAACAAAAGGTTAAGCACACAAGTTCATGCTATTGAGGAGCATGGACTGTAGGTTTATATATATATATATATAAACCTACAGTCCATGCTCCTCAATAGCATGAACTTGTGTAAGTAAGTAAGTAGGCCTCCGTCAGTTCCGAAGGACTATGGCTGCACTCTGGCTGGTATCCCGGCTGGTGATATTATGGTATGGTTGGGAGTAATGGAGTTACCCAACACATACAGACGCGCGCACGCACGCAGATGCGCACCTCACAAAAATGTAGTTTTGATGGGAGATTTTGGGTTGTTTTTTGTTTTGTGTTTGATGAGGAATTTTTTGCATAATTGGCCTTGTTTTTGTGGCATTTTCCTTAACCTTTCCCCCTTTTCTTCCTTAATTTCTTTTTTTTTTTTTTTTGATGATTTTTTTTTTTTAAAAGGCAATGCACTGAAGCTGCATAAATTGCGAGGGATCCCTGTCTATCTTCTTCTTCTTCTCGTTTTCCTTTCGGCTGTTCCCTTCATCTTTTACTCTTACTCCAACTACATCCATGTCCTCTTTCACCACATCCATAAATCTCCACTTTGGTCTTCCTCTAGGTCTTCTGCCTGGTAGTTACAGCCTCAGCATCCAACTACCAATTTATTCACTATCCCTCCTCTGTACATGTCCAAACCATCTCAATCTAGCCTCTCTGACTTTGTCTCCAAAGCCTCTAACATGTGCTGTCCCTCTGATGTCCTCATTCCTGATCCTATCCATCCTCGTTACTCCCAAAGAGAACCTCAACATTTTCTTCTCTGCTACCTCCAGCTCTGCCTCCTGCCTTTTCCTCAGGGCCACTGTTTCTAAACCATACAACATCGCTGGCCTCAACACTGTCTTGTACACTTTTCCTTTTATTCTTGCCGATACCTTCCTATCACACATCACACCAGATACTTTTCTCCAACCATTCCAGCCTGCCTGCACACGCTTCTTCACCTCTTTCCCACACTCTCCATTGCTCTGGATTGTTGAGCCTAAGTACTTAAAAATCCTCCACCGTCTTTATCTCTGCTCCCTGTAACCTCACCGTTCCTCTTGGGTCCTTATCGTTCATATATATATATATATATATATATATATATATATATATATATATATATATATATATATATATATATATACACACACACAGACACAGTCGGCCCTCTACTTACGAAATTAATCCGTTCCAGAGCCTTTTTCGTAGCCTGGAGTTTTCGTAAGTAGAGCCACATTTT
>CM045736.1:47223895-47363895 GCA_024760905.1 Plotosus lineatus
AACAGGTAGGCAGGAGTCAAGTGATCAGGCAGACCAACAGGTTATCAGAGACAAACATTAGAGTCAAAAAGGCAGGCAGATCTTGTAGGTGGAATGGCGAAACAGAACATAAATAATCATAACTGGTGAGTTTAAATTACTCATACACAGAATACACAAAACAAGGACCAAAGGCTGAGTCATGCTTGGCACAAAAGCACATAAAAATACTTCACAATGAACAAAAATTCATTCCGTATGAATACAGACAAGTGTGCTGATGGTCATATAATGCATGAGTCAGTAATTAAGTGATGGTGACTCTGAATAGGATTGTGGGAAGTGTTGTGTGTGAGATGGCAAATTTATCTAATAATATCAAGAAATCGAATTTTAAATATTTAACAAAATATTCAGACTTTAACACTTGCAATTTTCCCGTGTTAAAATTTGATTAATTATCCCAGAGATAGGTATGTCACCTCATTCACTTGTAATTTCTGATATCAATAATGAGAATTCTAATGTATTCTAGTGTAATGTATTCTTTGAATTACTACCAGTGGTCATTTATTTTATGGTATCACAATTTGACACCATGTTACAACTAGTTAACTTATAATTCATGATATTAAAAATTGCTGTGCTATATATAATAGAATATTATACTGACATGGACTGAAATTATAATAGATAATATATTCTACTTTTTTTTTTTTCATTTTCACACATTATACAAATCAGTGGGAGAAAAATGACCAACTTTATTCAATTTAATTAACCTGCATTAGCAATTGTAATTCTAGTAAAGTTGGATTTTCAAGACATTTTAACGAGTTACAAATTGAATTTTCAATAATACACATCATAAGTAGCTCAATTTCAGTTAGAACTGATTTTATCAATCCTTCGAGATTTTTTCTAAAACTATTATATGGACTATGATGTTTGCAGATGACATTGTAATCTGTAGTGAGAGCAGAGAACAAGTGCAGGAAAATCTAGAGAGGTGGAGGTATGCCCTGGAAAGGAGAGGAATGAAGGTTAGCCTCAGAAAGTCAGAATACATGTGTGTGAATGAGAAGGACCCAGGAGGAACGGTGATGTTACAGGGAACAGAGATAACGAAGGTGGAGGATTTTAAGTACTTAGGCTGAACAATCCAGAGCAATGGAGAGTGTGGAAAAGAGGTGAAGAAGCGTGTGCAGGCAGGTTGGAATGGTTGGAGAAAAGTGACCGATGTGATGTGCGATAGGAGAGTGTCAGCAAGAATGACGGGAAAAGTGTACAAGACGGTGATGAGGCCAGCGATGTTGTATGGTTTAGAGACAGTGGCCCTGGGGAAAAGACAGGAGGCAGAGCTGGAGGAAGCAGAGATGAAAATGTTGAGGTTCTCTGTGGGAGTAACGAGGATGGATAGGATCAGGAATGAGCACATCAGAGGGACAGCACATGTAAGATGTTTTGGAGACAAAGTCAGAGAGGCTAGATTGAGATGGTTTGGACATGTACAGAGGAGGGATAGTGAGTATATTGGTCGTAGGATGCTGAGGTTGGAACTACCAGGAAGAAGGCCGAGAGGAAGACCAAAGAGAAGATTTATGGATGTGGTGAAGGAGGACATGAAGGTAGTTGGAGTAAGAGTAGAAGATACAGAGGATAGGGTGAGATGGAGGCGGATGGTTTGCTGTGGCGACCCCTGTAGGGAACAGCCGAAAGGAAAAGAAGAAGAAGACATATGCTTCCATATCATCAGAATTTACAGGCCTCCATACTCTAAGAAACATCCAGTTACAACGAGTTAGTTCATAGACGAATTCGCAGAGTTCTTGGCCGACATACTCCCAACTACGAAAAATGCCATTATTATGGGTGACGTCAACATCCAAATCGATGACGAGACTAGTACTGATGCTAACATTTTCATTGACATATTGACTTCTATGGGACTGGAACAACATGTACGGTTCGCAACACATATTCATGGTCATGTACTTGACCATATATACGCAAAAGTAGGCGATGACATCAAAATAACATTTTGTACTGATGACGTGTTTGTATCTGATCACTGTCTCATCAGACTAACACTGAATGTTCCCAGGGAGGATATATATATATATATATATATATATATATATATATATATATATATATATATATATATATATATATATAGGAAGAAAATGACGGTGACAGCCCAACAGACGGTGGTGAGGCCAGCGATGTTGTATGGTTTATAAACAGTGGTGCTGAGGAAAAGACAGGAGGCAGAGCTGGAGGTAGCGGAGATGAAAATGTTGAGGTTCTCTCTGGGAGTAACGAGGATGGATAGGATCAGAAATGAGTACATCAGAGGGATAGCCCATGTAAGATGTTTTGGAGACAAAGTCAGAGACGCTAGATTGAGATGGTTTGGACATGTACAGAGGAGAGCTAGTGAGTATATTGGCAGTATACAGTATATAGGAGTATACAGGCAACTGGGAAGGTAACCTGCGATGGACTACCATCCCATCCAGGAGGAGTTGAACTCCTGGTCGCTTCACGCTATGGAAACCAGGGATAAGCACCGGCCTGATGAGCCACTTGGCTCGGGTGTAAAAACGCACATCAGAGACAGTGAGAGACGTGGCCAGCCTTTGATAACCCAGTTAGCTGCACCGGGGGGACAGTGACAACCTATGGTGAGTTTGGCTTGAACCCCCAACCTTAGGAGCAGTGATCCAGCACCTATTCCACTTGGCCACCACTACCCTTGTTGTTGATTGTATGTTTTTTTATTTGTTTATTTTTGTGTTTGCTTGTTTTATGACAGGATACTAATTGATAAAATTATATCTCACATCAGGCTGGTGATCATTTGCAGCTTTCACAGCAGGAACTGGAATCTATATCTATAAAGAGAGGCCACTGTGGTCACCATGACCTCTACTGAGAGTAAATGGAAAGGAAATGAATTAATGCATTTCTGCGAATGGAATGTTTGTAGCTGGAGTTTACTAAAAAAAAAAAAAAAAAAAAAAAAAAAAAAAAGTATACATTTTTTGGCTCTGCATCCTTACTTTGTTAAATTGGTAAGGTCTCATGTAGACTGCATAATTATATTTCTGAAAACCTGTGACACTTAAGCAATGTCCTCTGTTCTGACTAACCACAGCTTTACAGTAGATTTTCAGATCAACGGATATCAGCTAAATTATATTCTACATGTCGGTGCTTGAGTGCCAAGTGATGCTGTGGCCAGCACTGGCACACCACAGCAAGATGTTCCTGGATTTATGCCTTAACATTGACTGAGGTTGAAAGTGAGTGGTTTTTGCATGTTTTCCCATGCCGTGTGGGTTTCAGCTGGTATTATGAATGGTCTACCCCACCTCTCACCAAATGACTGCTGTAACACGCCATCTACTCACCAGCAACCCGGACAGATAAATAGAATAGACAGCAGATTGATTTATAGAAGGATGGCGGTTACTACTGGCTGATATGATTTTGCATTTTGTAAGTTAACATGCAATATCTACCACCTACAGGAGAAAAATAAGTTGAAAAATAAGAGTTTTATTACCTAAGCTAATTCACATCATGTCATTTTCTAAATCACTTTATCCTTTATTAGGGTCACAGGGAGGCTGGAGCGCGTCCCAGCCAATTCCAGGCAAAGGTGGACTGCAATACAAACACCTCACCAAGACTAGAGCTGAGCCTAGATATTTAATGCCAGAGGTATAATAAAAATTAGATGAAAATAATTTAAAAATTAAAAAGGCTTTTAAGTTTAGTGTAGTGTAAGAGCTAACACACACACACACACACACACACACACACACACACACACGCACACACACACACACACACACACAGATTAAGGTGTAATATTTTTCCTGTCAAATTTTTCAGTCGGTGAGAGCTGTGTAACTTACAGTGCAATTTATTCTAATTTAAACTAGAGGTGAAAGCAGTTGGTTCAGGCCCACCTGATGATGCAGTGGTACACATGTGTCATCTTTTGTATATCACCATTGTCTGTCTATTCTGTAAATTTGAGTGTATTTGGATGAATCTCACTGGGAAATTCTAAAGGCTATTTGTTAACCTAGGAGGCCATTCCCACTCTGACCCATCACAACACCTATCAAGTTTTTTACAAATTGAATTAAACACTCAAGATAGAAAGGTCACTGGTTTGATAATTGAATCAGCAGGAAACATGTATGGTGATTGGGGAGTGAGTGGCACCTTCCCTTCTCCCATTTTTATGCCTGAAGTGACCTTGAGCAAGACACCTAAGTCCCAATTGCTCTCCTGGCATTCCAATAATGTGCAGTAGTCCACTGCCCCAAGTGTGTGTGTGTGTGTGTGTGTGTGTGTGTGTGTGTGTGTGTGTGTGTGTGAGTGTGTGTGTGTCTGTGTGTGTTCTACCTGAGCATGGTTTACTTGTGGTTTGTATTCACTTTGGACGGGTTAAATGCAGAGGCAACCGTTTCCATTGTGGTATTAGAACAGTATAGAAAAAAATTATTTTGATATCTTTGTCCCCAATGCAGCCAACTGGGTTATGAAAGGCCGGCCATGTCTCCAGTGTGTATGGTGTGAGGTTCATGTAAAAGAACTATTGCTGACTTTCGACAAGAGTAGCTACATAGCTGTCAGCATGTTTCCACCCTGCGATGGCCTGGCGAGCTGTCCAGGGTGTACTCTGCCCTCACCCAGAGTCGGCTGGCATGGACGCCAGCCTCCCCATGACCCTAATTTAGATTAAGTGGTAACAGAAAATGAATGAATGAATGATATCTTTGTTAGGTCGCGCTCCACATGCTATATCCAACGTTTTGCACAGACCAGGCATAAACTCTGGAATCAGTTCGAAAAAGTATATGTAATATATCATTTTACAATTTTACAAGAAATCCTTTGAAGAGAAATTGACAGAGCTTGTGTGACCTGGTTCAGCTCAGTTCAGGCAACATGGCAGATTTTGAACATGTGATGTTTGGGAGTTATGGGCCAAATTATGTTTACCTTGATTATAGTGCTACCTGGTGGTGCACACGTGCTGTTTTTGGTATGGCGGTCTAGGAAACATTTTCTGGCTATGCTGTAAATGTGTCTATTATTTTGAACATGATTGGTGAATTCTAAACATTACATTTAATAACTTTTTGGGTCATTCCCATGTTCAGCAATTATAATACCATTGTCGTGGTTGGTTCAGGTATGTCCCTTTTATTACTGATTAAAACTGATTTTGTAAATCAGATGACCTACCCAAGATATGCTTTTTTTTGTTAAGGTACTCAAAGTGTTAAGTGGCTCATCAGGCCGCCGGTGCTTATCCCCGGTTTCCATAGCGTGAAGCTACCAGGAGTTCATCTCCTCCTGGATGGGACGCTAGTCCATCGCAGGTTACCTTCCCAGTATATTTGTACTGGTACCCATTTATACTGCTGGGTGAACACAGGCACACTTGTGGTTAAGACCTTGCCAGGGATCTTAGCACAGTAGGGTCTAACTGGGATTCGAACCCACAACCTCCTGATCATGAGTCTAGCACCCTATCCAGTAGGCGCCACTGGCGCCACTATCCGAGATATAGACTTGTCATATTTATAGCACCCCGTAGTGGCCAACACGCACAATATTTAATACAAAGCATTTGAAATTCATCAGAAGCAAGCCTCAAGTTTCATGTTGACAGAATTTACTATGGCCAGGTTATACAAAGCTGTGTATTGAGCATGCTATCGACTAAAATTTGTTGTTTGAATAATCAGCACATTTTTCATCAAAAAAAATTTTTGCGAATGTTTTGTTTGGTCAATCTCAAGATTGTACTTCAAAATTTCCATGCAGATCAGGCAAAAACTCTCGGATGGGTTTGAAAAAGTGGGTTCTGCATATTTTGTAATTTTTTGAAAAGTCAGAAATGAACATAGCGTACCATCATGTGATTTCCCTGTGTCCATTGACCACAAAGATATAAAGTTTTCAATTTGTGACATATGGTTTTAGAGTTATGGCCCAATTGTTTTTGTTGTTGTTGTTGTTGTTGTTGTTGTTTTGGGGGTTTTTTTTGGGGGGCGGGTGTATGTTTGTTTGTTTGTTTATAGCGTAGTGCCTCCTGTAGACCAATGTATACAAGGTTTTACCATTATGGTGTCTGCAGTTACCTGTAACAGAGTGCGAAATTACCTTTAAACCAGTGGTTTGGAGTGTGCAATGCTTTTAGTCAAGGGAAAATAAGTAGAATCAAAAAGCTGTTCTTTTGAACCTTTAACAGCTACTTGTTAGACAGAATTATAACAGCAAAGGTTATTTAAAACTTTCTGAATGGCTGGCAACAATCACCGATAAACACAATTGCCATCATAACCTTACAACTAACCAATAAGCATTTTAGTCCTCACAGATGTGTGCTTAAATTCTCAATTCAGGTTATAGTAGATCTATTAATAAAACTGTATAACAAGAATCAAAAGACAATCTTTTTTTTTCACAGCTGTGTTGAAAAAAACAAACAAACAAACAAAAAGATCACAGAAATAAGTCTGATAAGAGCACCAGAATGGTTTAGTGGTAGGTATATCATGTTCTTGCCTCACAATAGGAAAGTCTTGGATGTGGGTCCAGGACAGGTATGTGTGGAATTTACACTTCAGGCTAATTGGATGTTTCAAACCGTCCCTAGGTGTGAGTGTGAGTGCCTTGCAGTCTATAGTCAGCTGTTCAGGGTGTACCCCAGGCCTTGCTCAATACTGTATTGGCTGAGATAAATTCCAGTCTCCCCACAACCTTGGTGAGATTAAATAGTTCAGCAAACGAGTGCATGAGTGAGTCAGGTAGTAAACATCAGTTTAAAGGCTCTATCACAGTAAACAAAATAGTGTAAATGTTTTATAAGAATACAGACTAAAAAAAAAAAAAAGTAAAAAAATTTACTCTATAAATGTGTTGTAACAATTCACACAAAACCACCCACTCACTCAGCTGCCAAATTGCTTAATCTTATTAGGGTCACATGGAGGCAGAAGCTTATTTCAACCAATACTGGATGAAGGCAGAACCTTGAGCTGTACATTGCCACCCTGAACAGCTTTGCAAACCATCATAGTTCCGGACAACATACAATTGTTTACAGTCACATCTAGGGGCAATTAGGAACAGCCAAGACATGTCCTAATAAGCATGTCTCTAGACTGTGGGAGAAAAGTGGAGTATCTGGAGGAAATCCAGGCAAGCATGAGAAGAGCAAGAAATCTCCACATCTGGTACATTTACATTTAGAGCAGTTTTCAGACATCCTTATTCAGAGCAACTTCCAGAAGTGCTTTAATAACATCTATCTGCAAATACATCCTAATACTGGTCCACTAGGACACAGGCTAAGTATACCATCAGGAAAAACAGAGTGGGTAGGTCTTATTTGTTTTTGTTTGCATGTTTTTTTTTATGTTTGTTTGTTTGTTTTTGGTGTATAACATAATGCTAATTCATGCATACATGCAAAAAAAGGCGATTTCAGCCACCACCTCGGTGCCAGAACAAAAAACAGTATAGATGCATGTTTTCCTGGTACGATAAATGCTTTTCCTAATTCATGGGCATCAAACTTAATGAAAGAAGGAGCCAAAAGCAAACCAACAAAAAAGAAACCTCCACACAGACATACCCACCCAAAGCCTGCATCATGAACCCATACCTTGTGTGCTAACCACAACAGCACCTTTTCACCCTTTGCAAAGCCAAACAAACAAATTGTTGCATTTGCCGAAGCATATTTCAAATAAAGTTTTCATTGCATCAAGGAATAGTCCCAAAAATATGTACTATAAATGTAACCTAAGTTAAATAAGCTACATAAATGCTTCTTTACAGCACCAAAAAAAAAAGCGCAAGTGAGTGCATAGCTATGGGGTGAACTTAGTTAAGGATGCACAACTGACTCTAAGTAAAGTGTACCTCCCCTTGAAGACCATCATATATATAGGAATACTGTATAAGGTGGTGTTGTGCTCTAAAGTTAGTTGAATTTCAACATGGCATAAATGCTGATGTCATCTTCTCTTCCCCACTCAGGAAACACTGCAGACAATAGAGATGATTAATGTCATCCTATGTATCCTCAGGGAGCACCCTTGAGTTCAGTGATCCAGACAACAGCTCTGGGTACACCCCCAACTCTCATCATGACCCACCAGCGACCCCTGCCTGACTGTCTAATAATCCTTCCTCCTGCGTGTCTGGCAGTACAACCGCCTGTGCTTTCCATCTCCACAAAGCCCAGCTTCCTCTTCCTTACTCTGTTCCACCTCACCTCCTGAGTGTTTTTCAATCAAAAGAGTATTTTCTTCACCCTAAATCCAGGTTTGTGTCTTAGTCTAGTCCAGCTCACAGGAAATCACTATCATAACATGACTACTGAACGCAGAATTTGGTCATTTGTAGGCGTATATTATATTGGTTGAAATAGTCATTACATCCCAGCATAAATCAACAAATTATGAGATCTGAAAAAGGTCTAAAAAAAACAAACATACTGTATGTAGCTACTGTAGTCCTGTAAAAACTCAGGATAATCACTACCTCTCAGTCCTCTGGGAAATATCCAATCAAATGCTCTTGTGTCTTCCTGCTCATGCATGACCCTTCTGCACACCAACCAGCAGTCAGAGCAGAGCTTGTGCATATGAAGGGGGATGGGAAGTGGCTTTGGGTGAACCTCCAAGGTAGGGGAGGCTTTAGCCAAAGCCCTGAAGACAATCTAATTAAAAAAAAAAAAAAAAGTATCTTTCCAGATTACCAACACCAGCTATAACCAACTTGACCTGAAAAACAAAGAGGGTGAACCAAGAAAAAATGTAAAAAAAAAAAAAAAAAACAGAAAAAAAATCAGTTGACCTATAAAATTATTCCATGATAAGAGTGTTAAAAGCAACATAACAAAAAATATTGAAAACTACTTACTTTGCAATACTCAAAATTAAATCAGTGTTTTACAAAGCTGATAACTGATAAACTAAGGTACATTCAGTGGTCTGTATTTTATAGAGTAACAAAACAAGATGTAATTTGTATGTGTGCATGTTGAGCAGGGAAATAATGATTTAACCATTTAAAGGTGCGTATAATCATTTGAAATCAACAAGATATAATAACTCAGCACTTCTTTTTCAATATACTGGTAAGTAACCTATCTGTGAGGAGACAGTTGCTACAAACCCTCTTAAAACCAATATTTGAGCAATTCGTGTTGATTGTTGAGTATTGGTGTGAGCCCTTTAAAATCAGAATCAGAATACGTTATTGTGTGCATACAGTTGCTCCATATAAGTAAGGTAAAGTCCTTTGGGCTTTTTACACCCGAGCCAGAGTGGTTCATCATCTCGGTGCTTATCCCCGGTTTCCATAGCGTGAAGCGACAAGGAGTACAACTCCTGCTGGATGGGACGCGAGACCACTGCAGGTTACCCTCCCAGCATATTTTTACTGGTACCCATTTATACTGCTGAGTGAACAGAGGCACACATGTGGTTAATATCTTGCCCAGGGGTCTTACCACAGTGGGGGTCTAACTGGGATTTGAACACACAACCTCCCAATCATGAGCACAGTACCCTATATACTACACCATCGGCCCCACTCCATATAAGTAAGATTAAGATAAAGTCTTGATCAAGAAAATGTAATAAAATGACATATATATATATGACACATATTTATAACGCCCTTCTCCAATAAGCGCACCACCACCACCACCACCCACCACCCCAAATGTTTTTTATCTTACGTCTAATAACCGCCCATGTGTGCTGGTAATAAAATCGTAGATCCAACTTAACAATTTTATTTGATCAGTCTCTATAACCATAAAATGAGGCGCTCACTTCCTGTAAAAGTGAGTTTACATGGTATTTCAAGACCCCCTGCCACTGGGGAATGTCTGTAATGTTCATCAGTAAAAACACATTTGATTATTCCGCCGTGCTTTAAAAAACAGGTTAATATTTTGCTGTTCTCTTTTGGTTGGTGTCCAACAACCGATGAACCATTAGAAACTGCTATAACAAAACTATGGGATGCTCTGTATGAATGGAGTGATGAGCCAGATATGGACCTGTCAGGAAGAGATGACGAGTATTTTTCACCCGATTCTCCTGCTCACTAACTTCATAAATTTAAGCACGTAGAACATGTGCTTTTGTGTCATGTGCTACAGTTGACTTTCGTGTTAATTGATTCTATTTTACTTCCTGGAAAATGTTTAAAGAAACAGCCGAAAGGAAAAGAAGAAGACCGGGAGGGAACAGTAAGGGGTCTTTTTTTTATTTAAATATACTGTTTGCTGTTTATTTTCAGCTTTCATGTAAGTAGTTTGGTTGATACCACAAAATGAATAACACAAGCACCACTAAAACTCTTTTATTGTTCTGTTATTATTCATGTTTTCCACCTCGATGGTAATAAGCACTTACCCTTCCACTCTGCTGGTGACATTTTAATAAGAGCTAACACACTCCGATTTTTAAAGCTCCCTGGGTGCTTATCATGTCGAGTACGGTACGTAAATATGGAAGCTACATATATGTAATATATCTGTATGTAAGTCTGAAATCAGAAGTTACTAATATCTATATGAACAGATACAAAATAAACCCTGTCATTGTGTGAAATGTACATAATATCAATATACAAAGAGTAGACTGTAAATGAAGTGCAAAATGTAAATTTAACAGTTGATGCTTTTGGTAAATGGGGGAATTGTACAGTTCAATGGCCACCGGTAGGAATGATTTCCGTGTCGTTCAGTGGAGCATTTAAGTGGTATCAGTCTTTCACCTGACTTGCTCCGGTGACTCATCAACAAGTAGTGAAGAAGGTGGGAGGTATTGTTTAATATTGTCTTTATTTTGGACAAAATTCGTCTCTCTGGAACAACTGTCAGAGTCAAGCTCCAACTCCACAATGTTTACCGGCCTTGTTGATCAGTTTATTCAGTCTGTTGCATCTACAACCCCTCAACCTGCTGCCACAGCATGCAACAGCATAGAGGATAGCACTGACCACAACAGACTCATAGAACAGCCCGAGTAGTGTCCGACAGATGTAAAATGACCTTGACATCCTCAAAAAATAGACAGCTCTGGCCTTTCTTTAAAAGTGTGGTGGTGTTCTTAACATAGTCCAGTTTATTTTCAATATGAACTCCAAGGTATTTGTAAGCCTTCACCACTTCCACATTGTAGCCCTGAATAGAAAAAGGGCCACTGGTATTTTGAATCTCCTAAAATCCACAATCAGTTCCTTGGTCTTTGTCATATTTAAGCTGGAGATGTTTCTGCTCACACCATATGACAAAGGAGTCCACCGAAGCCCGATATTCCATCTCATGAGCTCCACTGATACATCCGAATACAGCAGAGTCATCAGAAAAATTCTGATGATGGCAGATGTCTGTGCAGTAGCTGAAGACCATTGTGGAGAGGGTGAAGAGGAAAAGGGAGAGGATGGACCCCTGTGGTGCTCCTGTTTTGCTGACTACTGTGTGCTGCAGATGCACATACTGTCGTCTTCCAGTCAGGTAGTCCATAATCCACGACACAAGAGAGGCGGCCACCTTCATCAATGTCAGCTTCTTACCCAGAAAGGTTGGCCTGGTGATGTTGAATGCACTGTTTTAAAAAACATAACCCTCACAGTGCTGGTCCAGGGGGCTGTAGACATGGTTAAGCAGGTAGATTATGGTATCCTTGACTCAGAGACAAGGCAGGTAGGTGAACTGAAGGGGAGTCTATATGTATATTGTCTAACTATAGGTCAGAGTTGATCCAGTATTAATCTCTTGAGGGTCTTCATGAGGCTCTGATTAGTCCGCTCCGCTTGACCGTTAGATTGTAAGTGGTAACCGGAGGTCAGGCTGCTGGAAACTCCAAGGGTGTCGCAAAACACCTTCCATACTCCAGATGCGAACTGGGGGCCTCAGGTAGAAACAATGTCCTGGGGGACACCATGAAGGCGGAACACATGTTGGACCAGTAAACCAGCTGTCTCTATTGCCGATGGGAGCTTGGGTAGGGGGGCGAAATGGAATGCCTTTGAGAAGCAGTCCACTATGTTCAAGATGGCAGTGTTACCAGGGGTGATGAGGTATGGGCAAGGGTTGGAGGAGATCCGCTGATGCACGGTGGGAGGACTTGTTTCAGGCACAGGTAGCACAAGCGCTGACAAACTCCCTGGTGTCGGCTGTTATGGTTGGCCACCAGAAACATTGTCAAAGGAGGAAAAGTGTCTGGTGGACTCCGGGGGAGGCAGGTCAATTTGAGCTCATACCCCCACTGGAGCACTGGAGTTCTGGCTGGCGGAGGAACATATAACTGTCCCTGGGGACATCCTTTGGGCTCTGGTTCTCCTTGCTGGGTACCCTGGATCAAGGGCTCATCTTCCCACCGAGCAGCTCCAAGCACACAGGAGGTGGGCATGATGGTTTCCATGGCAGTTTCTTCCCCTGGAGAGTACAGCTGAGAGAGGGTATCTGGTTAAGTATTTCGTGAACCGAGACAGTTGGTGAGGGTAAAGTTAAACCACCTCAGGTGGAGGGACCATTGTGCTTGCAGGGAATTCAACCTCTTCATTGAAAGGAGGTATGATATATTCTTGAGTTCCATCCAGACAATGACGGGATGGGCTGCCCTTTCCTGCCAGTGCCGCCACTCATGGAGTGCCAGGACCACATCCAGTAGTTCATGGTTCCCCATGTCGTAATTTTGTTCTGCTGGGGACAGGCGACGGGAGAAAAATGCGCACAGATGTAATTTCTGGTCTGCAGTGGAGTGCTGGGAGAGGACAGCCCCCACCTCCGAATATGAAGTGTCCACCTTCACCACGAACTGCAGTGTAGGGTCTGGGTGGACCAGAATGGGTCCATTGATGAACCTGGTTTTCAACCTGTTGAAAGCTGTTTGTGCACTAGGGGACCATTGGAAGGGTATGTTAAGGGATGTTAGCTGTGTGAGGGGGGGCTGCTGGAGGCTATAGTCCCGAATGAACTTTCTCTAGAAGTTTGCAAACCCTAGAAGCCTTTGTAGTTGTTTGCATGTTGCCAGAACTGAACACTCTTCCACTGTTTTAACCTTCTCCGGATCCTGTTTTATCCTCCCCTTCTCCACCATATATCCTAGAAAAGACACTGTGGAGACATGAAATTCACACTTCTCAGCCTTAACATATAACTTGTTCTTAGTAACCGGTGAAGAACCGTTCTTATGTGATGAACATGCTTGTCGTGAGTCTTCGAGAAGATCAGAATGTAGTCAAGGTACAAAAAAACGAACGTTATTGACGAATGCTTGAAAGAGCACAGGTGCGTTAGTCAACCCAAAAGGCATCACCAGGTATTCAAAGTGCCCCACGTGCGTGTTAAAGGCAGTCTTCCATTTGTCCCCCTTCTATATTCGGACTAAGTGGTAAGTGGTCCTCAAGTCAAATTTGGTGAAGATAGTGGTGTCGTGGAGAAGAGTGAAGGCCGAGTCAATGAGAGGAAGAGGGTATTTGTTTTTAACGGTGATGCTGTTAAGTTCTGTATAGTTAATCTTCTTCTTCTTCTTTTCCTTTCGGCTGTTCCCTTCAGGGGTCGCCACAGCAAATGATCTGCCTCCATCTCTCCCTATCCTCTGCATCTTCTACTCTTACTCCAACGACTTTCATGTCCGCCTTCACTGCATCCATAAATCTTCTCTTTGGTCTTCCTCTGGGCCTTTTGCCTGGTAGTTCCAACCTCAGCATCCTACGACCAATATACTCACTATCCCTCCTCTGTACATGTCCAAACCATCTCAATCTAGCCTCTCTGACTTTGTCTCCAAAACATCTAACATGTGCTGTCCCTCTGATGTACTCATTTCTGATCCTATCCATCCTCGTTACTCCCAAAGAGAACCTCAACATTTTCATCTCTGCTTCCTCCAACTCTGACTCCTGTCTTTTCCCCAGGGCCACTGTCTCTAAACCATACAACATTGCTGGCCTCATCACCGTCTTGTACACTTTTCCCTTCATTCTTGCCGATACTCTCCTATCACACATCACACCGGACACTTTTCTCCATCCATTCCAACCTGCCTGCACGTGCTTCTTCACCTCTTTTCCACACTCTCCATTGCTCTGGATTGTTGAGCCTAAGTACTTAAAATCCTCCACCTTCTTTATCTCTGCCCCTGTAACCTCAAAGTTCCTCTTGGGTCCTTGTCGTTCACACACATGTATTCTGTCTTACTAAGACTAACCTTCAATCCCCTCCTTTCCAGGGCATACCTCCACCTCTCTAGATTTTCCTCCACTTGGTCTCTGCTCTCACTACAGATCACAATGTCATCTGCAAACATCATAGTCCATGGAGATTCTTGTCTAACCTCATCTGTTAGCCTGTCCATCACCATAGCAAACAAGAAGGGGCTGAGAGCTGACCCTTGATGTAGTCCCACCTCCACCTTGAACTCTTCTGTCACACCGACAGCACACCTCACCACTGTCTTACATCTATCATACATGTCCTGCACCACTCTAACATACTTCTCTGTCACTCCAGACTTCCTCATACAATACCACAGTTCTTCTCTCGGCACCCTGTCATATGCTTTCTCCAGATCCACAAAGGCACAATGCAGCTCCTTCTGACCTTCTCTGTACTTCTCTATTAACATCATCAAAGCAAACACTGCATCTGTGGTGCTCTTTCTTGGCATGAAACCAAACTGTTGTTCACAAATGCTGACCTCTGCCCTTAGTCTTGCTTCCACTATTCTTTCCCATAGCTTCATTGTATGGCTCATCAACTTTATCCCTCTGTAGTTGCCACAACTCTGTACATCGCCCTTGTTCTTAAAAATGGGCACAAGCACACTTCTCCTCCATTCCTCTGGCATCTGCTCACTTTCTAAGACCTTGTTGAATATTCTTGTCAGAAAATCTACTGCTACCTCCCCTAGACACTTCCATACCTCAACTGGTATGTCATCAGGGCCAACTGCCTTTCCACGCTTCATCCTCTTCAATGCCCTCCTCACTTCTCCCTTACTAATCTTTGCTACTTCCTGCTCCTCAACGGTCACCCCTTCTACTCTTTTTTCTCTCTCATTTTCCTCATTCATCAGCTCTTCAAAGTACTCTTTCCATCTTCCCAGCACACTTCTGTCATCAGTCAATACATTTCCCTCTCTGTCCTTTATCACTCTAACTTGCTGCACGTCTTTCCCATCTCTATTTCTCTGCTGTGCTAACCTGTATAGATCATTTTCTCCCTCCTTACTGTTCAACCTATCATACAAGTCATCATACGCCCTCTGTTTGGCCTTTGACACTGCTACCTTCGCCTTACGCTGTGTCTCCCTGTACTCCTGTTTACTCTCTTCGGTCCTCTCAATGTCCCACTTCTTCTTGGCTAACCTCTTCTTTTGTACACACTCCTGCACTTCCTCATTCCACCACCAAGTTTCCTTATCTACTCTGTATAGTTCTGTATAGTTAATGCAGGGTCTTAAAGTCTTCTCTTTTTTCAACGAAGAAGAACCTTGCACCTACCGGAGATGATGAGAGACGGATAAGGTCTGCCACCAAGTCTGTGATGTATTGTTCCATAGCCTTGCTCGTGGGTGTTGATAGGTTGTATAATCTCTTTGTGGGGAGTGCGGATTCGGGAAGAAATGTATTGAGCAGTCTTATGGGCAGTGCAGTGGCAGCGAAAGGGCACCTCTTTTAAATAATGATGTTTGCTGGGGACACTAGTCAAATCTATGTCCTTCAGCGGGACAGTAGTTTGGGAAAATTAGGGAAGAACAACAGCCAGCAGGCAGTCTCGGTGGCAGTAATCAGTCAAATTGCAGATGGTGGGGGTGGACCAAGTCGATATGGTGATTATGGGTTTGCAACCAAGGCTACCCCAACAGCATGGGAGTGAGCTGGGCCAAAATAACAAACAGTTCTATGTACTCATGGTGATCGCCCTGTAGGCTGAGCTTGGCAGGTTCCGTCTTATGCGTAACACGATCAATGAGTCGACCTATGGTTACCTATGGACATCTATGGTTACTACCTCTTTAGATTTTTCAAGCTAATACACTGGGAGCTGAAGGAGCCTAACCAGCTTCCTGTTAATAAAACTGTCATCAGCACCTGAGTCAGTGAATATGCTAACTGGGTGTCTCCGTCATGCGAAGTGTAGTTTCCCTTTAATCTGGATATGCTTCCAGGGAGATGAGGAGGCTTGGCTCACCTCCATCCTTCTGCCCGCTGGTGAGCCCGGCAACCCTGTACACTGGGCCCCTCTTGGTGCAGTAAATGCAGAGACAGATGTTCAAGCTGGCTAATCCCGTGCAGCTAGCTCATCCTTCAGCTTGTTGGCCAGACCTTTGACAAATGCTCCTCAGAGCGCAGGATCATTCCAGTAGTTTTCTTTGGGGAAGATCCGGAAGGCTATTGCATATTCTGATACCAACTGAGAACCTTGTTTGACCCGTAATAGCTGGCTGCTCGTCTTCCCCCTTTTGCTGGGTGATCAAAAATGCTTTTCATTTCCAGCAAGAATTGGTCATAGTGTAAGCATAATTCCAGGGTATGGGTGGCAACTGCTAGTGCCCAAGATGAGGCTTGATTCGTAAGCAGGCTCATAACAAACAGGGTTTTGGCTTGGTCCGTGGTGTACATGAGTGGTGCCCATGTGCCAATCGTGCCTGAATACTTTGCCGGCATGGGGATGAGCGGCTCCTGGCCATGGTGAGCAGGGCTGGTGATGATGCTGGTGCGGAGAGCAAAGGGTTGGTGGACGGGACCTAGGTAGTGAGTTGGGTAGCAATGGTGGTCAATTGTTGGAGACTGTCCAAAACCCGGTACAAGGTGGAGTCGGGTTGGCCCAACAGGAGTTAGAAGAACTGCCTCATTCAAAGTCCCCCCAAACATAGACCATAACATGGTACTATTTATTCAGATGGTCTGTGTGTGTGTGAGGCACAGACACATTTATACAAACACAAAAGTACAAGGGGAGTGAAGCACGCTGGTAATGTTGCTTGGGTAAGATACAGGTTGAATACGTTTGTGAAGATCCCCGTGAGATGCTCAGCACAGGTTCTGAGCACATGATCAGTAATTCCATCAGGGCTAGCAGCCTTATGTGCGTTAATTTGGCTCAGTGCATTATGGATCTCCATGGGGAGAGTGTAAGGGTTTGGTGGCCATTCGATGGCTTGGTCTTTATGGCCTTGTCCTTGTTGTCCTTGTCAAAATGAGCATAAAAGTCATTCAGCTCATTGAGGAGGGACACATTCATTGCAGTTGGTGTGGAGTTGCTTTGCTTGTAGTTGGTGATGGCCTAAATGTCCTCCCACATGCATCAGAGGTCAGAATTTTATGAAGTGTTCCTCCACTTTCAGTTTGTGGTCATGCTTGGCCTTTTTCATACCCTCTTCAGGTCCGCCCTGGCTGTACTGTAGGCCTATCTATCACCTGATCTGAAGGCTTTGTTTCGTGCTTTCAGCTGAAACCACACTTCCCTGTTCATCCATGACTTCTGATTAGGGTACATGGTGATCTGTTTCTTTGTGGTAAAACTGTCAATTTTGGTGTTGATGTATTCCAGTACTGAGTGAATGTACGAGTCAATGTCTGTGTTAGAGTCACAGATGGCCTGAGAGGCAAACATACTACAATCTGTGTCATTAAACCTGTCCTGGAGTACAGAGTATACTACAACTGATCATACCTTGATGGTCTTAACAGATGGCTTCACACAGTCAATGAGTGGTGTGTATGTGGTGTAGCAAAAAAAATATGTTGGTTGAATTTGGGAACCACTGACTTGAGGTTTACGTGGTTGAAGTCACCCACGGCAATGAATGCAGTCTTTGGGTGTGCAGTTTGTTGTTTGCTAATGGCTGTATGAAGTTCATTCGGAACAAGCTTGGCATTAGCATCCATAGGTATATATACAGCTGTACTGTAATTATTATGAAAGTAAACTCCCTTGGCAGATAGAAAGGTCTACACTTAACCATGAGAAACTCTAGGTTAGCTGAGTAGTATCTTGCAGAAATCACAAAGTTTGTGCACCCAGCCTTGTTGACATTAATGCACAATCTTCCTCCCCCTTTTGTCTTACCAGAGTTTTTTGCTGTTCTATCTGCTCGGACAATGTAGCACCCAGCTAGCTCGATAGCATTATTCGGTATTCCACTGTGTAGCCATGTTTCCATGAATATCATAACTTTACAGTTCATAAATCTCCTGTTGTCTGTAATTCAAAGTTGTAGCATATCCATCTTGCTCCAAGGACAGCACATTAGCGAGGAAAATGGTGGGTAAAGAAAGCCGGTGCAGTGTTAGCTTTAGCTTAGCTTTTAGCCCTCCTCACTTGCCTCGTCTTTGTTCACGGTCTCTACTCCACCTGCAAACACTTCTGGTTGGCCTAGTAGCCTGCATAGCATCGGATGTTCTTCTCAGCTCCAGGATCAGATGAAGGTTGTTGATAACCACTCGAAGTTCTGTAATAAGATATCCAGAAGCTCTTGTCGGTTGTAGGATGTAAGCGAGAAGCTGCCCTGTACGAACAGAAATGAAATGAGCAGGAATATCACTGATAACTTGCGAAAATCTGAAGAGACTCTGAGCCTTGCATTGTTCATTCGTCACCATCTTGTCTACTTCTCTACTGCATGCTAGTTGACACATGCACATCCATGGGTAAATGATCCAGGATATAAATCTGTTTGTCTCCAATAAATCCCCTTTAGCATGAGTCATTGGCAGTGTTTTAATGCTGAAAAGAGTGAATCCATCACAATCATTGAGAATGTACACCCCCACCATACTCAGGCACAACAACACATAATAGATTTCATGGCTCATGAAGCAACCTGGCTGCTAAAAAAATTGTTTCAGAAGATTAGCTCAGATACAATTTCCCAAAATACACAAAAGCAACATACATATTCATGAACATTACCACCCACAAAAAAGCTATTTGTGAGTTTGATTACATGCATGCATAAAGACTTTGCATAACCAAGCAGGTCATTAATATGGCATAAATCACTCAGACACTGTTCAAGCTGTTTATGTTTTCTTTATTCCAACACATTTGTTACTCCTCACCCTTGGGTGGCCTTATGGGTCAAACGACACTCCACTATTGACCCAAATCAACCACAAGAGTAAAAAAAAAAGACATATCAGCTTTATCAATAACTGGTGGAGCGAACATCATTGACTTGTTATGGGTACTTGGACACATGCATACTCTGTCTAATTTGAAGACAAAGTTAAACTTTTAATTACCTAATTAGATCCTGGTTTTAAAACTATTGGAAAGCAGCTGTCTCATGTAAATATAATGACTATTGTAATTGAGAGATGACAGACATTGTACTAAAGTAAACTGATATTACGATAGTCGTTACATTTAAATAGATCCATAACACACAAAAGGTCAACGCTCCACCAGTACCACTTTCGTATCATTTCCCAAAGCTCTTGTGGAAAGTTTCTGGCTATGTAAATACTGTATAACAATTATCTGAATATTAGTTTATTTTAGGACAATCTCCACACGCTCTAAAAAGTCAAGTATTAATAACATGAACAATATATAGCTCACAGGAAAGGTAATAACTTCCTAGGACCACCAAGCACACAATTTCCATAAGAAAAACACCATGCCCAGTAATCTCCAAGCAAGAAAATTTTCAACTACAACAGAATATATGGCTATAATAACATTATTAAGTACAAAAACTTCTTATCAACAACCGAAGACAGAATCCAAGTATATTGTGATTTGCAGTAAATGCTGCTAATGTTACTTGTCTTGCCAGTGTGTAGTAGAGACCCATTTAAATTCAGGGTGCATGTTTAAAAAAATTATGGGTAAAACCAGGCAGACAAATTTGATAGTGTGATTTGATTGTGTACTGTAAGTCAGAATGTTTATGCAGCACCAAGTTGTGCTCCAATGCACAGTAATTTTCATGTTCTTTTCCAAGAGCTACTCTATTTTTTACATACCGGTATATAATATATATATATATATATATATATATATATATATATATATATATATATATATATATATATATAGGCATTCCACCGAATGTAGGTGTTTGTCGCAAGTGACGTATGGTGCTTGTGAGACAAAGCGCGACTTATCCAGACTTCCGATCTTTCAAGTGCGCAATGTATGTTGAATACTTGTTTAGTACTCAAATTTCACTTGCCCACTTGAAAGATCGGAAGTCCGGATAAACCGGGCTTTGTCTCACAAGCACTATACGTCACTTGCGACAAACGCCTACATTCGGTGGAACGCCTCACATATGTGCTGTGTAGCGAAAGTGCGTACGCTGTACCGATACGTAAAAAATAGGGTAGCCCTTGAAAAGGAATGTTCAATCAACTAACGTTTTTACATAACAAAAGAGACGTTTTGTCCAAGTTATCCAGCTACTGCACTAACAGTAAGAATAGTATTGGCCAAAAAGGGTGCAGAGGGTGAATTCAGCTCCACAGAGAGGCAGAAATAATCTGGAGAGAAACAGTTGTGACACAGAATCATTCAAAAATAACTTCAGGGTTGTTGCTTTTTAAATGAATTAAAATTAATTTAAAAAGAGAAGCCAACTTAAAGGACCAATGCAAAGTGTCCTGCGGACCGACAATTGAAAAGCCAGGACCTAAAGGATGTACTGACCAGGCACTTATATTCTACAGTCAGGTCTTCCTGTTCAAAGGTGTAGTTTAAAATATATGCAAATCAAGTTATATCTGCTAGTTACTAAATAACATGCATGAAAAATGCAGAATGAGGTGTAATTGAGACAACTTCTCTTATTGGGACACTACGTACTGCAAGGGCATATATCCCATGAAATTGTCAAATTAGCATTTATGTTTAATTCTGAATACCAATATGTGCATTTTCAGTAATAAATCCTGATCATGCACACATTACCTCAATTCTGAATAAAACTCAAATTGCAGATTGCACTTGGCTTTCATGAAAGACTCATTAATATTTGGGAACATCCTCCAGACATTTACTAACTTATTAATTGAAAGAATATTAAAAGCAAAACAGTCCAACTTGCCTATAATTACTGAATTTATATGACCAACACTAACCCTTAGTTATCAAACCATTATACATGGCATAAATTTGAAGGCCTGGGTACAGGAAGTACTTAAGTCACATTTTCCAAAAAAAAAAAAAAAAAAAAAAAAAAAAAAAAAAAAGAGCTGACACTACAACTATAAAGTATAGTGTCGTGTGCATGATTTAAAGCTAAAAATCTAGAAATACAATTATTCAATCCTCAATACTGATAAACGGCCTTCCATGAATCTACTGAATTTTTGAGCAAGAAATGCTCAAGTCTTTGCAGAAGTTCTGGAAATAAGAATGAGCCAAAAAGGGATTTGCAGGATAAAAGTAGACAAGTCAGGTATTTTTTGTACCACATATAAATAATCAAATACCCCCAGTGCAGCTAACTGGATTATCAAAGGCGGGCCATGTCTCTCACTGTCTATGGTGAGAGGCATGTAAAAGAACCATTGCTGACTTTCGTAAAGAGTAGCTGCAAAGTCGTCAGCGTGTTTCTGTCCCTTGCTAAAAAGGGTTGTGACAGGAAGGGCATCCGACGTAAAAACCTCTGCCAAATCAAACGTGCGAATCAGATGATTTGCTGTGGCGACTCCCGAGTAAAAGGGAAAAAGCCAAAAGGAAGACAGACAATATAAATAATCAAATAATAAAATGCAAGGGAGCATACCAACAACGACTTTTTGGCAATCAGAAGCATGTGTGGTATTTTTGTGTGGTAAAAGTACGGAAGTCCATACATTTCATGGCAAGTTGTACCAAAGTGTGAAACTGATTTTCTTGGGGGTTTTTCTAAATAAAACATTATTTTTCCCATAGAAAGTCTACTTTGTATAACCCTAGCAGGTGCCACTGAATGTTCTCTTTTAAGAAAAGTATCTGCAGCATGTTTTCATAACATGACATATCTCAATAGTGTTCTTTTATGACTAAACTACTTCTTGCACCCAGGTCTTCAGTTATACCCAGTAGACACTGAAAGCTTGTATGTTCAGCAAATTCTTAATATTTCAGGTGATTACAAAAAGGAAGTGTTTGTAATAACTTGAAGAACTTGTTTTCTCCCATTTTTTTCCCAATAAACTTTATTTTTTCTTTAAGTTTTTAGTGGACAACATTTCCCTTCTCCAACGGTTATGTCCCCTCCATCCTCCAGAGGTTAGTATACCTCCCTTCTCTCAAGTTTAAAAACACAAACTCACTCATCATTTGTTCGGAGAGAGAGAGAGAGAGAGCAGGCTCCCAGTATGTGCTAATGATTGGAAACAAGATACATTTGAGTATGCTAAGCCTTATTAATACCGATGCTGACAGGAACCTCCTTCAGGCTCCATAGAGCATAAGACCCAGGAAGATGGTCCATTCCTGTTAACAAGCATCTCATTATTGTCCGAAACTCTTCCTGCATATGTCTGTGCGAGCAGAGTACACACATAAGTGCTTTGCCTCAACAAGCCAATCCAAATTTTATTTTACTTTAAATGTCTGTCTGTCTTCCTTTCGGCTTTTTCCCTTTTACTCGGGAGTCGCCACAGCGAACCATCTGATTTGCACATTTGATTTGGCAGAGGTTTTTACGTCGGATGCCCTTCCTGTCACAACCCTTTTAGCAAGGGACAGAAACACGCTGACGACTTTGCAGCTACTCTTTACGAAAGTCAGCAATGGTTCTTTTACATGCCTCTCACCATAGACAGTGACAGACATGGCCCGCCTTTGATAACCCAGTTAGCTGCTCTGGGGGGGGGGGCAGGGACAACCTTGTGGAGAGTGGGACTCGAACCCCCAACCTTTGGATCAGCGATCCAGCACCCTATACCACTAGACCACCACTGCCCCCTTTTATTTTACTTTAAATATTCGTTGAAATTCAGTAAAATATATTTTTTTCACTTAAAAGATTAATGTTGAATAAAATTTAAAGTGTCACTTAAAAACACAGGATATGCAATACTAAAATAAAAAACTTTTGTTGTTTTTCTGGTGTTGAAGTTGGACTGTTTCAGTTACCTTTACCAAATGTAGTTAGCACATTCGCCATGCAGCAAGAAGGTTCTGGGTTCCATTATTGCAGTGATTTGGTGAACTGTTCCATGTGCCCCATCTTCGCCAACTGTCAGCTGAGATAGGCAACAACAAAAACGCTCAACTACAAATGAGCTATACAACAGGCTTTCATGAATGTTTTTATTTAACAATCAACAGACTTTGAGAAAGTCCGTTTATTTTGATTTTAGTTGGAATTAAATGCTTACATGTTTAAAAGTATCGTTTTAATTAGACTGTGGGGCCAGTGGCGTAGTGGTTAGGGTGCTGCGCTCATGATCGGGAGGTTGTGAGTTCGAATCCCACTGAGACCCTCACTGTGCTAAGACCCCTGGGCAAGGTCTCAACCACAAGTGTGCCTCTGTTCACCCAGCTGTATAAATGGGTACCAGTAAAATATACATATACTGGGAAGGTAACCTGTGATGGACTAGCGTCACATCCAGGGGGAGTTGAACTCCTGGTCGCTTCACGCTACAGAAACCGGGGATAAGCACCGGCCTGATGAGCCATGAGGCTCGTGTGTAAAAACCCAACAGACTTTACCTACCTTTAATTAGAGCAGTGGTTCCTAACCTGGGTCCAATCGAACCCTAGGGGTTCGGTGAGTCAGTCTCAGGGGTTCGGCGGAGGTCAAGACACACACTTGACTCATATTCATGACGACACACCCCACTTGACCATCACTGGCTGCAGGTGATCACACTACATTGCTTGGCCAATCTGTGCTGCAGGAAATTTGGTGTGCTCAGTAGTCGAATTGTGACCGTTGTGATGGTACGTCGTGTGATTTCTTTCTTAATGTTTTAATCCATACTATGTTGAGTAAAAAAAGAAAGTGGTCGGACGAATATGTACAACATGGATTCACATATATAACGGAACGTGATATTAGTCGGCGTCCTATCTGCATGATTTGCAAAGTAGGATCAATCCTGTGCTGACTGACGTATATGTACATGTATATGTGTATATGATATCAATAAATACATATTCAATACTATAAATGCTTATAATAACGATTAAACATTCAAAAATAATGCATAAGATGTAAATAAAACTAATACACACACACATACAGACACACGCGCACGTGCACGCACTCAGATGCGCACCTCACATAAAAATGTAAGTAGTTGTGATGGGGGGAGTTCATGCATTGTGTTCAAAGAACAAAACCAATAGAGTGATGTTAATGCACGGTTCATTTTGGTGCCCCAATAAAAAAATATACCGATGTCTTGAATTTGAAAAAAAATCATATTTTGTTTTTCACTAAAGAAGGGTTCGGTGAATAAGCATATGAAACCGCCAACAAGGTTAAGAACCACTGAATTAGACTAACTCAATAATTTCCATAGTCGTGTAAATATTCTGATTGAGATTTCATGTGAACAGCTGCTAAATGCAAACTTGGAATCAATCCCAGAACTTTATCTCTTTATTTGCTATGAAATAAAGCAGAAACCAGATATTACTGACCATGAAACTGTTTTCACTTACTTTTGAGACAGTGAAAATGGGGAGAATTTAAAAATACCTGTAATTCCTAAAAAGTTAATTTAATACGTTTATTCATCCCATTAAACTAATAAAGCGAAAAGTCTACATCTTGATTTTTTCTGGCATTTCTTGCTTTGAAAAAAAAAAGTCAGAATGTGAATGGTTGTGAGTGTTGAGTTGGCCTATTATTCATATTTGCGTTTATATTGTAGTTTGGAAACAAATATGTGTCTGTGTGTTTGAAATATTCGTGTCGGTTTATTCATTTATTTCAGTTCCTAAATTGCATCCCAATTAGCGAAGCTCATAGATAAAATAATAGCTCCCCATAACTTACAGAAAACCCTTCTTAACTGTGCAGAGTAAGAGGATTTAACCATAATCTTATTATACCGATGCTATTTAAAATATTTCACTAGATACAGCAGTGATGTGCATCCACAGGAGGCAGGGAAGGCAGAGTCAATCTGTCAATCTTGAAAAGAAAAAAGTTAATCATAAAAAAAAAAAATAAATGTTAAAATATATCAGCTGGTGTGTATTACAGGTGTAGTGGTTAGCATGTCCACCTCACAAAAAGAAGGTCTTGGGCTCGATTCCCAGTTCGGGCATTTCTGTGTGGAATGCATATTCTCTCCGTGCTTGTGTGAGTTTCCTCCCACAGTCCAAAAACATGGAGAAAAACACACCTAGGGGCGATTGTGAGTATGAATGATTGTGTGAGTGTTGACCTTGCGATGGCTTAGCGAGCTGTCCAGGGTGTACGCTGTCCTCGCCCGGAGTCAGCAAAGATGGGCGCCAGCCTCCCCTTGACCCTAATTAGGATTAAGCAGTTCAGAAAATGAATGAACGAATGGTATGTACAAACCAGATTCCAAAAAAGTTGGGACATTATACAAATTGTGAGTAAAAACTGAATGCAACAACGCGGAAGTGCCAAATTTCAATATTTTTTTCCAAATAGAAAATAGATGACAGGTCAAAAGTTTAAATGGAGAAAATGTAGGGGGAGAAAAAGTTGGGACAGGTAGTAATAAGAAGCTGGAAAAGTCAATTGCACTGTAAAGCTGTAAGATCAATTACCACTAATGAGGTTCATTGGCAACATGACTGAGTTTTAAAAGAGCTTCTCAGAGTGGAAGCGTCTCTCAGAAGCAAAAATGGGTAGGAGATCACCAACTGCTTCAATGATGTGCAGAAAGACAGTGGAGCAATATCAGAAAGGTGTTTCCCAGTGAAAAATGGCAGCGTTTGAAGTTATCATCATCTACAGTGCATAACATCACCCAAAGATTCAGAGAATCTGGAACAGTCTCTGTGCATATGGGTCAAGGCGGAAAAACCATACTGGATGCCCATGATCTTCGGGCCCTTAAATGGCACTGCACCACAAACAGGAATTCTACTGTTAGGAAAATCACAGAATGGGCTCCGCAATACTTCCAGAAAAAATTGTCGGTGAACACAATCCATCGTGCCATCCGCCTTTGCCAGCTGAAACTCTACAGTATAAAGAAGAAGCCATTTCTAAACAGGACCCAGAAGCGCAGGCGTTTTCTCTGGGCCAGGGGTCATTTACAGTGGAGTGAGGATAAGTGGAAAACTGTTCTGTGGTCAGAATTCGAAGTTCTTTATGGAAAACTGGGATGCCATGTAATCGAGATTAAAGATGACAAGAACAACCCAAGTTGTTATCAGGGCTCAGGTCAGAAGCCTGCATCTGTGAAGTTATCGGGTTGAATGAGTGTGTGTAGCACGGGCAGCTTGCACATTTGGAAAGGCACCATCAATGCAGAAAGGTATATTCAGGTTATAGAACAACATATGCTCCCATCCAGACATTGTCTCTTTCAGAGAAGACCTTGCATTTTTCAAAATGATAAGCCAGACAGACCACATGCGGCATTAATTACAACATCACGGCTGCATAGGAAAAGGATCTTTCACCTATAGAGAACATTTGGCGCATCATAAAGAGTAAGTTGCAACAAAGAAGGCCCAAGACAACTGGAAAATGGTCAGGTGGACCTGTCCGAGATGGCGCTTGAGTGAAGACGACATGAACGACAGCTCAGTTGTTATTTGTTATTATGCTTATTCTTTACAACGCCAAACTCATCTATGTGCTGTGGTTGTTGGTTTGGACCATCGCGTTTCATATATGTACCATCATGGATGCAGAAAAACGGATTTATAACCGGATATACGACAGAAACAACATTATACTCGTAAGTGGCCATGAAATCGGTCAAGCGAGATCACACACTGCTAAATATAATTACAGCAGAGATGACCTGGTTAGGATTGGACAGCATGCGGACGAAAACAAGTTTCTAGGTAAATTAAATCCAGCCACATATCTCAACATCAGAAATCTACGACTCATTAATAGACGTAGAGGAAGAAAAGGGGGCAGACTGTTGAAGAAGCGACAAAGTGAAAAAGCTGAAGAATTCAACAGAGTTAGAATTATGTGAGTAACATCATTACCATTGAACTTCAGAACTGTAACAGCACCATAAAAGCATCGTTGAGAAGAAGCGTTATAAAATCATCACTGAAGAATGATGTTCCGCTAGGATTACTGAATGTGCAATCAATCAAAAACAAAGATGCGGATGTCAAAGATCTCTTTGACAATCATCAGCTAGATGCTCTGTTATTGAGCGAAACATGGCTGCAAGCAAAGGATGCCACCTGGTCTTTACAAGGTGCTATTAATAGAGATGGTACCTTATTCGATCACTGTTATAGAGCAAACAGATCAGGAAGTGGTCTTGGACTAGTGTATCGAGAAGGTTATAAGGTGAAGATAGTGAATAATGCCATGTGAAAATCATTTGAGTATGGCGTCTGGAAGTTTATACTTAATTATGTGAACGACAGGGACCCAACAGGAACGGTGAGGTTACAGGGAGCAGAGATAAAGAAGGTGGAGGATTTTAAGTACTTAGGCTGCACAACCCAAAGCAATGGAGAGTGTGGAAAAGAGGTGAAGAAGCAGGCAGGTTGGAATGGATGGAGAAAAGTGTCCGGTGTGATGTGTGATAGGAGAGTATCAACAAGAATGAATGGAAAAGTGTACAAGATGGTGTTGAGGCCAGCGATGTTGTATGATTTAGAAACGGTGGCCCTGGGGAAAAGACAGGAGGCAGAGCTGGAGGTAGCAGAGATGAAAATGTTGAGGTTCTCTTCGGGAGTAACGAGGATGGATAGGATTAGGAATGAGGACATCAGAGGGACAGCACATGTTAGAGGTTTTGGAGACAAAGTTAGAGAGGCTAGATCGAGTTGGTTTGGACATGTACAGAGGAGGGATAGTGAGTATATTGGGAGTAGGATGCTGAGGTTGGAACTACCAGGCAGAAGGCCCAGAGGAAGACCAAAGAGAAGATTTATGGATGTGGTGAAGGAGGACATGAAGGTAGTTGGAGTAAGAGTAGAAGATACAGAGGATAGGGTGAGATGGAGGCGGATGGTTTGCTGTGGCGACCCCTGTAGGGAACAGCCGAAAGGAAAAGAAGAAGAAGACATATGCTTCCATATCATCAGAATTTACAGGCCTCCATACTCTAAGAAACATCCAGTTACAACGAGTAGACGAATTCGCAGAGTTCTTGGCCGACATACTCCCAACTACGAAAAATGCCATTATTCTGGGTGACTTCAACATCCAAATCGATGACGAGACTAGTACTGATGCTAACATTTTCATTGACATATTGACTTCTATGGGACTGGAACAACATGTACAGTTCGCAACACATATTCATGGTCATGTACTTGACCATATATACGCAAAAGTAGGCGATGACGTCAAAATAACATTTTGTACTGATGACGTGTTTGTATCTGATCATATATATATATATATATATATATAGGAAGAAAATCTCGTATCGAAAGATAGCTGATATTCCTCTGGATGAGTGCAAGAAAGAAATGAACTTCCTTTGAAAGAAGATTCCTTTTGTGAACTAATAAACTGTTTTGAAACTGAGGTCATTGAAACATTGGACAAATGTGCTTTTATAAGCAGTTGTATTTATAATGTGTGTGTTTTCACCACTTTTAACCATTTATTTTTCTTATGTTTATCAAAATCTCATGTTTATCTTTTTATGTTGTAAAGCGCCTTCAAAGATTTTTATCAAGACTGGCGCTTTATCAAATAAAACATTTAAAGTTTGAATAGTCTGAGGCCTGTATTAGACAAGAATGGAACAGCATTCCTATTTCTAAACTTGAGAAACTTGTCTTCTGGGTCCCCAGACGTTTGCAGACTGTTGTAAGAAGACGAGACGATGCCTCACTGTGGTGAAAATGGCCGTGTTCCAACTTTTTTGAGATTTGTCAACACCATGAAATTTAAAATCAACATATTTTTCCCTTAAAATGGCATTTTCTTAGTTTAAATTTTTGACCCTGTCATCTATGTTGTATTCAGAATAAAATATTGAAATTTGGCACTTCCACATCATTGCATTCAGTTTTTATTCACAATTTGTATAGTGTCCCAAGATTTTTGGAATCTGGTTTGTATTACAAACCCCTTTACCATTTGAATTCAATATTAAAATAATTTTAAAATAAAGAATCGCAGAATTTGCATATGTCCCGTTCAAATACAGGGAGGAGCTTGTGTGGTGAGGCAGCGTTTTGTTGTGCCGCTCAGTGGTTGGTGGAATCTGTCACAAACTGCGCTGGTATGTAATGCACATAGTATGTTGCTGTTTCGAGAAATATTTCAGATTAATTGCTTTCAAACACTCAAATTCTATGCTTTGCCTTTTCATAATTTGGATATTTTATAAAATGTATTTTTGTCTTGGGTTTAGGCTGCAGATGAATCATAAAACCCAGAAGAAAAAAAAAGAGCTACTCTGTGATGCAAACACTACCCCTGACTCATGGCAGATGGTGCTTGTGAGCCCATAGATTCTTGCTCGACAACTATCTTCTTCTGTTGTTGCTATATTTCCTTTACAATCCACCTTATCAAAATGGAAGATTACATTTCCAGGTAAGAACTTTCGGAAGAAATGTATAAATTTTAACATCAAATGAAATATGTGTCACATATTTGTGTAAAGAATGCTGATTTGAGATATGAATCAACACATTGTAGAAAAAGAAAAATAATTTATTTAAAACGTACCAAAGGTACAAAAATAGAAGGTAACATGATATGGGGTTATATTACACCACACATCAAATTGTGTGGACCGTCATCTTATTGCTTCTCTGTTTGGTATTTATTTGATGTCTGTTGTCAATAAAATGATGAAGACAGTAATATACTCTTTTGCACTTATTATACGTAATAATTATATATAAATAATAGATTTGTAAATCTTACTGGAAAAGAGTCAGTTTTTCACCATCTGTCCAGCTCACCCCACGTCACTGTGATACAGTAGACTTAATTCAGGTCACATAATACATGTTGTTATTATTATTTTCCCCACAATTTATGCTTATAATAACTACAATTCTTCAAACGGATTATCATGCCGGGTGTTTGGGGGTTTTTAGTTCATCCTCTTAATGTATTTTATTTGTTGAAATGTATTGTTGGTATTAAAGGTATCATTGCTTTACAGCATTTCTTTTCATGTGCCTAATACTGAATGTAAAAAAAGGTGTCGAATTTTTTTCATGGCTACTACCAGATTCTCCGAAGAACTGTATCTTCCATAGTGCATAGCGCACACCTGATAGATAGATAGATAGATAGATAGATAGATAGATAAATAGATAGATAGATAGATAGATAGATAGATAGATAGATAGATAGATAGATAGATAGATAGATAGATAGATAGATAGATAGATAGATAGATTGATTGATAGATTGATTGGTTGAAAACTGCTGCAGTTATTTGCAAATGTTGAAGGATGCCAGCCATCTGAGGAAGTATAGAAGGCTCTGTCCTTTCCTGCACGGAGTATCAGTGTTGGCAGTCCAGTCCAGTTTGTCATCCAGCTGCAGCTATTTGTGTATCTGTACAATCTCCACACATTCACCTCTGGTTGTCACTGGCTCAGGATGAAACATGGGCTTTATGTAGTCCAACATCATCTCCTTTGTCTTGGTGGTGTAGAGATGAAGGTGGTTGATGTCACAACATGAAATTAAATTCTGGATTTTTTTTTTTTTTTTGTACTTCTCTTCTTGTCCACTCCTGACAAAATAGCAATGTCATCTGCACAATAGCTATTGTCATCTGCAAACCTCTGCTCATGGAGATAGTCTGAGGAGTACAGTGGGAACATAACTGGAAAGAGTATGGTTCCCTGTGGTACTCTCATGCTGCTGGCTACAGTGTCTGACCTGCAGTACCCCAGTCGTACATACTGAGGTCTGTCAGTCAGGTAGTCAGTTCACTAGGTGTGAGCCTACTCCCATTTGTGTCAGTTTGTCACTGAGGAGCAGAGGCTGGATAAGGTTGAAGGTGCTGGGTAAATCCAGTAATGTAACTTTTACAGCACCTCTACCCCTGTCCAGGTGAGAGAGAGGTCACTGTAGTAGATAGATAAAGGGATTTTCCACTCCCACTTTCTCCTTGTATGCAAACTGTAGGGGATCAAGTGCATGGTGGCCCTGTAGCCATAGGTGGTGAAGCAAGAGCTGCTCCGTGATCTTCATCATGTGTGACATTAGGGCAACCAGTCTGAAATCATTCATGTCTCCAGGACATGGTCTCTTTGGGAGTGGGATGATGCAAGATGTTTTCCACAGCTGAGAGGCCCTCCCGCATGTCAGGTTAAAATCGAAGATGCACTGGAAAGGATTTCCCAGTTCAATCACACAGACCTTCAGCATGCTCTTGGTCAGCAGCTTCTTCTCCAACTTCCTCCTGTACTGCTCCTTCGCCCCCCTGAGCTGGATTTTGAGTACCTTCTGCACACATCTAAGCTCTTGGTGGTCACCATTTGTGAAGGCCCTCGTCTTCTGATGTAGGGACCCTTGATGTTGTAAATCAGGGCTTGTTGTTCGCAAAGCAGTGTACAATTCTTACTATAACAGCAATGTTCTTTGAGAAGTTGATATAGTTTCGAGACAAGTTTACATATACATAAACAAACAACTATAAAGAGGTCTTACCAATCAAGCAAGTGACACACCATGCCTTGCATCTCAACCTTCTATGTAAATTGCATTTAGATTTAGTGCTCCTTGCCTCTCTTGTCAGGAGTAATTAAATGGAGATGTAAGAGGAGGGTCAAACAACACAAATCTAAAGCTTAATATATCCATGAGAAGAGACAGAAACGAGAGAGCAAGAGAAAGAAAGCAAGCAGGAGAGACAGACAGACAGAGAGTGAGGGCAAGAGAGAGAGAGAGAGGGAGAGAGAGAGAGAGAGAGAGGGGGAGGGAGAGAGAGAGGGAGAGAGAGAGAGAGAGATGCATTCGTTCAGGAATAAGGCACCAGTCTCAGTTCTTATCCAGAGAGCCATTCGGCATACTAATTGGCTTTACCTGTGAACACAGAAAGCACTCCGTATTCATACTCTAGATACAGGTGTGACACAGCCAGTTTTTCACAGATCGGCAGTCTAATGAGAAAGTTTCAAAGGTTAGATAAGAAGAGTAATGTGCAGAAAGTCCTGATTAATGTGTGCACAGGTTACCACCAAACATAGAAAGTAGAGAATATGTTGGTTTGCAGCAAAGAGGGAACATAATGGTGTGAAATGTTCAACATTGCTTATTTTTAGAACTGGCCATGGTGCTGAATTGCACAATAACACAGTGTACTGATTACTCTGCCCGAAAAATAATCAAAGAAACTGCACACAGAAACACTCCCCAAACACACCTTTAATCACAGCTACATATCTCAATAGAGCAACATAAGTTTCTTTATACTTATAAAATAAAGTTTGTAAGATGTAATGGACCGTAATTTAAACACCACTGGTTTCATTTTTTTTATTTTCATGCCCCTATTTATTTATTTATTTATTTATTTAATTTTGTCATCAGGGTAATTCATCAGGGTAATGACAGACAGGAGTGACATACATTGGTGAGGTGGTTGCAAATGTTAAATAGACACGTATAAACTATCTGTTGCATGTATGTTCAGTTCGTTTTCTGTAACCACTTAATCCTAATTAGGGTCGCGTGGAGGCTGGCATCCATCCCAGCCAACTCCGGGTGAGGGCAGAGCACACCCTGGACAGCTCGCCAGGCCATTGCAGGATGGAAACACGCCGACAGCTTTGCAGCCTACTCTTGTCGAAAGTCAACAATGGTTCTTTTATATGCCTCACACCATAGACAGTGAGAGACATGGCCAGCCTTTGATAACCCAGTTAGCTGCACTCAGAAGGGGGGGGGGGTGACAGTCACAGCCTTGTGGAGAATGGGACTCAACCCCCCAACCTTTGGATCAGCGATCCAGCGCCCTATAACACTAGACCACCACTTCCCCCTGTGTTGCATGTATGTTTTGGGGAAAATGGATTAGGCAGGTCAAAGTCAAATTAAATGCTGCACCAATAAAAAATGATATGATTGTTGCACTATTATAAAGAATCTTTATACGATATTCCTGTGACAATCAGTCGATTTACAGCCTTACATATACTGTTCTACATAATTATTTGTACCCCTGGTAAAAATGTGTTCTTTCGCTTCTAATAAATGTATTTATTTATTTATTTATTTATTTATTTATTTTTTAATAATAAAGGATCACAATGACAAAGAGAAAAATCCAACCTTTATTTAAAGTGCATTTGTTGAGTGGGGGAAAATCCCACATCAAGAAATAATTATTTTACTTCAAATCATGTGTGCCACAATTCTTGGCACCCGTGATGTTAATACTTTGTACAAACCCTTTTGCCAACAAAACAGCACCTACTGTACTCCTGTAATGTTCCACACAATGTATGAATACAGAAAGATGGATCTTGAACCATTTCTCTTTGTACAATCTCTTTAAATCATCCAGCAATCTGGGTCCTCTCCTCTGGACTTTCCTCTTCAATTCACTTCACAAGTTTTCAATGGGGATGAGGTATGTGGACTGAGATGGCCATGAGAGGAATTTGATTCTGTGTTTAGTGAAACATTTCTGTGTAGATTTGGCCACATGTTTAGCATCAGTGTCTTGCTGATAGACCTAGTGATGACCCATCTTCAGATTTTGGGCAGAGGCCACAAGATTTTGATTTAAAATCTCCTGGTATTTCAAAGTGTTTGTGATGCCATGCACACTAACAAGGTTTCCAGGGCCTCTGGAAGAGAAACAGGCCCACAACATCACCGATACTAACCCATACTTCAGAGTGGTCATGAGGTGCTTTTCTGCATACTCATTTTTGTGCTCTGCCAGACCCACTTAGTGTCTGTGGCCAAAAAGCTCTATCTTGGTCCCATCTGACAAAAGCTCATAGTCCCAGTTGAAGTTCCAGTACCGCTTAATGAACTCCAGATGTTTGCATTTGTGATTGTGAGAGGGAGAAAAAGTTTTTTACGTGCATGTCTCCCACACAGCTTGTTGGCATGTAGATAGTGCCTGATGGTTGTTTTGTAGATTTTGTGATCCCAAGATGCGACAATTTGTTGCAATTCTTTAAAAGTGGGTGTTAGGATTTCCTTTCTTTGCTGTGCCTTGGATCCAGGTTTTGTCTTCTTGAGCTCAGGAGAGGCTTCAATACATGGGGAAATCAAGCAATGTAACTAAAAGGTGTTTATTCAAGCTTTCCAAAGAATCACAGACAGGAAACATTATTATAGACAAGAAGAGAGAGAGAGAGAGAGAGAGAGAGAGAGAGAGAGAGAGAGAGAGAGAGAGAAAGCGAGAGAGAGAGAGAGAGAGAGAGAGAGAGAGAGAGAGAGAGAGAGAGAGAGAGAGAGAGAGAGTGTGTGTGTGTGTGTGTGTGTGTGTGTGAAGAATAAGAACAACCCTGTTGCAAATGAATGCAGGGTGAAGCGGGAGCATCTGTGTCCTTGAGGTAAATGAATTATGACCGTGTATAATATACTATATAATATACATATTATGTGCAGAATAGCATGTAAAAATACAATTTGGACCAATGCCACATAAGCTTGGGGTACATTCAAATAAAGAATTAATACTATAGTGGTATGAAAAAGTATCTGAACCTTTTGGAATTTCTCACATTTCTGCATAAAATTACCATCAAATGTGATCTGATCTTTGTCAAAATCACACAGATGAAAAAACAGTGCCTCCTTTAACTAAAACCACCCAAATATTTATAGGTTTTCATATTTTAATGAGGATATCATGCAAACAATGACAGAAGGGGGAGGAATAAGTAACTGAACACTCTGCCTAAGGAGACTTAAAGAGCAATTGAAACCAATTTTTACCAAACAGTTTAAGTCAGGTGTGTGCCCAATCACTGATGAGTGGCTTAAAGCTGCCCTGTCCACTATAAAACACACACCTGGTAATAATTGTCTTGATGAGAAGCTTTGTCTGATGTGCACCATGGCTCGCTCAAAAGAGCTGTCTGAAGACCTGCGATCAAGAATTGTTGATTTGTATAAAGCTGGGAAATAATACAAAACCATTTCTAAAGGTCTGGATGTTCATCAATCGACAGTCAGAGAAGTTGTCTACAAATGTAGAGAGTTTGGCACTGTTGCTTCTCTCCCAAGGAGTGGCCGTCCACCAAAGATGACGCCAAGAGTTCAGCGCAGAATACTCAGAGAGGTAAAAAAAAAAAAACCCTAGAGTGTCTGCTAAAGACTTACAGAAATCACTGGCACAGTCCAATATCTCTGTGCACACATCAACTATATGTAAAACAATGGCCAAGAATGGTGTTCATGGGAGGACTCCAAGGAGGAAGCCACTGCTGTCTAAAAAAAACATTGTTGCTCATTTAATGTTCGCAAAAAGGCACTTGGACACCACAGAAGTTTTGGAAAAATATTTTGTGGACTGATGAAACCAAAGTTGAATTGTTTGGGAGGAACATACAACGTCATGTGTGGAGGAAAAATGGAACAGCTCACCAACATCAACACCTCATCCCCACCATGAAGCATGGTGGAAGGTGCATCATGATTTGGGGCTGTTTTGCTGCCTCTGGGCCTGGACAACTTGCAATCATTAATGTAAAAATTAATTCAAAGGTTTATCAGGATGTTTTGCAAGAAAACCTGTGGCTGTCTGTCAGACAGTTGAAGCTAAAAAGAGGATGGATGCTGCAACAAGACAATGATCCAAAACACAGAAATAAATCAACTTCAGAATGGTTTCAGAAGAACAAAATACACATTCTGGAGTGCCAAGTCAAAGTCCAGACTTGAACCCCATTGAGATGCTGTGGCGTGACCTCAAGACAGCGATTCATGCCAGACATCCCAGAAATCTGACTGAACTACAGCAGTTTTGTAAAGAAGAATGGGCCAAGATTAGTCCTGATCGATGTGCCAGACTGATCTGCAGCTACAGGAAGCGTCTGGTTGAAGTTATTGCTGCCAAAGGGGGCCACAAAATATTAAATGTGATGGTTCAGTTACTTATTCCTCCCCCTTCTGTCATTGTTTGCATGCTATCCTCATTAAAATATGAAAACCTATAAATGTTTGGGTGGTTTTAGTTAAAGCAGACACTGTTTTTTCATCTGTGTGATTTTGACAAAGATCAGATCACATTTGATGGTGATTTTATGCAGAAATGTGAGAAATTCCAAAAGATTCAGATACTTTTTCATACCACTGTACATACAAATTATCATTTTTTCCTCACAATCTCCTCTTTTATACTCTAAATAAAATGAGTATAATGACAAGATACAACAAAATAATAATTACAGTCTATAGGCGAGGCATAGGAAAATATTCAAAAGGCAGTGCGCTTGTGCAGGTAACCCTGCCCCAAGCATGAAAACGCACATCCAAGTGAGGAGAGCCATACCAGTCACTGAGTCTGTTCTGTCTCACGTGCATCTATCAGAAGCGGATCTTCTTCCATTCTCTGTAGCTTACATGTGGTGTTTATAGGTAATCTTTATGGTCCAACAAAAGATCTGAACCAGATCCTGTGGGAAACTGAAAGGGGTTTTCAGAGTTGCAGTAATTTCTATTTCTATGTTTTATATCCTTTAACTATGTATTCACAGTTGTTTCCTTATGGAAAATCACAAAGTGTTCTCATAAGTATTGCAACCAAGCTGTTGTTCCTCTTTTCTTAAGAAACGGTTACCAAATGGTCCATACATTTGTCCTTCTAATCAGCTCCTTGCATTTACCTTGTATCCTGTTTTGCCAGCTGTTCTTTTAAGTTTAGAGCTCAGCGCTCATACCTTGGGCAGAACAGTAGTTTATAGTTTTATAGTTTTATGGTTTTACAGTTTTATAGTTTTATGACCCCCACCCATAAATACTGTAACCCACCTCGAATGGTATAAATACTCTGTTTACCTCTGTAAGCTTTAGTGAGCTTGTGAATAAATACTGTGACTATATTGCAGTCTTCACTCTTTATTCAAGCTACCCAGAGCTCTGGGTGACACAGCCGACTGATCCGCGAGACGACTAGACTTCGCTTAGAGTCAGTGAGAGAAAGAATTAAACAATGAAGAGAAATCCGAACAGAAACTCATTTGTCACTTAAGATCTAAAATACAAACATGTCATCATTGAGATCAGGCACTCATGGGAGATTTCGTCAGCCTAGTTGCATGGATTCACTGTGGAAAAAGGTCAGTTAACCCTTTACGCCCGACGGTGACTAATTCGTCACACAAGAATTAAGAGCCTAAAAATTTAATTAATATCATTACAGACATCTTGGGAACGACTGTGACGAATGCGGTACATTTCCTGTTGAAGCGGAGAATGGTATTGCGTCATCTTTTCCTGTGCTTTTTTTCAGTTAGGCTCAAGACATCATGAGTGGGTGACGTCCATGAGTCATCGATCAAATTGTCAGTACTAAAAGCACAATGTATCAAATACCAGGTGAGATTGATGCACATAAAAAATTGTCATTGAAGAATAATGTTAGCTTTGTAATTTTATGAGGTAGAAATAGTTTATTGAGTTCATTTTACTAAAAAACAAACACATTTTATATGAGTGACGTTTCCGTCACATTAAGTTTATGAACAAGCTTGGCCGTCAACAGTGATTACTTACAACATAGTTTACATACTGTATAGTAGAATTCCTGCAAAAAATAGTGTTTTTTATACCAATATGCTTATAATTTTTATGGAAACTCAATGCGAGCATCAATTATAAACATTATTCTTTTCTGTGAGGAATGAGAAATCTCCTTTTCGGCTTTTTCCCTATCTTGGTGTTATTTATCAATTCACAGTGAGGCATCATGAGGTAAAGTCTGACCAAATTTTGTCATTTAGAAAACATAATCGTTGAGTCAATTTTACTGAATGTCTCTCATTATTCAATTTCACCACTGGTATAATCGCCTCCAGAACTTTTTATGGCAGGAAAAACATCAGTGTCGAAACTGCTGAGCTGACCACTTGTGACGATAGTGACGAATCTGAGACAGAAATAGATTATAATGATGAGATGGCTGATCCCACCTTCATCCCTGTTGAAGGTGTGGTTGACTGGGTTATCAAAGGCTGGCCTGTCTCTCATTGTCTATGGTGAGTGGAATGTAAAAGAACCATTGCTGACTTTCATAAAGAGTGGGCTGCAAAGCTGTCAGGTGTTTCTGTCCCTTGCTAAAAGGGTTTTGTCAGGAAGGGCATCCAATGTAAAAACCTATGCCAAATCAAACATGCAAATTATTCGCTGTGGCGACCCCTGATAAAAGGAAAAATCCGAAAGGAAATCTCATTATCTTTAACCAGCTTACCTAAGTCCCAAAACAAGCATGAAATATATATATATATATATATATTTTACAGCTAGAAAATAATTCAGGGTGTAAAGGGTTAAGATGGCAGTTCGTGTTATCACGACTATTTCCACTGGTCCTTCATATTTACAATCTCCTAATTTCTAGGGTCTTAAGGACTTAAACAAAACAGTGTCACCCATATGAAAAGGGTGTGTGGGTTTGGTGGAAATAATTACAATTGAATTAGCTATTTGTTCATGATGTTTTGATAAAGTATTGATTAACGCAGTGGAGTATTCAGCGATTTGTACATCAGAAGTCAGAAGTACCTATTGCTGGTTTTCCCTTTCTCCAAAGAACTGGAAAATATCTGCCAATAATGATCTCATGTGGGGATAGATGCACATCTTTTCATTGTGTCATTCTTAATTCTGCCAATACAGCTGGTAGAAGGTCTACCCAATTATTTCTACCTGTTATCTGCATTACCTTGGTCAGTTTGTCCCTCAGTGTTGGTTAGCTCTTTCTACAATACCAGCGGATTGAGGATGGTACGGAATATGGAAATGCCAAGACAGTGACACGTACTTACATAAATCTTACATGATTTTAGAGGTAAAAGGAATTCCCTTATCTGAATTAATTGCATGTGGTACACCATAGAAAGGATAGAATAGCATGTAAAAATACAGGACACGACTTGTCCCAAAGACACATAACTTGGGGTACATTTAAACAAAGGATTAATACTACATACAAATTATTATTTTTCTCCCAAGTGAGCTTTGGATAACTTTTTATTTGTATTACCATCATCTTTACTGTGCATGGTGAAAAAATAACCTTGCATCCTCATCCAGGCTTACCAAAGGTTCACCACGGTTACAGTTGTTTTAAACTTTGTAATGAGTCCTCTGACAGTAGATATGTTCAAGTGCAGGTGAGGGGCTTTTCTTGTAGCCATTGCCTGGCTTGTGAAGCTCTACACACATCTGTCTTACCTGAATGATGTGTTACTTGGTTTTCCCATGTTGACAAGTGTTTAAGAGAAATGGACTCTGTGTCATGAGTGACTATCGTGGTAGATACTGAGGTTTAAACTACCAGAGAAGAAGTTTATGGGTGTGGTGAAGGAGGACATGAAGGTAGTTGGTGTAAGAGAAGAAGATGCAGAGGATAGGGTGAGATGGAGGCAGATGATTCGCTGTGGTGACCTCTGAAGGGAACAGCCAAAAGGAAAAGCAGAAGAGGTTTCGGTGTCATGTCATATTTATCCCTCAGGGAAACAGGAAATGATGAATTACTAATTAAATGTTCCCGTATAGTCTGATCAACTTTCTAAACTACTGTAGAAAGGACAGAAATACTTCAATTCTGTTTATTTCATAAGAATGTATTCATTTCCTAAGAACTGATTAATTAATAGTGCCAGTGATTGTGGAACCCCCTCCCCCAAAAAATTCACTTAAAGTTGAAGGTTACATTTTCCTACAATTTTCAGTGTGAGGGTGTGTGCTTCTGTAATAAAAATGTCATTTATTTTAAGGCTTTAAACACATCTTAACCAGGGGTACCAATAATTATGAAGGGCAGTGTATAATACATTAAGTATGTATGCTGTCTTTTTTATTTATGTCCAGAATAAAAAATAAAAACATACATATAAACTGTCTCTACATACAACATCTGAAAACATAAACATACATGTCAAACAAAATAAGCCAAGTTGTTCTAAGTTACGGGTATTAGCCATATGAAATCATTCAAAATCAACATAGTTTCCCTGGTGATGGTGCCATATTTGCTTGATTTTTATGTATTTTGTAGTCTAAGGGGATACAAGTAAAATGCAGTTGGTTTCAGGTCAATTTATAAAGGCATTTGACACATAGATTGAACCCTGGTAGATGAGCTTTTCCTGAGACAGTGGACAGTCTCTCTCTCTCTCAAATTCTACCTCAGCCAGTTCTTTCAGAGCACTTTTAATGACTTTTTGTGTCTCTTAAAAGGATCAATAGACTGTCTCGTCTTGACTCTCTGTATCTGGTAGATGGACTGCAGCTTGTTTTATCAGCAGTTGTCGTTCATCTTCTGTAAACACTGTCCAGCTTTTCAACCCTTGCATGATGAAAATGAAATATGGACCCTTACAGTTTTGTTCAAACCATTTCACCCTTTTATGCTACACATGACACATGTTTCTAAAAAAAAGCTCCTGTACTAGTTCTTGGTCTGTACGCATATAAACATGGACACAGAAAACAGTTGTTTTGGGTACACAGTTCTTGGCTACACAGTGGCCTGCACAAGTAGTTGTGTACATGCCAGGCTGTAGCAGGCTGTTTCACATGCACCACATCATACATTGAACATAAGATTGAAATAAAAGAAGTTACGAGGTTTTTTGATAACACCAGGTACTTGAGACTCACCATGCATAACTTTCTTTGTGAAAGTCATTTGTACATTTCTTTAAAATGCCAATAGTACAGAGTTGAAGAGAGGATGAAGTAGCAGGGTTAGGGTTTGGGTCCATCGAGTTCAGAAAATATGTGATAATTAGAGCAGTTGTGCTACCTTTTAAGAAAATTTATTAAAACAAGGTGTGACTGAAAGGGGGAGCCATGGTTCATTTTGTTAGGTTGGTGTAGCACAGACATGAGAGAAAAGGGTTACAATAGAACCAAAGGCAATTTAACTGCTCATTTAATTTCAAATACAGTCGGCCCCCAACTTACGAAGACCCCTGTATATGAAATCCCCAGGTTACGAAAACCATTTTCCTGAGTTTCTGTCCCAGAAATATGAAACAACCCAATCTTACGAAAAGAAATTCAAAATTCAATCAAAATTTCACACAACACGAGTTGCTCTCTCATTGGCTGTCTCTCAACATCCCGCCCCGTTGGCCTCCCAGATAGAGACAGAAGGAAGCTTCACATTTTAGTTTTTCGTTTAGTTTTTTAAGTTGCTTAATTCAGTAAATGTTTAATAAATGTGGGCGCATTTGAGTTCATCTGGAATTCCGATCCCTCAAAGAATCAAATTAAAGTTGAGTTTGTCAAGCAGGGAATGCTCTTTGAATTCATGTCTTGTGGGCGTGGCCCACAGCGCGCGAGCGCGAGAGAGAGAGAGAGAGAGAGACAGAGAGAGAGAGAGAGAGAGAGACAGAGAGAGAGCGAGAGAGAGAAGGAATAACGCTTTAGTTTTTAGTGTAGTTTTTTAAGTTGTTTTAATTCAGTAAATGGTCAAGCAGGGAATGCGCTTTGAATTCACTTCTTGTGGACGTGGCCCGCAGCACGAGACAGAGCGAGAGAGAGAGAGAGAGAGAGAGAGAGAGAGAGAGAGAGAGAGAGAGAGAGAGAGGGAATAACGCTTTAGTTTTTAGTTTAGTTTTTTAAGTTATTTTAATTCAGTAAATGGTCAAGCAGGGAATGCGTTTTGAATTCACGCTTTGTGGGAGTGGCCCACAGCGTGCACGCACGCGCGCGCGAGAGAGAGCGAGAGAGAGAGGGGGGGGGGTTAAAGTTTTTTTAAGTTGTTTAATTCAGTAAATGTTTAATAAATGTTGGCGCATTTGAGCTTATCTGGAATTCCGATCCCTCAAGGAATCAAATTAAAGTTGAGGTTGTCAAGCAGGGAATGCGCTTTGAATTCCACATCTTGGGGCGGGGACCACAGAGCACGCGAGAGAGATAGAAAGAGAGAGAGAGAGAAAATGAGAGAGAGAGAGAGAGAGAGAGAGAGAGAGAGAGAGAGAGAGAGAGTGTGTGTGTGTGTGTGTGTGTGTGTGTGTATGTGTGTGTGTGTATGTGTGTGTGTGTGTGTGTGTGTGTGTGTGTGTGTGTGTGCGTTAATAAAAAATGTTTAATAATGTTTTAATTAATAAATATGTTAATAAAATGTTTAAATGGTTTAATAGATAATTTTCTTTTACTTTTAACACATATTTCATACAAAATTGGTGTACTTTTATCATTTTTAAAGGGTTTATGGGGTTTATCCAGGCCAAAGACTGGAGCATTGGAGTGAATTAGGCGTTTAACATGTAAGGTGCGACCCCCTACTTACGAAATCCCCGCTATACGAAAAGGGCTCTGGAACGGATTAATTTCGTAAGTTGGGGCTGACTGTACTCCACTGATATTAAATGACATTTGTTAACTTCTGAGAGTATTCCATTGATATACCAAAGAATATCGTGTACATTCTGTACATTTACATACATTGTCATGTACATTTTGACAAGGTATGGTAACTGCAAGTTACCCATCGAGAGGGCCATTTTTTCCCATCAGGCCACCTAGTTAGAAGTTGGCATTGGGTTGAATTTGAAGTACCCATCAAGTTCTTTCATTGAATACTAAGAAATTAAATACAGAAGTGTGTCCACTTGCTCAAAAGAGGGTGTCAAATGGGAGTGTCTGGCAAAACTGACTGGAAAGGTGTTAAAACTGGACCACTTCCAATGAAGATATGGAGTAGCTCTTTGTGGGTGCTATCACCCTGGCAAATGTCATTTGGTAAATCATGAGACATGTTGGCTAAAATCCAGCATGAATTCAGCTTATTTTAGGAACAGTTCAGCAGATTTCTGGTTTTGGGTCAATTATTGCACGGCCACCAAGGGATTATTTTGATAAATTATACATTTTTCATAAACCTCAATACACAAGTTCTGAAAATAATAAAGCAGTTATCTATCTTAGTTTTTGATTGCTAGCCATTTGAAGATGGCTATAAATAGCATACAGAGGGTTAATGTGGACCCCACCCATTTTCAAACCCATCTAATATCAAAACATATAAAGAGTTTGACCTGAACCCAATTGCATTTTACTTCTATCATCACCAGCTACAAGATATATCAAAATCAAGCAAATATGGCACCAGCACCAGGTGATTTCAAACAGATTGATCTTTATGTGTGTGTGTGTGTGTGTGTGTGTGTGTGTGTGTGTGTGTGTGTGTGTGTGTGTGTGTGTGTGTGTGTGTGTGTACACCTGTGCCTCAGCTGACCCAAAAAGTGCATGAATTATGATTATATATTCTAACACAGCTGTAGGATGCATAGCACAACTGAGGTAAGAAAGAGATCTCATGTTAAGATTTACCTGTGAGGTGGAAAACATTTTCAGGACAAGTCACCATTACTTTAACTTAGCCACATTAATTGGTTAAATGCTTGACACCGAACTGTGTAAGTTTTGACATATCCAAGATTACTACATACTAAGGACAAAAGGTTATTCAAAGAACCAAAAAGGGTTCTTCAGCTTGTCACGAACTCAGAATCCTTTTTGTTTCTCTGAAGAATTCTACTGCAGGGTTCTTGGGAAGAAAAGTGTTTCGAAGAAGCTCAGGGTTCTTCAGAGAACTATTGGAAGGTTCTTTGTAAAATCATTTGAAGGTTCTTCACAGAACCTACAGTCTCTTTTAGCCCATGGTTCTCCAGAGAACTTTATAAATGTATAGGTAGGTTCTTCCAAGCACCTTTTAAGAATCTGAAAGGGTCTTCTGGCATTGGGTGGAACAGGGAGATGGTAGGCCAGGAAATAGGCTCCTCCATGCATGTATGTGCACAGTTATTCGCATAGATCAGATAACTTGCTATAGATATAATAGATAAGAAACAAAAACTGATATAAATTTGAAACAGTTTATTTTTGTAAAACATATTATTATCATTATTATCTTAATTTTAGAAAAAAACACACACACACACACACACACACACACACACACACACACACACACACACACACACAAATAAAGTAATAGAGCAAAAGTATTTATCCTCCTTATATATAGAGACGCTCCCTGACTTACGTTTTTAATTGGTTCCGGACGGCCGAATGTAAGTTGAAAGTGAACGTAAGTTGTTTCAGTGACGTATGACGTATGATGTGTGACGTATGACGCCCCTACTGTACTATACATCCATAAATACCATTACCGTATCTCACAAAACACCCTTAAATCAAATATTATAAACATAACATTGTAAAATAATTTCAAATATATCAAATAATATCAAAATTAATTTCAAATGTATTAAATTCAAGCAAAATTATTTCAAAGAGATAAATTGAAATCAAATTCACCCATCAAATATCAAATACAGTATGAAATATAACCTTTAACATTCTCTATGATGTGATCTTTCTGCTTGTAAATGGTTCCGATGGTCGATGGATGGTCACTTTACATGAAGCTGAGTCATGTCACATTATATGAAGCTGAGCCAACTCACTTTACATGAAGCTTAAAACAACCAATCAAGGCTTACAATATGTGAGGCGTTCAAAACCGAAAGTAGTGTACTTGCTGAGGGTTATACGAACTTCCGGTCTTTCAAGTGAGCAAGGGCGCCATTGAACTCGTTTAGAACTCAGCCTGCACTGATGTGAATCACCAGCAGAGCGGAGAGTTCTCTTTCTTTTCTGGATTCGGGTTTTCATTCATTTTACAACTCTGTTTGCTTAACTGAGTATGCATGGTAGATTGCGCCGATCTGCGCAGATAGTTAAGTCCGTCTTGGGAAAACCGGAAATTCCGGCATATGGTGGAAAACTTGCACCCATGCTAGTAAGCTTACGCTTATAACCAACCATATTTGCTTAAGATTACAAAAGTCCGCAAAACAGTGTAAACACAGAGATGACGTCCTAACACAAGTGTAACACGCAGTGATAACAGTGGGTGGGGCCGGTGGCATAGTGGTTAGGGTGTTGCACTCATGATCGGGAGGTTGTGAGTTCGAATCCCACTGAGTCCCTCACTGTGCTAAGACCTTTGGGCAAGGTCTCAAACACAAGTGTGCCTCTGTTCACCCAGCAATATAAATGGGTACCAGTAAAAATATACTGGGAAGGTAACCTGCGATGGACTAGCATCCCATCCAGGGGGAGTTGAACTGGTCGCTTCATGCTATGGAAACTGGGGATAAGCACCGGCCTGATGAGCCACAAGGCTCAGGTGTAAAAACCCAACAGACTTACTCTGACTTTGTCTCCAAAACGTCTTCATATGATGCTCAACAGATATTCAGAGTTCCCAAAAATGTCTCTTAAGTCAAGAATCTACTGAATGACAATGAAATAGCTGCTCTGCATGGTCCAGAGATCCCCAGAAGTGCTGGTTTCATCAGCCAGCCAAAATCAAAAACAACCGAAAAAAGTTGCACTATTTCATGACTATATCGATAACATGCGAGTACACCCTCATGTCTCGCTAAGCTAACATTATGGTCCCATTTTGCTAACTTTGTTGTGCAATAGCAAAATTTATTTTCATTTATAGTTCATTGAAGTACTTTATTTCTTCTTCTTTTACTTTCGGCTGCTCCCTTCAGGGGTCGCCACAGCAAATCATTCGCCTCCACCTCACCCTGTCCTCCGCATCTTCTCTTCTGACTCCAACGACCTTCATGTCTTCCTTCACCACATCCATAAATCTCTTCTTTGGTCTTCCTCGAGGCCTTCTGCCTGGTAGTTCCAACTTCAGCATCCTACTGCCAATATACTCACTATCCCTCCTCTGTACATGTCCAAACCATCTCAATCTAGCCTCTCTGACTTTGTCTCCAAAACATCTTACGTGGGCTGTCCCTCTGATGTGCTCATTTCTGATCCTATCCATCCTCGTTACTCCCAGAGAGACCCTCAACATTTTCATCTCCGCTACCTCCAGCTCTGCGTCCTGCCTTTTCCTCAGTGCCACTGTTTCTAAGCCATACAACATCGCTGGCCTCACCACCGTCTTGTATACTTTTCCCTTCATTCTTGCTGACACTCTCCTATCGCACATCACACCAGACACTTTTCTCCAACCATTCCAGCCTGCCTGCACACGCTTCTTCACCTCTTTTCCACACTCTCCATTGCTCTGGATTGTTCAGCCTAAGTACTTAAAATCCTCCACCTTCGTTATCTCTGCTCCCTGTAACATCACCGTTCCTCCTGGGTCCTTCTCATTCACACACATGTATTCTGATTTTCTGAGGCTAACCTTCATTCCTCTCCTTTCCAGGGCATACCTCCACCTCTCTAGATTTTCCTGCACTTGTTCTCTGCTCTCACTACAGATCACGATGTCATCTGCAAACATCATAGTCCATGGAGATTCTTGTCTCACCTCGTCTGTCAGCCTGTCCATCACCATAGCAAACAAGAAGGGGCTCAGAGCTGACCCTTGATGCAGTCCCACCTCCACCTTGAATTCGTCGGTCACACCGACAGCACACCTCACCACTGTCTTACATCTCTCATACATGTCCTGCACCACTCTAACATACTTCTCTGACACTCCAGACTTCCTCATGCAATACCACAGTTCTTCTCTCGGTACCCTGTCATATGCTTTCTCCAGATCCACAAAGGCACAATGCAGCTCCCTCTGACCTTCTCTGTACTTCTCCATTAACATCCTCAAGGCAAACGCTGCATCTGTGGTGCTCTTTCTTGGCATGAAACCAAACTGTTGTTCACCTCTGCCCTTAGTCTAGCTTCCACTATTCTTTCCCATAACTTCATCGTATGGCTCATCAACGTTATCCCTCTGTAGTTGCCACAACTCTGCACGTCTCCCTTGTTCTTAAAAATGGGCACCAGCACACTTCTCCATTCCTCTGGCATCCTCTCACTCTCTAAGACCTTGTTAAATGTTCTCATCAGAAAATCTACTGCTACCTCTCCTAGACACTTCCATATCCCCATCGGTATGTCATCAGGACCAACTGCCTTTCCATTCTTCATCCTCTTCAATGCCCTCCTCACTTCACCCTTACTAATCTTTGCTACTTCCTGGTCCTCAACAGTCACCTCTTCAACTCTTTTTTTCTCTCATTTTCCTCATTCATCAGCTCTTCAAAGTACTCTTTCCATCTTCCCAGCACACTTCTGTCATCAGTCAATACATTTCCCTTTCTGTCCTTTATCAATCTAAATTGCTGCACGTCCTTCCCATCTCTATTTCTCTGCTGTGCCAACCTGTATAAATCATTTTCTCCCTCCTTACTTTCCAACCGAGCATACAAGTCATCAAACGCGCTCTGTTTGGCCTTTGACACTGCTACCTTTGCCTTACGCTGTGTCTCACTGTACTCCTGTTTACTCACTTCGGTTTTCTCAATGTCCCACTTCTTCTTAGCTAACCTCTTCCTTTGTACACACTCCTGCACTTCCTCATTCCACCACCAAGTCTCCTTATCTACTTTCCTTCCAGATGACACACCAAGTATTCTCCTACCTGTCTCCCTGATCACATTAGCTGTAGTTGTCCAGTCATCTGGAAGCACTTCCTCACCACCCAAAGCCTGTTTCAACTCCTCCTTGAAGACAACCCTACACTCTTCCTTTTTCAATTTCCACCACTTTGTCTTCTGCTCTGCCTTTGCCTTCTTCACCTTCCTCACCATCAGCATCATCCTGCACACCACCATCCTATGCTGTTTGGCAACACTCTCACCCGCTACTACTTTGCAGTCACTGACATCCTTTAAATTATATCGCCTGCACAAGATGTAGTCTACCTGTGTGCTCCTACCTCCACTTTTATAAGTCACCCTATGCTCCTCTCTCTTCTGGAAGAAAGTATTCACCACAGCCATTTCCATCCTTTTTGCAAAATCTACCAACATCTGTCCTTCTGCGTTCCTGTCCTGGATACCAAACCTGCCCATCACTTCCTCGTCCCCTCTGTTGCCTGCACCAACATGTCCATTGAAGTCTGCCCCAATGACCACTCTTTCACCTCTGGGGGTACTCTGCATCACTTCATCTAACTCACTCCAGAATCTCTCCTTCTCGTCTCGCTCACATCCTGTCTGTGGGGCATAAGCACTAACAACATTGAACATCACACCTTCAATTTCTAACTTGAGACTCATCACTCTGTCTGACACTCTTTTCATTTCTAGAACATTCCTGACAAAGTCCTCCTTCAAGATGACTCCGACTCCATTTCTCTTCCCATCCGCACCATGATAAAACAGCTTAAACCCTGCTCCTATGCTTCGAGCCTTGTTACCTTTCCACCTGGTCTCCTGAACACACAGTATGTCCACCTTCCTCCTCTGCATCATGTCAGCCAGCTCCCTACCTTTTCCTGCCATAGTTCCAACGTTCAAAGTCCCTACTTTCAGTCCTAGACTCATGCCTTTCCTCTTCTCTCTCTGGCAACGGACACGCCTCCCGCGTCTCCTTCTTCGACGTCTTCGACCAACAGTAGTCCAATTTCCATCAGCACCCTGTTGGTTGACGGCACTGATGGCGGTCGTTGTTAACCCGGGCCTCGACCGATCCGGTATGTCATTCTTTCTTGTGATTCGCATAGTTTATTTGGCATTTGTTTTACGCCGGATGCCCTTCCTGACGCAACTCTCTGCATTTATCCGGGCTTGGGACCGGCGTGAGGGAGAGACACTGGTTTGTGCCCCCCCCCTCACGGCTGCATTTAATAAATATGTTCATAAAAGGGTTTAATATGTTAATAAAATGTTGAAATGGTTTAATAAATAATTTTCTTTTACTTTTAACACATATTTCATACATATTTCATACAAAATTGGTGTATTTTTATAATTTTTAAAGGGTTTATGGGGTAGTCTTGGGAGCCTTGGAACAAATCATGTGTTTTACATGTAAAATGCGCCTTTACTTACAAAAACACCAGGTTACTTAAAAAGATACTTGAATGGATGAATTTATATATATATATATATATATATATATATATATATATATATATATATATATATATATATATATATATATATATATATATATATATATATACATATATATATATATATATATATATATATATATATACAGCAAAAATATTGTGTTTAAGCTCTGTGTGTACCCACAAGACAGGGACAAATACTGTTTTTGTAATTTTCACGTTAAAAACATAATGTTCCAAAAAAGAATTTTTTTATTAAAACTTTTTGGTTACTTAAATCTGTAGACCCAATAAATGGCCTTTAAGACTGCAATTCCCAATGTGCAGTCATATGACCCATTGTCCATTATGATGTTGACCCCATCCGCCATGATCTGGACTTCCTCTGCATGGAGAATGTTTTCCCCGCTGGTCAGCTTTAAAATTGGGTAAGGGGATGTTTTCATCCTGAAACATTTAAAAGATGACATTTTTGAAAATTAATATGACCACCATTTTTTTTTCTGAAATAACTGGTCAGTTTAATAAAAAGCATCTAATATTCATACCTAGTTGCTTAATGTAAGAGCTCAGTTCAGTGATAATGATTACTCCACACTAACACAGCAAAAATATTTAATTTAGTGTATGCAGTATTTAACTTTATTAAATGAGACATTATTAATGTCTACTGTCTATGGAAGGTCTGCCAGGGCAGCTTCAAAGTGTGCAACAAGTAATTTAACATAATGGTAATCATGTGACAATATAATAAATGTATGTACCTTGTACATTCAGCATTTTCTCCTAGAAGGCTAGGAAGTAGGGAGATGGCTGCATTCTTTTTCAGACCTAAAAGTAGAAACATGAAAGATATATATAAAAGGTTTGAATGTAAATCAATAAGTATATTATACATGTTTCACAACATTAATGCATGGTTGGATAAACTGAAAAATAATAATTATTAAATTGCTTGGAGGTTAGGGCATCCACTTCTGGTGCAGGAGGTTATGGGTTCAAACCCAGGCCAAACTGGGTTTAACTTGCACTAACTCTCCAAAGTCTTAAGTGGTCTTAAGTGGTCCAAGTCAAGATGACCTTGAAAAATTCTGTCATTCATATATATATTTACAGACGCTCCCCAACTTACTGTAGATACAGTAGGCCCTTGACTTTTCCTGGTTTTGCACTCTTGCCCCCGCATATTCGCGGATTGCAGAGTAACTGTCACGTGATTCAAATTCAGCCAATGGCTGTTCTCCCTCCTGCTGATTGGTTGAGATGATGTATACGTGCCTTTTTTCTCATTCGCACACACTTTGTGCATGAGCTTTTTTTTGCGTGTGTGTTTTTAATTACAGTTAAGCTTCGTCATGCCACCCAAATGCTGCCCACCTTCTCAGGCTTCTGGTAAGGCGCCGAAGCGCCAGAAACAGGTAATGATGCTGTATGAAAAAATAAAACTGCTTGATATGATTCAGGAAGGAAAACATTATGCTGCAGTAGGGCGCCATTATAAAGTGAATGAAAGTACAGTCCTCTACATAAAGAAAAATGAGAAGGCGATCAGAGCTAGTGTCACATCGAGCTTTTGTGGAAGTGTGAAGAAGGTGAATGTTGCACAAAACAAGGTAATCATCTGAATGAAATCTGCCTGAGTATTCTGGATACTTCTAGTTCTATAGTACTGTACAGTATTACAATGTTTTTCAGTTATTATTCCAGGACAGTACTGTACCTAAGTTAATGTTTAGAATGTTTGTGTGTGAGAGTTTAAGTTCTATAGCATATTTAACAAACAATACCAAAAGGATAGTCTTGCATAATTACACTTCATGTTCTTTTATATTCTTTATGGACAGTAAATATAATGCAATGCCTCCTTCTAGTGGGCTGGTTTGATAACTGTGTGCAGTATGTTTATCCAGCTTTATCAAACCAGTTTATTACACTTCATGTCCTTTTATATATACCATATATGTCTGTCTTCCTTTTGACTTTTTCCCTTTTTACTTGGGAGTCACCACAGCGAATCATCTGATTCGCACGTTTGATTTGGCAGAGGTTTTTTTACATCGGATGCCCTTCCTGTCACAACCCTTTTAGCAAGGGACAGAAACACGCTAACGACTTTGCAGCTACTCTTTACGAAAGTCAGCAATGGTTCTTTTACATGCCTCACACCATAGACAGTGAGACACTTGGCCCGCCTGTGATAACCCAGTTAGCTGCACTGGGGAGGACAGTGACAACCTTGTGGAGAGTGGTACTTGAACCCCCAACCTTTGGATCAGCGATCCAGCGCCCTATACCACTAGACCACCACTGCCCTCTATATATACCATATATATGCTGTGTGTAGGCGATGCTTAAGCCATGAGGCGGGGGGGCACTAACCAGTGTCTCTCCCCCTTATGCTGGTCCCAAGCCTGGAGAAATGCAGAGGGTTGTGTCAGGAAGGGCATCCAACGTAAAACCAATGCCAAACTTTTATGATGCAAATCAGAAGTATTACTCCCATACCGGATTGGTCGAGGCCCGGGTTAATAACGACCACCATCAGTGCTGTCAATCCACAGGGTGCTGATGGAAGTTGGTCGAAGACGTCGAAGAAGGAGAGGCGGGAGGCGTGTCCGTAGGCAGAGAGAGAAGAGGAAAGGCATGAGTCTAGGACTGAGAGTAGGGATTTTGAATGTTGGAACTATGCAAAGAAAACGTAGAGAGCTGGCTGACATGATGCAGAGGAGGAAGGTGGACATACTGTGTGTTCAGGAGACCAGGTGGAAAGGTAGCAAAGCTAAAAGCTTAGGAGCAGGGTTTAAGCTGTTTTTTCATGGTTTGGATGGGAGGAGAAATGGAGTAGGAGTCATCTTGAAAGAGGGGTTTGTCGGGAATGTTCTAGAAGTGAAAAGAGTGTCAGACAGAGTGATGAGTCTCAAGTTAGAAATTGAAGGTGTGATGCTCAATGTTGTTAGTGTTTATGCCCCCTAGGCAGGATGTGAGCTAGAAGAGAAGGAGAGATTCTGGAGTGAGTTAGATGAAGTGATGCAGAATACCCCCAGAGGTGAAAGAGTGGTCATTGGTGCAGACTTCAATGGACATGTTGGTGCAGGCAATAGAGGGGACGAGGAAGTGATGGGCAGGTTTGGTGTCCAGGACAGGAACACAGAAGGACAGATATTGATCGATTTTGCAAAAAGGATGGAAATGGCTGTGGTAAATACTTTCTTCCAGAAGAAACAGGAGCATAGGGTGACTTATAAAAGCGGAGGTAGGAGCACACAGGTAGACTACATCTTGTGTAGGCGATGTAATTTGAAGGAAGTCAGTAACTGCAAAGTAGTAGTGGGTGAGAGTTTTGCCAAACAGCATAGGATGGTGGTATGCAGGATGACGCTGATGGTGAGGAAGGTGAAGAAGGTAAAGGCAGAGCAGAAGACAAAGTGGTGGAAGCTGAAAAAGGAAGAGTTTTGTCTTCAAAGAGGAGTTGAAACAGGCTTTGGGTGGCCAGGAAGTGCTTCCAAATGACTGGAAAACCACAGCAAATGTGATAAGGGACACAGGTAGGAGAGTACTTGGTGTGTCCTCTGGAAGGAAAGTAGATAAGGAGACTTGGTGGTGGAATGAGGAAGTGCAGGAGTGTTTAAAAAGGAAGAGGTTAGCTAAGAAGATTTGGGACATTGAGAGGACCGAAATGAGTAAACAGGAGTACAGGGAGACACAGCGTAAGGCGAAAGTAGCAGTGGCTAAGGCCAAACAGAGGGCGTATGATGACTTGTATGATAGGTTGGACAGTAAGGAGGGAGAAAATGATCTATACAGGTTGGCACAGCAAAGAGATAGAGATGGGAAGGATTTGCAGCAAGTTAGATTGATAAAGGACAGAGAGGGAAATGTATTGACTGATGACAGAAGTGTGCTGGGAAGATGGAAAGAGTACTTTGAAGAGCTGATGAATGAGGAAAATGAGAGAGAAAAAAGAGTAGAAGAGGTGACCATTGAGGACCAGGATGTAGCAAAGATTAGTAAGTGTGAAGTGAGGAGGGCATTGAAGAGGATGAAGAATGGAAAGGCAGTTGGTCCTGATGATATACCTGTGGAGGTATGGAAGTGTCTAGGAGAGGTAGCAGTAGATTTTCTGACAAGAACATTCAACAAGGTCCTAGAGCGTGAGCAGATGCCAGAGGAGGGGAGGAGAAGTGTGCTGGTGCCTATTTTTAAGAACAAGGGAGACGTGCAGAGTTGCGGCAACTACAGAGGGATAAAGTTGATGAGCCATACGATGAAGTTATGGGAAAGAATAGTGGAAGCTAGACTAAGGGCAGAGGTCAGCATTTGTGAACAACAGCTTGGTTTCATGCCAAGAAAGAGCACCACAGATGCAATGTTTGCTTTGAGGATGTTTAATAAAGAAGTACAGAGAAGGTCAGAGGGAACTGCATTGTGCCTTTGTGGATCTGGAAAAAGCATATGACAGGGTGCCAAGAGAAGAACTGTGGTATTGCATGAGGAAGTCTGGAGTGTCAGAGAAGTATGTTAGAGTGGTGCAGGACATGTATGAGAGATGTAAGACAGTGGTGAGGTGTGCTGTCGGCGTGACCGACGAATTCAAGGTGGAGGTGGGACTGCATCAAGGGTCAGCTCTGAGCCCCTTCTTGTTTGCTATGGTGATGGACAGGCTGACAGACGAGGTTAGACAAGAATCTCCATGGACGATGATGTTTGCAGAGGACATTGTGATCTGTAGTGAGAGCAGAGAACAAGTGCAGGAAAACCTAGAGAGGTGGAGGTATGCCCTGGAAAGGAGGGGAATGAAGGTTAGCCTCAGAAAATCAGAATACATGTGTGTGAATGAGAAGAACCCAGTAGAAACGGTGATGTTACAGGGAACAGAGATAACGAAGGTGGAGGATTTTAAGTACTTTGGCTCAACAATCCAGAGCAATGGAGAGTGTGGAAAAGAGGTGAAGAAGCGTGTGCAGGCAGGCTGGAATGGTTGGAGAAAAGTGTCCGGTGTGATGTGCGATAGGAGAGCGTCAGCAAGAATGAAAGGAAAAGTGTCCAAGACGGTGGTGAGGCCAGCAATGTTGTATGGTTTAGAAACAGTGGCGCTGAGGAAAAGACAGGAGGCAGAGCTGGAGGTAGCGGAGATGAAAATGTTGAGGTTCTCTCTGGGAGTAACGAGGATGGATAGGATCAGAAATGAGTATATCAGAGGGACAGCCCATGTAAGATGTTTTGTAGACAAAGTCAGAGAGGCTAGATTGAGATGGTTTGGACATGTACAGAGGAGAGATAGTGAGTATATTGGCAGTAGGATGCTGAGGTTGGAACTACCAGGCAGAAGGCCTCGAGGAAGACCAAAGAAAAGATTTATGGATGTGGTGAAGGAAGACATGAAGGTTATTGGAGTAAAAAAAGAAAATGCAGAGGACAGGGTGAGAGGAAGATTTGCTGTGGCGACCCCTGAAGGGAGCAGCCGAAAGGAAAAGAAGAAAAAGAAGGTGCTGTATAATGTTTATATTTTATTATAAATAAATATCACAGTAAAAATTTTAAAGTTTTTCTTAATCATTACTACATTTTACTACATTATTACAGTATTAATGAGTAAGACTGTCTATAGAATGTATTTAAGATGCATATTTTAGTGCATGTAATAGATACATAGGATTTTACTTCCGGTTGTTCATTTGCGCGTGTCATATGATACATAGGGTTTTACTTCCGGGTACAGAACTCTCGGATTATCTTGATCTGTGGGAGGGGCCGGAACTAAACCCCCTTGAATAACAGTGGCCTACCGTACTTCCTTGACTACCTGTCCTGTGAAGTGTGTTCCTTGATCTGAATCAATATAATCTGGCGATCTGGTAGTCAAGAGATGCATTATATGTCAAGAAAATAATGTTGCCCCAGCAACAACTGCAGCAGCAACTCATCATTTTTCTGACATGTAATGCATCTCTTGACAGTTTCGATTCCTGCATTTCTGAATTTCCCCCATTGATTTGAGAACCTGTGATTCATCTTATCTTTGCTGGATGCCTGTGACCCAAATTGTGTATTTGTTGAGCTAAATATGGCAGTATTGATTGAGGAGCAACATACTTTCCCCGTCTGGTCCAATAACAGGATGAACGCACTGTGGCTTCCGTGGCTAACCTTGTCCATGCTTCTCATAGAGGGACTTTTTGTGCATATAAATGACTGATTTAGGAGGTTGAATTGTTTTCTGTGCTGTACTACCTGAACACTTTGTCGGTATGGTTGCATAGGAGCAAGTCTGTTTAGCAGCGACATCAGCAAAAATATTACCTTTAGCTTCCATAGTATTAGTTATGAGATATGCTTTCACTTTCATAACGGCTAAATTGTTTGAAAGTTTCATGGTGAACATTAGGCATTTCACTTATCCAGCATATTTAATGGTGATCCAGCAGAAGTTAGAAACTGTCTATATTGCAGAATGACTCTAAAATCATGAATTATCCCTAAAGCATACCAGGAATCAGTGTAGGTATTTGCAACCGATCCTGAAACTCTTGTGCATGCCCTAGTTAAGGACGACTAGTAAAAAAAAAAGATCTGGATGATGACCTGAAGCTACGGCTGTACTTCAGTGATGGAAGTGACTGCATCACCTGCTTGTCTGTTGCCTTTAATGACCTGGGCTGAATCATCACCAAACAACTACAATTCTGCATTCTCTGTGGGACTTTCTGCTACTTTACTTGTACCATATTTTTCAGAACATAAGCCGCACTTAAAAGTCTGTAATCTTCAAAAAATGTGATGGTGTGCCTTATGATCTGGCGCGCCTTATGTGTTTATGTGTGGATGTGGCTGCACGACTCTGTCTCACTGACACCATCAAAACCCAAGTGAAAAAACTACTTAGGAGCTTACCATCATTCTGGTGGCTTAACCAAAGAATGCCAACCGCTTGATATTGGTGTCAACAGGTCAAAAGTTAGAGGGATCTGGGCTTTATGTCCAAATACCGGCATTACTGCTATCATAGTCAGGTGACTCACTGAGTAATCCATGAGTGGGTTTTCCACCTGATCTCCGTCTCTACCCTCAGAACACTCAGCTGTCTTATCAGAGTATCACGTTCATCCCCGGGATAAAGCAATGCTACAGGTGTCCTCCTGAGACCCCAGATTAACCTTCTTGAATTTAAAATTACACTGATACCTCTCCTTAAGAGTAATGACCTCCGTTCTGTAATGATCACAATACTCATGCAGCTAATGGGTGCTGCCATGTTTGTTACTGTGAAAGCGCTCTTGCTTTAAGGGGGTGTAGCTGAGAGAAGTTTAGCTCATGACCCGGAAGACTTCATCTCTGTCTCTATTGATCTGACTCCATGCGCAAGGGAATAATAGATAATAAAATATTATAATATAATACTAGTATAAGAAGAAGAAATAATTGAGGGACCTGGGCTTTATGTCCAACTCGCACAACTGTTAAACTCAGACCGTGAATATGAAGAATTTGATGGATTTGTGGAAGAGGAATGAACTGAAAAGGTGAGTTTATTGTTTTATATTGTTACAGCTGAACAGTGTTGAGAGTTATTGTGGAGTGTATTATTTTATAATTTTATGTATTACAACTGAACAATTATGAGAGTTATTGTGAATGAGTTGAATCAAGTTTGACTTATCTGACTTTTGTTTTGCTTAATGCACCTTATAATCTGGTGCACCTTGTGTATGGACAGAGACCATTCAATCATCGTTCATTGATATTGCGCCTTATAATCCGGTGCGCCTTATGGCTCGGACCGTGCGGAGGATGTGTATGTAAGCATAACACTGTAATGAGTCATTTCTCCTTCATCCTCTAACAAAACGTCAATCATTGCAGACATCACTCACCAGGATGGGTTTGTGACTGATGCACGCTGTAAAAAAATATTCAAGTCAGTGAGGGTCATTCGCCAATTTCGACAACAAGAGGAGGTAACAATTTATTTTTGCTTGATTCATTGGTATGGACACTCCATGAGGGCATCTTGCGTTTATAGTCTGCCCTAACACCATTCCTGATGAAGCTTGTAGCACTACATGAACTGCTTGAACTGCTCTAAGACATGGGCCTATATCTTCAGTGACTATGTCAAGTTTACTAGAATGGAATGAATTGGCCATAAACTGCCTCCTTGATCTTACATTAGATCTGAAGCCATAAATCCTAAGTGTTCATGAACATAAAGCACAAAGGGCTTATCAGACTGTGCAATTTATAATGCCAGTGCATGGCATAGTGCTGTCTTCAAAGCATTGAAAGCACCGAGATGAATTTCTTCCATACAGTATCAGAATCTTTAACCTTCCCTTTCAACAAGTCATAAAGCATTTGAGCAATCAAGGCAGTCTTCAATCCAAGATCTACAGTAACTTGCTGTTCTTAAAAATGATTAGTGTGTCTTAATAGTAGTGAACTGAGGTATTGCTTTGACTGAAGTGGCTCGAGCCTGTGTAATGGATCTATGTTGTGTACTGATTGTTTGATCCAGAAACGTGACTTATTTCTTAGCAATTTGAGTTTTGTGAAAGCTGCATTTGTTCATATGTTTAGGCAAATAGTTTATCACAGCTGTCAATTAAGTTTGGCGTACCTTGTCCTTTTAAGGCAATCAAAATATCATTAACATATTGAATCTTAGTGGATTGTTTGGATATTTTGGGTCACACAAATCATATCTGACAGCCTGATGGTATATGGTTGGAGAATTTTGAAATGCCTGTAGCAGCGATGTCCATTGGTATTGCTCATAGGCAACTATGAAAGCTAACCATGTCTGGCTGTCAGAGTGCAAGGTTACAGTAAATAATCCATTGATTCCTGGAAAAAACTTATAATCTAATGGTAAGCCACTACAAATTGTAGATGGATGTGCTACTGGGGGTAATTTTCTCAGTGTGTTTATTGGCTACTCTGTGGTTTACGGTAAGTCTCTATGTCTCATTGGCTTTCTTGATAGCCATATGGGTGAGTTACAGGGATTCTTGGTTTTAACTAACACTCTTTGCATCAGCAATTTTTCTACAATAAGTTTGACTCCTTATATAGTTTTCACACTGATCGGATGTTGTTTGGTAACAGAAGGTGTCCTTTCAATTTGACTGGTTCTACGCCTGTCAGAAGCCCTCGATCATCATAGTCTTTAACTCAAATTGAATGATTCTGCAAGAAAGCATACTCAGGAGTAGTTACAATATTGATAGAAACTTGTGCTGAAAACTTGGGTTTTTTTAAGAAGATTCTGCAGACATGTATAAAGTGAGGCATATTTGTCTCAGTAGATCCATACCTAGAATTGTACCTGTATTTAATGGCGCACATAGCAATTTTTTAGTCAGTTTTCAGGACTAATTGTACCTTCATGGGCGGGATTTCATACAAAACAGAATCTTCAGCTATTGCAAGAGTTAAATAAAGTTTAGTTTTCTTGTACGGGATGTTTAAATCTATGACCAATTTTGTAGGAATTACTGTAATTTCTGCACTTGTATCAAGCAAAATGTAAATCTCTTTCTCTTGTATGCTACCTTTCAAAAATAATCTTTTCTCATTGTGGTGGATTACAGGGGAATCTAGCTACTCAGCCCCAACAATTCGGGGTTTTTTTTTCTGTTCTTGTTGTGCTCTTTAAAGAACCTGAGCGAGCTTTCCTAAAGTTTCAGTAGACAATGGTGGACCTACTTCAAGGTTGCAGGTGGGCTGGGAAGGAATGCAACTTCTTCCTACATGCTTTTCTCCCAGTGTCCCAATTTTCCAAAGTAGTTGCGCTTGCCTTCTTGTCCCTAGGCCATCTATTGTTTTGGCTTATGGTACTAAACATAGCTGCTGTGACTCTAACTTTTGCCTTAATATCAACATTTCTTTCCCATGTAGCTAACCTGTTTAGGATTCTTCTGAGAGCCTTGTTCGACCGAGTTAGATCGAAGAATGGCAATACTTTTCTGTACTTGGCCATAAGGCCATCTGACCAGATGCAGACAAGGGGTCTCTTGTCATGTAGCACACTTTCAGGCTATCAACTGTTGCACTGTAAGTTACAGTTCAGTTCATTTTCTGTAACCGCTTAATCCTAATTAGGGTCGCGGGGAGGCTGGCACCTATCCCAGCCAACTTCGGGCTAAGGTAGGGAACACCCTCGAGGGCCCACCAGGCCATTGCAGGGCAAAAACATGCTGACGGATTTGCAGCCTACTCTTGTCAAAAGTCAGCAATGGTTCTTTGACATGTCTCACACCATAGACAGTGAGAGACATGGCCGGCATTTGAAAACCCAGCTAGCTGCACTGGGATGGAGGGGGGGGGTGACAACCTTGTGGAGCGTGGGACTCGAACCCCCAAGTTTTGGATCAGCGATCCAGCACCCTACACCACTAGACCACCACTGCCCCCTGTAAGTTACAGCTGACTGGCAAAACCTTTCAGTGTATCCATTCACAGTTTATTCTTTGTATTGCATAAAGTTAGTGATTTTGGACCAGCCTAAATTGGGTCCCATGATATTCTTTAGAATTTCAGAACACCTTCCCTCAAATTGCCTTGACTGGCCTGCTGTCGTTCAGAAGTAACAGCAGACTCAAAACTCATGAATTCTGCTTCAGAATTTGTGATATCTGCTGAGTGATTTCTGCTAATAACACGTCGTAAAGACACATTTTGCTCATAGATGCTCTTCTAAATTCTGTGTGCCGAGGGTAAACACTGGGATAGTCTCTATAGCTTTACGTTCTAGCACTTAGGCAACAGTTTCGACTGGAATGGTTGGAGAAAAGTGTCCAGTGTGATGTGCGATAGGAGAGCGTCAGCAAGAATGACGGGAAAAGTGTACAAGACGGTGATGAGGCCAGCGATGTTGTATGGCTTAGAAACAGTGGCGCTGAGGAAAAGGCAGGAGGCAGAGCTGGAGGTAGCAGAGATGAAAATGTTGAGGTTCTCTTTGGGAGTAATGAGGATGGATAGGATGAGGAATGAGCACATCAAAGGGACAGCCCATGTAAGATGTTTTGGAGACAAAGTCGTTGGAGTCAGAAAAGAAGATGCGGAGGACAAGGTGAGGTGGAGGCGGATGATTTGCTGTGGCGACCCCTGAAAGGAGTAAAAGAAGAAGATTTAATGATAATGCATGCACTGTATATGTTCAGTTCAGTTCATTTTCTGTCATCGCTTTATCCTAATTAGGGTTGTGCGGAGGTTGGCGCCCATCCCAGCCGACCCTGGGTGAGGCCAGAGTACACCCTGGACAGCTCGCCAGGCCATCACAGGGTAGATGTGCAGCAGAAACACGCTGACGGCTTTGCAGCTACTCTTGCTGAAGGTCAGCAATGGTTCTTTTACATGAACCTCACACCATAGACAGTGAGAGACATTGCCGGCCTTTGATCACCCAATTAATTGCACTGGGGGGGGGGGGGCAATGACAACCGTTGACAGTGGGGCTTGAACCCCCAACCTTAGGGTCAGTGATCCAGCACCCATTAGACCACCAATACCCTCCACAGTATATGTATACTATATAACTGTATAGTTAATGTGTCTATGTTTTAGCAGATTGTCTAAACCATAAAAGAAAAGATCCTGAAATGTCTGTATGCTGTGTCAGCTGAAATGAATTGGGGGAAAAGACTCCTTATGGTAGGAGAACAAACAAGATGGGATTGAACATAGTCTAAGCAAATGACTCAGCAACTCTAACACACACACACACACACACACACACACACACACACACACACACTCATTGTTCATGCATGTAAGTACTACAAGAAAAAATATATATATATTTATAAAGACCCTGGGTATTTTGTAGGCAAATGCTAAAAAGATCTTTTGTTAACAAGAAAGCTCCGAGAAGCAACTACAGTAGTGATTCTCAGCATGGCTTCCACTCAACACAGAGACAAGCGGCCTCCTTGAGGGCACAGATGTCTTATCAGCTACCACCTACTAGGACAAAATGATTACAGCAAATGTTCTCTTTCCCACAGATTATTTCCAACAAGAGACTCAATACACAGCATGTTTGCCTTTTCAAAGACATGTAGGATGTAAACTCTTGGGGGGGGGGGTAGCAGTAAAAATGTAAATTAATGAATACAAATTATGTATTTGGCATATACTATATGAAATAGGACCACTTATGAAAATCGATAAAATGCACTAAGATCAATATCAACTTAATTTAAATCACCTAAAAAAAAAAATAATGAATGAGTGTCTTTTCCTGGTTTGCTGTGATTACAGTGTATTGATGATGATGATGATGATGATGATGATGATGATGATGATGATGATGATGATGATGAACGTCACTTTTGGCAATCTGTGATTATAGAACTCTAGTGGAGCTCCTGAGTAGAGCACCATAGGCATGGACCATTATTTGGATGGTTGTGTCACAACAAGCCCAATAAGACTACCGTGGCAATGAACTGATGACAGAAAAACTATTCATCTTTTGTGGGTTTTGCTCCAAAATGTTATCTGTCACAGCATAGATTTTCTCTCTCTGCTTCAAATACAATTTTATTTTTCAGACATACTTGGGTTAGCACGCACACACACACACACACACACACACACACACACACACACACACACACACACACACCTTTACCCACTGATTTTTGACTGATCGTATAATTAGCCTGTGTCCTAGTGAACCAGCACCAGAATTTATTCAATTATTTTACTTTAAAGTGACTTCAAAGCACTCCTGTCAGTCACTCTGGCTAAGGGTGTTTGCCAAAGGCTGTAGATGTAAATGCATTGTTCTCTCTCTCTCTCTCGTCATCATGCATGTGCACAAGTTCATGCTGGTACTCCATAAAGGAACCAAGCACCTCTTATAACAGACCGGCAGTCTGAGACCGGCATACACTGATTAATGGAGATATCTATTGGGAGCTTTGCTTTAAGGCAGTGTCGAAATCTTTATAACATTTGCTACAGCTGTTTGAGGGATTGGATACTTTACCTTTTGTGTAGTTAAAAGTATTGAAATATTAATACATTAATACATAATACAGTAATACATGTGAGCCACTCCACCAAAAGTAGGCTCTTGTGTCCAAAAATAAAAAATGAGCTTTTTACACAGTCAGATCGAGGAGACCCAAAGTTGCACAATGCAGCAAAACAGTTTGTCAATTCCTTGAAAACTGACCGAGTTATGCAATTTCTTGTGTCAGCATTCAACTAAAAACTTCAAAAGACGTTTTAGAGAAAAATGAGCACAAAGATTGCACTTCTTCCAACATCATTAGTCCTTAGCAACCAAACATTTTTATACACTTCAGCCATATTATACTTTTAGAAAACATGTCTAGGAAGAGTTTTATGAAGAGCTGATAAGAGAAATCATCCTCATTTTAATCTGACACGCCCTTTTTAAACCCATTAGTCACCGTAATAACCTCCAAAAAAACTCAAAAAACAAAGACTATTTTTTTTTCATTTCTGTTTATTCCAATAAGATCAGTATGTATATTTTCGACCATTATATAAAGGTTCAAATGCCTTCAAATGATACTGATTGAAAAAGAAAAACACTGTCAGGTTGAAACAATCACACTGAAATTAAGAACACGATCCGTATAACAAAACTCTCTGATCTCTTTATACAAGTAATCTTCATCAACTCTGCCCTCAGCATCATCATCTTCATCTATATCCTGCTCAGCAGATAAGATCACATATTCTTCACAAACACCAGTCATCACACTTTTATTAACAGATGCCTCTTCTTCATCAACATCAAAATCAAAATCTTCATCAACACAGCTGGCATCGTCATCATCATCATCATCATCAGCAGCAGCAGCAGCAGTTTATTCATCTGTAAAAGGTATGAAACATTTAAGTATTTTTCAGGTCTTGACCAATTTTTGTATAAAACTAAACAACCCACGATCCAGCATGTCCAGTCCAGACAAGATTACACACAAATCAAATAATCAAGAAAATTCCATCATCGAATTTTGCATGCAGAGAAAAATGCTCACCGGCGAAATAATCTTCAAGAACCCCAAGCATTCCGGCATCTTCAAAGCCCAATTCTTGCATCAAATTTAAAATCTATACTAATGCTGCTCGACATCACAGATGGCATTTCACTCTCGTTTTCCACAAATTATGTGTATTCACAATCTTATAAATAAACTTAATGACTGTTATTTAAGAGAAAGTCGGAGAGAAATTCAGCATGAGGTGTTTGCCAAGAAGCCGGAAGTAAACCGGAAGTTAACATGTAACAGGCACTGCGCATGTGCAAGCCCGAGCTGACCAATCAGTGTGCTCATTTCAGATCTTCCTTAGCAACTAGCCTGCATTGTTTATGAGCATATCGTCTTCAGAACCTGTATTTTATTCACTGAAATGGCATTTTAATATCAAAACAGTATCCAAAATGGAGAGATGACTTCATGACCGTTCTTCTGGTGTATGGATTATAGTGTGGCGTAGTGGTTAGGGTGCTGCACTCATGATCAGGAGGTTGTGAGTTCAAATCACATTGAGACCCTCACTGTGCCAAGACCGCTGGGCAAGGTCTCAACCACAAGTGTGCCTCTGTTCACCCAGCAGTATAAATGGGTACCAGTAAAATATACTGGGAAGGTAACCTGTGATGGACTAGCGTCCCATCCAGGGGGAGTTGAACTCCTGGTCGCTTCACGCTATGGAAACCGGGGATAAGCACCGGCCTGATGAGCCAAGAGGCTCGGGTATAAAAACCCAACAGACTTTTAGTCGATATCACATGAGCAAGTGATAGTTGAATACTTGCTTTAATAGTTTATGCAAAAATCCGAATTTCAAAAAGACTGGACCATTTTTATTTTTCTTACCTTTATCTCAAAAGCGTTTATCTCAAAAACTCGACAAGCGCCAACTTTCAGTGGACGCCTCACATATATGTATTATGTAAAAGATTTAATCCTTTCCCAAATCAAACATTTTATGAAAATAAATCTCTTGCATCAGGTTTCATCGATTAATTCATTTTCTGAACCACTTAATTAGGGTTGCAGGGATGCTGGTGCCCATCTCAGTCTACTCTGGGTGAGGGGAGAGCTCGACAGGCCATAGCAGGGCAGAACCACGCTGACGGTTATGCAGTCTACTCCTTACAAAAGTCAGCAGTGGTTCTTTTACATGCCTCAGACCACAGACAGTGAGAGACATGGCCGGCCTTTGATAACCAAGTTAGCTGCACTGGTGGACAACAGTGACCAGCACCTTGATACAGGGCCAACAGTCCCCATCAGATATTTTACTTGGAAAGCAGAATTCTCTAAACATTAGTGGGTACTGTTTACTATAGCATCGACGGGCAACTGCAAAATCAGGAAACAAGTTTTTCAACAGAGTTGCAAAACAGTTCATCTTCAAATTCTCTTGTAATGCATGTTATTATATTATATATATTATTACCGATGCATCAAATTTCCACACTTCCTCACTCGGTGGGACTGTGAAGTGTTATGAGCACTGTTCCCTGAAACTGATGAGTAAAATCATGCACGTGCTAAAAAAACTGGTGAACCTGAAACAAATTTCCTCCATTTAAGAGAAATACTTAGTGAACCTTCATATCAATGCTCTAGTCTCTCAACACTCATCAGACCTTCTACTTTCTCCGGTTCATGGAAGGTCACACGCCTGCTAGCACTCAGTTTACATTAATGCACACACCCCTTCAACCGAGAATTAACAAGGTCTCCCTGCAATTTGAATTAAATGGCAGATAGATCTTGTTAGTTCTCGGTTGACGAGATCAGCACACAGAGAGATAATCACAGGCGCACACTCTCACCAGCAGCCATGTCTTGAACTACTGCAGACGAAGATTACTTTTTTTTTTTTTTTTTTAACCAGAGGCACAAATACTCCAGAGATACTATTAGGACATGGACTGTGAAGATGACAGGAGTGAAATCTGCAGCCATTTTCCAAATTGGTGCACTTTTCCAACTTGTAAATTTCAGAGGCTCCAGGAAGAAAATGCTTTGTTCATACCATTTAGAAATGTCCAATAAACTGGATTAGGATGCTTGATCACTGTTTGTAAATATGTGCAACAATCTTAGCAATACCCATGGAAATTTACAAGACAAAGGGGCAGCAAATTTTCAAAAGATTTATACATGTGAATTTTTATTTATTTATTTATTTATACCATATCTTTATATGTCATGTTATTGTTATAAGAGATAAACATGTATACAAAACTGGAAATACATATAAACTATTGCTACTCTATGGACATGGAATCTAAAAGTCACAACTATTATCTGCCAGCATGAAATTGTGGCATTTGACCAAAAAAATTATCTCCATGGTTATGAAATTTGAACATTTACCCTGTTATTGCTCAGCATGAAATTGTGATAGGTGAGAGGGGGGCAAGATGATCCCTTTTTTTCACATTTTGGAAACAGTGCCCTGTTAGTTTTCCTTTGGTATATTTGCATGGCATTTCTTACTTGAAAGAACAAACATTACATGATTTAAGGACTTTATAACAATAACAATAACATTAATTCAATAATTAATTAGCAATAACATATAACATTAATTCAAGTTATTATTATTATTATTATTATTATTATTATTATTATTATTATTATTATATTATTAATAGGGGCAGTGGTGGTCTAGTGGTATAGGGCGCTGGATCACTGATCCAAAGGTTGGGGGTTTGAGTCCAACTCTCCACAAGGTTGTCACTGCACCCCCCCCCACCCCCACCCCCCACCCCAGTGCAGCTAACTGGGTTATCAAAGGTGGGCCATGTCTCTCACTGTCTATGGTGAGAGGCATGTAAAAGAACCATTGCTGACTTTCGTAAAGAGTAGCTGCAAAGTCGTCAGTGACAGGAAGGGCATCCGACGTAAAAACCTCTGCCAAATCAAACGTGCGAATCAGATGATTTGCTGTGGCGACTCCCGAGGGAAAGGGAAAAACCGAAAGGAAGACATTATTATTATTATTGTTATTATTGTTATTGTTATTATTATTATCATCCTATATTTTCTTAGCTTTCCTTTGGAGCTGGTCTTTTTACTAACTGATAAACATAGGGATAATATTTTTATTATTACTAGTACAGTGATACCTCAGCTCACGAACATAATTGGTTCCCAGAAAGTGTGTGTGAGGCGAAAAGTTCATCTTCCGAACATTTATTTCATATAAGAAACCATTAAAATGAGAATAATCCGTTCCCAGGTCCCCATAAAACATAATTTTCTACTAAATAAGCCTTAAAACTACACAAAAATATACCTTATTTTATGTATAATAAATGTGCTCTTGTATTGTAATTAAAGAAATAAACTGTACTGTATAATAAAGTGGTTTTATTTACCTTTGTGATGGTAGTTGATGGCTTGATGGAATGGAGTGGGAGGAGGAGGGAGAGAGGGAGGGAGTTACTGTTTGGAAGGAGTGTTTGGAAACGCCTACTGTTTGGAAACACCCTTAGCCACACACGCACCCTTAATAGCTTCCTTGTTCTTAAGGATGGGAGCAATGGTAGACTTAGCGTACTGGTACTGGGACGCTGAGTCACACAAACGAACACCTCGTTTGTGTTTTTCAATGATCTCCGCCTGTCGTGGGGTCTTTTTCGGTCCCATAATAGCAAAAGTACACTCAATATGGTCCAAAATGTCTATCAAACACAAACCACGTCCGCACTCAAAGAAAGGGGGTGACGAACTGTGACGCCATGAGCGCAAGGCCAGCTTCTCGTGGCCGCCACCGTGGCGCTGTTCGACCGCGTGGTTTGATTCGTCCGCCGAAAACTAGTTCGTCGGCAGAGACAATATGCTCGCAAATTTAATGTTCTTGAGGCGAAAAGTTCGTGAGCTTAAGCGTTCGTCAGCGGAGGTTTTACTGTATATTAATAATAATTATACATACATTATTATGTTCTCTAATTATAATAAAAACATAATTTTCATATAAATTATTCTGTATATATAATTGCATAAGGGCATGGGGTAAGTTGATCCCCCTGATCACCACGCCTTACAAGTGATCATCTTGCCCCACTGGTAGCCATATTAATTTTTTAGAAAACTGCAGGCATGAAGCATGAAAGGCATCATCTTGAACTAGATTTGCTTATGTCATCGTGCCTAAATATTACAAATAAATAGATGTAGCAAACTCACCTCTGATATTCAAGAAGGTGTGTGAAATAATCTGCCATCCCAAAAGTTTGCTTAGACATTTGAAAATCAATGTTTTGGTGATACTTCACAAACGTGCTTTTAAAATGCAGCACGACTCTTCTTTAAGACAGGAAGTGTAAACACTCAACAGTAGGTGGCAGCACAAGTCTATAGGTTTATTTTCCTAGATCGGAGCAGGGGTGAACATCTTTCTCTACTGATCATCTTACCCCACTCTCCCCTATTTATAGGAAAAATCTATTAATAGAAATACTTTCATGTTAGTTATGAAAGTAAAACCTTATTATGGCCTATAAACTGTGCAAAGTGCATTTTTTTATTTTTTTATTTATTTGATCAGTATTTGTTTTAATACTTTTAATATTTGTTTGTGTTTGTGTTTTGTGTTTGTGTCAGCTGATGCTCAAATAGATATTCAAGAGTATAGTTAGCATTAGCCAGTTAGCGAGGATTTTTAACCTAAAACAAGTTATGCTGACTAGTATGTGTCCACGCTTAAGAGCAGACACATACTGTATTACGATTCACTTAGAAAATGGTCTCGGAAAAGTGCACCCATTGAAAGTATACATCAAAACATGCTTCTCGGTGCCACAAAGTGAGCTGTTTGATTAATTACCGTTTTGCATTACCATGGTGAATCAATTCATCAAAACTCACACCAAAAGATCTCTGAAATAAATCGGTCGAGGTCAATAATTAAAATTTACCTAATTTTGACACCTTGCCAAGAAGCCATACTTTCAAATAGAAACTTGGGTGAACTTATAAAACCCAAACACCGAAGTCGTCATTTTGCCAGTTAAAACTACCTTTTGCTGCCTTTTCTGGTTTTCTCTTGTTGTTCAAGTTTGAAAAGATTTTTTTCAGTCCGTGTGTGTTCATAATGGGTCTCTATTGTGAGGAATGTCCTGGGCGAGAGTGAATGATGTCATCAACAAAGTGTGAGAAAAGAGATTATCTTGGAAAAAGGTTTTTAACTCGATCGTACTCCCATAAATTCTCTCTCTCTCTCTCTCTCTCTCTCTCTCTCTCTCTCTCTCTCTCTCTCTCTCTCTCTCTCTCTCTTGCTCTCTCTCTCTCTCTCTCGTTCTCTCTCGCTCTCTCACTCTCTCTCTCTCTCGTGCTCCCTCTCTCTCTCTCTCTTTCTGTGATGGAGCATATGAGTCAGACCCAAAGATGCAGGAGACGATGTACGAAGCTTCAACAAGTTTATTTTAGCACAGGGGAAACCACAATCAATGGAAATAATATTTTAACTGAACTGTTCGTTAACAGATACCAGGAGTCAGAGAGATCACAGGGAAAAACCGAATCACAAGGAAGGACGGTCCTCTGACGCTGGAGGGGAGATTTTAATTTTTTTTTTAAACTTAAAATTAAAAAACTTATTCAGCTTGTTGGCCTCGTCGTCACCACTTTCATCTCCTCTGCTGATGGTTGGTCTGAAACTAGTGATGATTTTCATACCACTCCAAACCTCTCTTATATTGTTTTGTTCGAGTTTCCACTTCAACTTTCTCCTGTAATTGTCTCTCTGATCTTGACTCTCGGCAAACTTTGGATTGTTCTCACCTCCTCTCTGTTGCCAGCCCTGCATGCTCTCTTGTTGTTCAGGAGGGGATAGATGTCTTTGCATGACTTGTCATTTGGGTAATAAAAGATTGTCCTTTGTTTTGCACACACACACACACACACACACACACACACACACACACACACACACACACACACACACACACACACACACACACACACACACAAGCAAAGTAATAGAGCTTCTTCTTCTTCTTTTCCTTTCGGCTGCTCCCTTCAGGGGTCGCCACAGCAAATCATCTGCCTACATCTCACCCTATCCTCTGCATCTTCTTTTCTGACTCCAACGACCTTCATGTCCTCCTTCACAACATCCATAAATCTCTTCTTTGGTCTTCCTCTAGGCCTTCTGCCTGGTAGTTCCAACCTCAGCATCCTACTGTCAATATACTCACTATCCCTCCTCTGTACATGTCCAAACCATCTCAATCTAGCCTCTCTGACTTTGTCTCCAAAACATCTTACATGTGCTGTCCCTCTGATGTACTCATTTCTGATCCTATCCATCCTCATTACTCCCAAAGAGAACCTCAACATTTTCATCTCCGCTACCTCCAACTCTGACTCCTGCCTTTTCCTCAGCGCCACTGTTTCTAACCCATACAACATCGCTGGCCTCATCACCGTCTTGTACACTTTTCCCTTCATTCTTGCTGACACTCTCCTATCGCACATCACACCGGATACTTTTCTCCAACCATTCCAGCCTGCCTGCACACGCTTCTTCACCTCTTTTCCACACTCTCCATTGCTCTGGATTGTTGAGCCTAAGTACTTAAAATCATCCACCTTCGTTATCTCTGCTCCCTGTAACATCACCGTTCCTCCTGGGTCCTTCTCATTCACACACATGTATTCTGATTTTCTGAGGCTGACCTTCATTCCTCTCCTTTCCAGGGCATACCTCCACCTCTCTAGATTTTCCTGCACTTGTTCTCTGCTCTCACTACAGATCACAATGTCAAGTTACAACCACAAAACTTAAATAAGGACCTTATTGGAAATAAGTTTTACCAAACTTTATGGGCTATCCTTGATTTTAACTACCCTTATCCAGGGTATTTTTATTTATTTATTTTATTTTATTTTATTTTATTTACAGATTGTATTTGTTATTCGACATTGTATAACTAGTTGTTACCAAATCTTTATTCGATATATTATCCATACTTGTTCTTAGCTAGTCATGTTATTTTATTTTTATATACTTTATATTTTATTCTGGTTTTCTATACTTGAATACCTCATTTTATATCAGTAATGCAAATAATTTATCAGTTTACTTTATTTATTAGTAATATATTGGTGTGCGCTTTGTACAAATAATTTTTGCTTTTTATGGCATCTAAGAATCCCAGAATTATAAACTACTGCATTGTATAAATTATTATTGACTGATGCACTATATGTATTATTTGCGAATGTTGAAATCAAATAAAATTCATCAATCAATCAATAAATGAATCTTATGTGATAGACTAACACAAAGTGCCACTTAATTGTGAGGTGGAAAGAAAATGATACATGATTCATTTTTATTTATTCATTTATTTTACATATAATAACCCCAAAAATGTGATTTTCATTTTTATTTAGCCCACCGAGTCAATACTTTGTCGGAGCACCTGCTGCATTTTCAGCTGCCAGTCTCTGCCAGCCATCTGGAAACCGACATTTGTGCCCATTCTTCTTTGCAAAATAGCTCAAGTTTTGTTAGGATCAATGGAGATACTCTATGAACAGCATTTTCTTTTCAAGGTCTTGCCACAAATTTTTAGTCGGATTTAGGTCATTATTTTGGCTGACTATTCTAACACATGAAAATGCGTTAATATAAACCATTCAATTATAAGCTCTGGCTGTAGGTTTAGGGTCATTGCTCTGCTGGAACATGAACACCCATCTCAATCTTGAGTCTTTTGTAATTTTTTTTTTTTTTACATATGTCCCTGTATTTCGCTCCATTTATCTTCTCATCAACTTTGACCAGCTTCCCTGTCTCTGCTGAAGAACAGCATCCCCACAGCATGGTGCTGCCATCCCTATGTTTCATGGTGGGGATGCTGTTTTCAGGATGATGTGCAGTGCAAGTTCTCTGCCACGCATAGTGTATTTCATTTACAAACCGGATTCCAAAAAAGTTGGCACACTATACAAATTGTGAATAAAAACTGCATGCAATGATGGGGAAGTGCCACATTTCAATATTTTATTTTGAATAGAACTTAGATGACAAGGTCAAAAGTTTAAACTGAGAAAATGTATCATTTTAAGAAAAAATATGTTGATTTTAAATTTCATGGTTTCAACAAATCTCAAAAAAGTTGGGATAGGTAGCAGAGGCTGGAAACGTCATTTGCAATTACCGGTATAATGAACAGCTGGAAGACCAATGAGGTCCATTGGCAACATGATCGAGTATAAAAAGAGCTTCTCAGAGTGGAGGTGTCTCTCAGAAGCAAAGATGGGTAAAGGATTACCGATTCCGCCAATGTTGAGCAGAAAGATAGTGGAGCAATATCAGAAAAGTGTTTCTCAGGGAAAAATAGCAAAGAGTTTGGAGTTTTCATCATCTACGGTGCATAACATCATCCAAAGGTTCAGAGACTCTGGAACGATCTCTGTGTGTAAGGGTCAAGGCCGAAAAACCATACTGCATGTCCGTGATCTTTGGCTCCTTAAACGGCACTGCACCACAAACAGGAATGCTACTGTAAGGGAAATCACAGAATGGCCTCAGCAAAACTTCCAGAAACCATTGTCGGTGAACACAATCCACCGTGCCATCCACCGTTGCCTGTTGAAACTCTACAGTACAAAGAAGAAGCCATTTCTAAACAGGACCCCGAAGCACAGGCATTTTCTCTAGGCCAGGGGTCGTTTAAAATGGAGTGTGGCAAAGTGGAAAACTGTTCTGTGGTCAGATGAATCACGATTTGAAGTTCTTGATGGAAAACTGGGATGCCATGTCATCCGAACTAAAGAGGACAAGGAGAACCGAAGTTGTTATCAGTGCTCGGTTCAGAAGCCTGCATCTGTGATGGTATGAGGTTTCATGAGTGCGTGTAGCATGGGCAGCTTGCACTTCTGGAAAGGCACCATCAATGCAGAAAGGTATATTCGGGTTCTAGAATAACATATGCTCCCGTCCAGACGTCGTCTCTTTCAGAGAAGTCCTTGCATTTTTCAACATGATAATGCCAGCCCACATGCAGCATTAATTACAACATCATGGCTGCGTAGGAAAAGGATCCAGGAACTGAAATGGCTGGCAGGCTGGCAGTCCAGATCTTTTACCTATAGAGAACATTTGGCGTATCATAAAGAGGAAGGTGCAACAAAGAAAGCCCAAGACAGTTGAACAGTCAGTGGCCTGTATCAGACAAGAATTGGACAGCATTCCTATTTCTAAACTTGAGAAATTTGTCTCCTCGGTCCCCAGACGTTTGCAGACTGTTGTAAGAAGGAGATAGGATTCCTTACAGTGGTTAAAATGGCCTTATCCCAACTTTTTTGAGATTTTTTGACACCATGTAAAATGATACATCTTCTCAGTTTAACCTTTTGACCCTGTCATCTATGTTCGATTCACAATAAAATACTGAAATTTAGCACTTCGCCATTCTTGCATTCGGTTTTCATTTACAATTTATATAGTGTGCCAACTTTTTTTGGAATCCAGTTAGTAGCATGTTGTCTCATCTGACTGAGCACTTTCTTCCATATGTTTGCTATGGCCCTTACATGGCTTGTGGCAAACTTAAAACAGGACATCTTATGAATTTCTTTTTACAATGACTTTCTTGTTGCCACTCTTCTACAATGGCCAGATTTGTGGAGTGCATAAATAATAGTTGTCCTTTGGACAAATTCCTGAATGTGTTCACCCAAAATGGTTAACTGCATTTGTCTGTTAGTCAAAGTAAGATTTTTGTTTGTTTACGTGCAAGTCTGAGCAGTGGTCTATAAAACGTCCTTTTGAGTTTAAGTTAGGTTCTAATCGATCTCTCTTCTCTTTTATTCTTGTATATTCATGATTTGCTTCTTTCATACCATCAAGCATTGCTTCGAATTAATTCCTAACCCTCTCAATTATTGCTTGGTTTAGAAGAGGTCTTTTTGCATATGCAGCAATATCCAAGAGAATAGAATGGGAGATTTCCTTTCAGCTTTTTCCCTTTATCAGTGGTCGTCACAGCGAATAATTCGCACGTTTGATTTGGCATAGATTTTTACGTCAGATTCCCTTCCTGACACAACCCTTTAGCAAGGGATAGAAACATGCTGACGGCTTTGCAGCCTACTCTTTACGAAAGTCAGCAATGGTTCTTTTACATGCCTCTCACCATAGACAGTCAGAGACATGGCCCGCCTTTGATAACCCAGTTTGCACTGGGGAGACAGTGACAACCTGTGGTGGAGTGGGGCTTGAACCCCCAACCTCAGGAACAGTGATCCAGCACCCTATACCAGGAGACCACCACTGCCTCTGGTACCTTGACTTACGAGTGTCTTTTACAATTAATTTTCCATGATACGAGCTTTGATTTCACCACAAATCTGCCCCATCCAACAAGCAAATTTTTGATTTATGAGCTCTGCTGGGGAAATGGCTTTTCCAGGCCGATTAGCCTCGTATTCTTCCGTGTGTATTCCTACGTGCTCCGAGAACGCCTTCTGCAGTGCTTCACAATTATTTTCTGTGAACCAAATCCACATTGCACCACACCATCTCTCAAGTCCACCTTTGCTTTAACACCACTATCTTTATTAGCACCACATCATTTGATCATGTACCAACAGCATTCAAAAGAGCCAGAGTTCTGCCTATCCTAAAAAAGAACTTTTTTTATATACTTTTATTACGTTTATAACTTTTTTATATCATATTCAAGACTTGAGTTCAAAAGTTGAGTTCAGCTTTATTTTAAAGCTTCTGAAGAAAAAGTCTTTGAAAGGTTCTGGGAAATGTTAAAAGTTTTTTGTGGGTTTTTTTGTTTTTTGTTTTTTGTAAAGATTTTTTTTTTCAGAATTAAAACATTGCCACTTATAAATCTTTAAACTGAAACTCGTCAATGACTGATTAGTATAGACTAGACTAGTAGACAGATTCCTCTGTTTTCTTTCTAAAATTCACTCTATAATTAGCTGAGTCTCTTTGGTAGTTACAGAGAAGATACATGCAGTGAGATCAGCTAAAATGAAATCAGTCCTCATCCTTCTTGGTCTTTTAGCAGCATTTAACATAGTCAACCACAAGATTCTCTTGTCCATCATCAGGACTCTTGGAATTCATGGCTCAGCATGGCAATAGTTTGGTTCCTTCAGGAAAGATTGCCCATATCAGGTTATATGGAGGGGATCCACTTCTATCTCTACACTAGTTCTCTACATAATGTTATATCCTCAAATGGATAATATAGATGAGATGAATACCTATGACTTCAATACAGATCATAGTCGATTTGATCTCTCTTTTCCTCGCTCTGACATCCATGTTTCTCCTTTATCTCTGAATATCTGACAGATATTTCATCATGAATAGTATTTTAATTTAAGGTTGTGCTTTTATTGAATAAGTGTGTACTGCTTTGCTGCAACACTGCTGTAAAATGTGATTATTTCCCTCTGGGATTAATGAAGTAGCAAAGTATTTCTATCCAAAAATATATTTTCCCCCTTTTCCTCTGGCTTAGTTTCTGCTTAGGCAGTCAATCTGAGCTGCCTTAATTCAATAAAGTCTGTTGGTGTGGTCTGTGCTTGTGAATATTCTCAAATGTCTTTAAAATATTTTTAGTAGTTTTAGTATCTATCCTTTTTTTGAATGTTAATTTTATATATATATATATATATATATATATATATATATATATATATATATATATATATATATATATATATATATATATATGCCGACTTGGACAAGGACAGAGTACACCCTGGACGGCTCGCCAGGCCGTAACAGGACAGAAACACGCTAACAACTATGTAGCCTATACTTGTCAAAAGTCAGCAATGGTTCTTTTACATTCCTCACACCATAGACAGTGAGAGACATGACCGGCCTTTATCAGTTAGCTGCACTGGGGGGACAGTGACACCTGTTGAGTGTGGGGCTTGATCAGTGATCCAGCACCTTTCCCACCAAGCCACCGTTGCCCCATGAAAGAAGGGATGTTATAGGTATTCAAAAGTAAAAATTTATAGAGATGACGTATATGATCTATATACTTAGTGTCGTCAACAGATGTTGGGAAATGTATGGAGTCACATTTTTTCTTCACAAAATTCAGTGTAGGGATTTTTATGTTGATTAATTAAAATAAAATGGGAAATAAAATAATGACACAATACTTCACCTGGATTAAATCTATTTTATTCAAAAATAAATAGTCGATAACAAGCTGGTAATAATACAACCAAAACTGCTATTTACTTTGCAATTTAAAGAAATCATTATAATATCAGGAAAGATTCATCAGTTTTTTGCACCTTAATCAGTCCTCTGACAATTGAAATACCCAGTCGCAGTCATGTTTGGTTTAGCAAACCCCCCAAACAGAAATTGTGCTTTGCTCTTTCCCAACCCCACCACCATGCCCACACACACATACACACACACACACACACACACACACACACACACACACACACACACACACACACACACACACACACACAAGACAAACTACATAATTCTGCACAAACTAACTCTTTAATGAACAATGCACATCGTACCAAAAATATAAACACACTAAAAATATAGGTACAGACAAAAATATATAATGATAAATACAAAAAGGTAATAAGCATCTAGAAAATGATTTTGAGAGAGAGAGAGAGAGAGAGAGAGAGAGAGAGAGAGCGAGATAGAGAGACTTCGGGACCATTTCTGAAGAGCCCTGTCTCATTGATGAGGTCGACAGCTCATAATGGCCAGTGGCAGAGGGGGCTCCAAAATACTTCAGAAGTGCCCCTGAATTTACATTAAATTACAATATGTAAGTCTAGTACACTGAAAATTCACCAGTTACGCAATTAAAAATGCCATTATACACAAATACAGTAATTAAACTTTCACAATGCAAGACTTATGTAAACAGCTCGGTGGAACTAATAATATAAAGCCAATATGTTTTGGCCACACACAGCTTGCATGAGAGCTTAATTATGAATTAATAATATTCCAGTACGAATGGGCTCTTACATTAAAGCATTTTAATAATAAAAAAAGTCTCAACCTTCCTTCTTCTTCTTCTTCTTCTTCTTCTTCTTTTCCTTTCGGCTGTTCCCTTCAGGGGTCGCCACAGCAAATGATCTGCCCCCATCTCTCCCTATCCTCTGCATCTTCTACTCTTACTCCAACGACCTTCATGTCCGCCTTCACCGCATCCATAAATCTTCTCTTTGGTCTTCCTCTGAGCCTTCTGCCTGGTAGTTCCAACCTCAGCATCCTACTACCAATATACTCACTATCCCTCCTCTGTACATGTCCAAACCATCTCAATCTAGCCTCTCTGACTTTGTCTCCAAAACATCTAACATGTGCTGTCCCTCTGATGTACTCGTTTCTGATCCTATCCATCCTCGTTACTCCCAAAGAGAACCTCAACATCTCGACCTTCCTAAATATTATAATTATTTTTAAACAGAAGCACATTTTTATCTTTTATTAATTCTACTCTGCCAGGCGGGGGCAGTGGTGGTCCAAAGATTGAGGGTTCGAGTCCCACTCTCCACAAGGTTGTCACTGTCTCCCCAGTCCAGCTAACTGGGTTATCAAAGGCCGGCCATGCCTCTCACTGTCTATGGTGTGAGGTTCATGTTAAAGAACCGTTGCTGACTTTCGACAAGAGTAGCTACAAAGCCGTCGGCGTGTTTTTGCCCTGAGATTTCCTGGTGAGCTGTCCAGGGTGTACTCTGCCATCGCCTGGAGTTGGCTGGGATGGGCACCAGCCTCCTCGCGACCCTAATTAGGATTAAGCGGTTACAGAAAATGACTGATGAACTGAACTACTCTGCCGGAGAATGCTGCAGCTCTGTTGCTTTTTTTATTTTGGTTATTGGAGACTTTATATAAGTTAATGTAGACCCACAATATATAATCTTATCCAAATACCTACACTAAAATGTGAGCTTGCATTAGTGTTTGCAACACGTTTTGGGGATTTTTTTGTTTTGTTTTTTTTCTTTCAGCTGTTCCCTTTCAGGTGTCGCCACAGCGAATCATCTGCCTCCAGCTTCATGGAAGTCACATTAATGATTTTCATATTCAATTTGGCATAGGTTTTTACGTCAGATGCCCTTCCTAACACAACCCTTAACAAGGAGGGGAAACACACTGATGGCTATGCAGCTACTGTAGTCTTGTCGAAAGTCAGCAATGGTTCTTTTACATGAACCTCACACCATAGACAGTGAAAGACATGGCCGGCCTTTGATAACCCACTTAGCTGCACTGGGGGGACAGTGACAACCTTGTGGAGAGTGGGACTCGAACCCCCAACCCTAGGATCAGCGATCCAGCACCTTTTCCCACTAGGCCACCACTGCCCAAGCGTGGGAAAAACATGTATTCTTACAACAAGCTACTTTCGTATTGATACGCTCATTTGAAATAATAATAAGATGCTTTTTAATGAAATACAACAGGGAGTTGTGGATAAAGATAATGTGAATTTTGAAGGAATTAACAGTGTGAGTCTTTTAATAGTTGACTGTTTACTACGTTGAAATGTCATAAATATGAAATAAGCCTATAAACAACCATTTGAGAGAAATTCAGAGAATGCTCATTAGAGCCGCAGGGAGGCTTGTGCTCATTCCCGCCAACTCTGGATGAGGGCAGTGAAGACCCTGGACAACTCACCAAGCCATTGTAGGACACAGCACTATTGTGTTACACATATTTATGCCATATTTTGTCCACTGCCTGGACAAAACAATTGCACAATTATATGCCATTGGATAATCTTCAGCCTTGACTATAATGCATAATCGCAATGGTATTGCTCATTCTGTTGGTTGGGTCAAGGATCAGCAGCATTTTATGGCAATAAAATCAAGTTTTTAGGATGTTCTGGAGAAGACTTCATGGACTGGTTCGATTTTCCAGCATCAATTTAAGATTATAGTTAAAAAAAAAGGACTGCCTCTCACTATACACTCCATTTCTTATTCCTATTGCAGAACTGTTTTCTCAGCATAGTTGTGAAAGGTTTGTTTTTAAAATCTTTATACCTAGACAAATTTTCTTTCAGTCAATTAATACAGCATGCAGCAAATGAGTGGAATCTATTCAACAGTGGATTCAGCAAAAAGATTCTTTCACCATTATTTAATAAAGGAGAGTATAGATGGTGTTGAAGTCCTGTGGCCTGATCCAGCCCTGAGGCAAGGTGCTGAAGCGGAATGCATGATTGACATTTTTTAATTCATTTGTTTGTTTTTTAAACAGCATCAGTGACCAAAAAAAGACTTGGTGGACTCCAACCCTCACCAGAAACAAATTTGATCTTTTGTTACGAGTGCGGCCAAACTCTGGCTCTAGTGATACAGAGACTGAATGGCCCATAGCAACGGGTACAGTATACCATACTCCACAAGATAGCCCAAATGACACAGTGTAAGCCTTCTATAAATCCACAAAACACATGTGGACAGATTGGGCAAACTCCCATAACCCCTCCAGGATCCTGTATAATGTGTAGAGCTGGCCAGGACGAAAATCTGTATACATTATTCCTGCTGAATCTGAGGGTCAACCATCAGTCGGATCCTCCTCTTCAGCACCTCTGCATAGATTTTCCCAGGTAGGCTGAGGAGTGTGATTCCACAATAATTGAAACACACCCTAAAGTCCCCCATTTTAAAAAGGGGACTGCTACCCCGGTTTGCCAATCCAGAGGTATGGCACTGTTGCAGAGACATGTCAACCAAGAGCAATTCTGTTCTTAATTTGAGGGTTTCTGGTTTGATGGCCATAAGATCTCATTTCTGTTTTTTGTGAATGATGTTGTTACTTTAGCTTCATCAATCCAGGACATCCAACTTTCATTGGAGTGATTCGTAGCTGAGAGTGAAGCAGCTGGGATGAGAATCAGCACCTCCAACTCCTTGGTCCCTGGCCGGAAAATGGTGGGATGCATCCTCCGGGTCTGGAATGAGGACCTGTCCAAAGAGAAGGAGTTCAAGTATCTCAGGGTCTTGTTCACGAGTGAGGTAAAGATGGAACAGGAGATCGACAGGTGGATTGCTGCAGCCTCTGCTGTAAAGCAGAGCTTGTACCAGTCCATTGTGGTGAAGAGGGACCTGAGCCACAAGGAAAAGATCTCAATTTACCAGACGATCTACGTTTCAACCTTCACCTATGGTCATGAGCTTTGGGTAGTAACTGAAAGAACAAGATTGCGGATACAAGCGACTGAAATGAGCTTGTTTCGCCGGGTGGCGGGACTGTCCGGTAGAGATAGGGTGAGAAGCTCAGCCATTTGCAAGGAGTTCCGAGTAGAACTGCTGCACCTCTGCATTGAAAGGAACCAGCTAAGGTGGCTCAGCATCTGGTAAGAATGCCTCCCAAATGTCTCTCTGGTGTGGTGTTTCAAGCATGTTTAACCGGGAAGAGACCCCGAGGTCACTTAGAACACACTAGAGGGATTATGTCTCTTGGCTGGTCTGGAAACACCTTTGTGTCCTCGGAAGAGCTGAATGAAGTAGCTGAGGAGATGGAGGTCTGGACTTCCATGCTTAGGTTGCTGCCTAAATTAATCAGAAGATGATGATGATGATGATGATGATGATGATGATGATGATGATGATGATGATGATGATGATGATGATGATGATGTTTGTTTTTATTTGTTTGGGTTTTGCTGCATGAGTTTCTTTATATGTACAAGATTGGAAAAGTGCAGAAATGTGCAAGTGGTCTACTATATATTTTTTTTAAACTAATTTCAGTGTTAGGATGCAATTATTATTTCAATAATCAATCAATTATTTAGTTTTGAACGTGTAACCTGAGCTTTGGGATATGTATGCTTACTGTTTTGAGAAAAAAAATCAGGAACTGAAGCTATTCAGAAAAACTGTAAATCATACTGAGAATAAGAAAGTACAATGTTTTATTATTATAACATTAAATATAAAACACTGAGAGACAGAAAAGAGCATATACAACATGTTCCATTTGAAATAGAATAGATATGACAAACGATGTGATATATTTAAAGAAACTTCTTGATCATATTTCCATGCCTTGTAGAGCGACAAGTTTATAAAATTGAAATTTCTACATTTCAGTTTCTGAACAATTGTTCATACATATTGTATATTAAACAAGAATGTAATATACATAGCTTGAACACATTTATATTCATTTCATTTGAGTGATGAATTGCTTATAATACGTATATTGCTTCAAGCAAACACATCCACCTGATCTCACTTATGACAGTGTATGCTCTTTCTCTCGCTCTCTTCTTCTTTTCCTTTCGGCTGTTCCCTTCAGGGGTCGCCACAGCAAATCATCTGCCTCCATCTCACCCTATCCTCTGCATCTTTTTCTCTTACGCCAACAGCCTTCATGTCCTCCTTCACCACATCCATAAATCTCTTTTTTGGTCTTCCTCTCGGCCTTCTGTCTGGTAGTTCCGATCTCAGCATCCTACTATCAATATACTCACTATCCCTCCTCTGTACATGTCCAAACCATCTCAATCTAGCCTCTCTGACTTTAACACCAAAACTTCTAATATGTGCTGTCCATTTGATGAATTCATTCCTGATCTTATCCATCCTCGTTACTCCAAAAGAGAACCTCAACATTTTCATCTCTGCTACTTCCAGCTCTGTCTCCTGTCTTTTCCCCAGGGCCACTGTCTCTAAACCATACGACATCGCTGGCCTCAACACTTTTCCTTTCATTGTTGCCGATACCCTCCTATCACGCATCACACCGGACACTTTTCTCCAACCATTCCAGCCTGCCTGCACACGCTTCTTCACCTCTTTTCCACACTATCCATTGCTCTGGACTGTTGAGCCTAAGTACTTAAAATCCTCCACCTTCTTTATCTCTGCTCCCTGTAACCTCACCGTTCCTCCTGGGTCCTTCTTGTTCACACACATGTATTCTGTCTTACTGAGGTTCACCTTCATTCCTCTCCTTTCCAGGGCATACCTCCACCTCTCTAGATTTTCCTGCACTTATTCTCTGCTCTCACTACAGATCGCAATGTCATCTGCAAGCATCATAGTACATGGAGATTCTTGTCTGTTAGCCTCGTCTGTCAGCCTGTCCCTCACCATAGCAAGCAAGAAGAGGCTCAGAGCTCTTTTTCTCTCGGTCTGTGTTTCATGAATAGTCACTTGATTAAGCCTTGGCCACAGTTTTTTCGGATTGAGAGATTTTTTTCCACCGGCAGAATGTGCCACTTTCTAGAAAATAACTAAATGTCATCATTATGGTTAAATTTAAAACCACAACTTTTTCGAAAAATATATTTTAACACAGGGACCAACACATTAAGCTAAAAAGCTTAGTGGCTCTTGTAACTCATTCCGATTTTGATTTAAAAGATTTAATCCTGAATAAACTTATGGCAAAATTTACGGAATCATTGCAAGCTTTCCATTGAGAGCTGTCATTAGCTCATAAAGAGTACAGCTGAAAGAAAGAGAGAAAGCCTGAGGGTGTTGAGGCCTTGTGTGTGTGTGTGTGTGTGTGTGTGTGTGTGTGTGTGTGTGTGTGTGTGTGTGTGTGTGTGTGTGTGTGTGTGTGTGTGTGTTGATGTTTAGCCCATTTTGTACAATAAGCTGGAAAAAGGGATGCAGCTAGGGAGGAACCTGATGAGAGATAAAAGGAGGAGGAAGATTAATAAGATTAAAGATTCAAGTCTTTATTGTCAAAATGTTCACACATAACAAAATTTCATATGAGGCTCTGAGCATTAAAGGCTTCAAACTAGTTAAAAAGGTGCAAACGAGACACAAACTGCAATTAACGCTGCCAAGAGCAGAATATAAACACAAATAGTTCAGTAAACTAAACTTTAAGTAAAATATAAAATATAAATATAAACTCATATGAATATAAACATATGACTATAAACATTTGAATGAGAACTGAACACTGAGATATACAAAATGCAAAAGTGAGGCATTGTGGAATGGAATAAGTGAATAAATAAATAGTAGCAGCAAGATGGCTAGACTAGAAGGTAAATGAAGTAAAGTGTGGCAGTGCAATGCAGTCGTAGAGTTTGTGTATTCAGTGTCCTTTTATAAAGAACTGATGTCTGTCTAAGAGTGAGTGAGTGAGTGAGTGAGTGTCAGTGGAAGGAGGGTTGTATGTGTGTGTGTGTGTGTGTGTGTGTGTGTGTGTGTGTGTGTGTGTGTGTGTGTGTGTGTGTGTGTGTGTGTGTGTGTGTGTGTGTGTGAGAGAGAGAGAGAGAGAGAGAGAGAGGGAGAGAGAGAAAGACAGAGAGAGCGAGAGAGAGAAAGAGAGAGAGAGAGAGAGAGAGAGAGAGAGAGGGAGAGATTGCAAGGTATGGGATGTGGCGGGGTGATGGCTTTCACCGCTCTGGGGAAAAAAGTTGTTTTTGCATCTGGTTATCTCAATGGTTTTGATGTTTCTGTACTGCTCTCCCAAAGAATTAAAATACAGTACAGTAGGCCCTTGACTATTCGTGGTTTTGCACTCACGGTTTGAGTATTCGCAGACTGCCAAGCAACTGACGCATCACTCAAATTCAGCCAATGGCTGTCCTCCTTCCGGCTGATTGGTTGAGATGATGTAACACTCCTTTTTCCTCATTCACGCACAAGTTGTCAATGAGCCTCTTTTTTATGTGTGTTTTAATTACCAGTTAAGCTCTATGATGCCACTCAAACGCTGTGCATCTTCTCTGGCTAAGCGATAGAAAACACTGGATGTCTCTTCTGAAGAAATTTCTCCGAAAGAAAGGACAGTTTCCTCTGAAACTGTAAAAGAACTATTAAATGTAAAAGAACTATTAAAATCTTTTTCAATTATTATTCCAGTACAGTATCTATGTTAATGTTTAGAATGTTTGTGCATGAGATTTTATGTTCTATAGCATGTTTAACAAACGATATCAAAAGGATAAACTTTATTACGCTTCATGTCCTTTAAAATTGAACTTGGAGTGACGACTTGAAGTGACGTCTCCAAGATGGTGCTGCCTAGAGAGCGACATCGCGGAGTTCTCAGAGGCAAATTGTTTCTTTGTTCGTTTTAATTTGTTTTATTTGTTGTTTTGTTTGTTCATGTTTTGCACTATGCTCGTCTATGACCGGTCAACCTACTACAATCCTACTACAGCTATGAGATCGGAGTCTTCTGAAGTTTAGCACCTTCCTATCCTGAGCTAATATGCTATGGTAGCTCAATGCTAGCCGCACCCCGGCTAACTGACTGCATAGGCATCAGTGTGGTTCTGCCCCTTGTTAAAAGGGTTGTGTCAGGAAGGGCATCTGACAGAAAAACCTATGCCAAATCAAACATGCGAATCAGATGATTCACTGTGGCGACCCCTGAAAAGGGAAAAACCGAAAGGAAAAGAAGAAGTACTGCTCTCCCAAAGGACGTGGTACAAACATTCCATTTCCTGGGTGTCATGATACGACTGGCTTTTTTCTGGACCAGACAGCATATATTGTGTGTAGATGTGGTAGATCTAGTCAAAAGCAGCCCAGGATCCCCTGTGCAGTTCTTATCACCTGGTCCAAGTCCTTTCTGTCCTTAGCAGTGCAACTGCTGTGCCACACCATTACACTGAGACAAAATACTTTCTATTGTAGTGCTGTCAAGATTCTTGAGCAACTAAGTGGAGAGTCCAGTACTTTTCAGCTTCCTGGAGAAGACTCAAGTTTACGGTACACCCTGAATGTTTCATGAATTGTTTGATGCTTATACGACCTCCAAACAGGAAAATACTGCACTGACTCTGATAAGTCCCAAGCCTCTTAGCTCTGGAGACCTGAACCAAGACATCAGTCATTTATATAGTACTGAAAACAGTCATGATTCTGCACTTGCATCATTCACTGCCACAACATACATACACACAGGGAAAACTTGAAATGTACATGTAATACCTCCATTTCACTGGAGCACGGCAGACTTACAGAAGCAAAAATGTTGTCATCCACAAACGTTCCCTCATCTTCCGTGTCATTCCATGTGATTCCATAGTTATACCTCAAGTCTTCCTCCACTTCCGTATGCCTCCAGCAGGCCAAAATATTCAGTGAACATGCTTTTGAACATGTTCAAAAACATGTTCATGGGAAAAAATTTTGTGAGTGTTCCGTAGGGTCACTTTGGCATACTTTGCCGTACCTGTTCCGCATCATGCTGTGAACATTCCAAGAGTGTAAGAATTTCCACTTTTCCGTAGGATTTTCACCAATTTTCAGTGTAAAAATGCCAAAGCTCTTCTGTAGACTGCGTTCTGCGCCTTTCTGCTACACGATCCTTGCATATTGTAGTCCAGTGAAATGGGGGTATAAGAATTTCCACTTTTCCGTAGGATTTTCACCCATTTTCCGTGTAAATATGCCTAATCTCTTCTGTAGACTGCGTTCTGTGCCTTTCCGCTACAATCCTTGCATGCCGTAGTCCAGTGAAATGGGGGTATAAGTTTTAAATTATTTTGAATTTTCTTTTTTTTTTAATCTGAAATAAAAAACATTTAAGATCAGTATGGGAGTTCATCCTGAAAAGGCATGTACGTGTAATGGACAGCTTCAGCAGAGCACAATACATCACCATGCCTACACAGTTTAATAGCAACAATAATATATTAAAAGCATAACATACATCGAGACCATACATGCACTACTTTCTCATGTTTCCTACACCAATGTTTTCTGTTGCAAAACCCTTTCAAGAACAATGGAATCCACACAGGGAGCAGCATCAAATCCAACAACTACAGCTTTTCAAATCAAGCAGACAGTTTTATTGACAGAATCCCTGTGGTTTTCACCACCAATTCAAGTTGAAAATAAAAATGAGCTTCTTGATATTTCATCCTATTGCTTACACAGTACCTACCAATAAAGCCTTAATGATTACTGATTCTCGAGTGGGTAAAAACTTTTCCTTTTTGAGTGTAGATAATGATACCAAAAATATGTACAAACTCACCTGTACCAGCTTTAGAGGGCTTTAGTTTTAGTGCTTTAGTGAATCCAAGCATGATAGGGGCTCCTGCCTCAGAGTAGAAATTCTAGCACATAAATACATTTAATTTTTTTTTTTATATATATAAAATAGATTTTATTATTTTTAAACCCAAAACAAACAAAAACAAAAAGCAACTTAAAAACCCCATCAAAACTTATGTGAGGTGCACATCTGTGCACTCTCACGCGCATCTGTATGTGTGTATATTTATATTTAATTTACATCTTATACATTATTTTTGGATGTTTAACTGTTGTTTTAAGCATTTAAAGCATTGAATATGTATTTATTTATATTGTATACAAATATAAAGGTACCTATGCCTATACCTCAGTCGGGGGAGGTTGATCCTACTTCGTGGAATTTGGCGGTCGCAGGGGGATCTCAGTCCTAATTAACCACTGAAAGTAAGGCATCCCGGTGTGTGTGTGTGTGTGTGTGTGTGTGTGTGTGTGTGTGTGTGTGTGTGTATGTATATGTATATATATATATATATATATATATATATATATATATATATATATATATATATATATATATATATATATATATACATTGCCCCCAGTGCGGCTAACTGGGTTATCAAAGGCGGGCCATGTCTCTCACTGTCTATGGTGAGAGGCATGTAAAAGAACCATTGCTGACTTTCGCAAGAGTAGCTGCAAAGTCGTCAGCATGTTTCTGTCCCTTGCTGAAAAGGGTTGTGACAGGAAGGGTATACGACGTAAAAACCTCTGCCAAATCAAACGTTCAAATCAAAATGATTCACTGTGGCGACTCCCAAGTAAAAGGGAAAAAGCCGAAAGGAAGACATATATATGGTCGATGTCAAGAAGATATCTGGACAAATATGCGATTCTCAAGTTCATTGGCGTCCTTGAGACGAGTGCGGCGTAGCAGAATGTGTACATATGTTTCAGTTGGTCTCTCTCTTGAGATAGTTCCATGTTTAGGAGCCCATGTAACCAAATCTCTGTAGATCGGGAGGAAAAGTTTTGTCTATGTATGCATGTCCTGCAAGTTTCAGCCTATTTCTTCATATGATGCTCAACAGATATTCAGAGTTCCCAAAAATGTCTCTTAAGTCAAGAATCTACTGAATGACAATGAAATAGCTGCTCTGTATGGTCCAGAGATCCCCAGAAGTGCTGGTTTCATCAGCCAGCCGAAATCAAAAACAACTGAAAAAAGTTGCACTATTTCATGACTATATCGATTACATGCGAGTACACCCTCATGTCTCGCTAAGCTAACATTATGGTCCCATTTTGCTAACTTTGTTGTGCAATAGCAAAATTTATTTTCATTTATAGTTCATTCAAGTACTTTATTGAGGGTTATAAATGTTATTTGTTAAAAATGAATGTATTTGATACTTAAAATGTGATATGTAAGATAATATTTGCCATATTACAAAAACAGAAGTTTCCTCTAATATGTACTCCTAATTCATTTACTCCTCATGCAGCTAGAGGTTTGTTGAATGATGAAAATAGTGAGTTACAATAAAAACCCTTGTTAAACTGTACAATACAGATGCACCTCGACTTACGTTCATCTGTTTTATGTTTTTTTTTCCAAAAAATTCAAATTTTGAGTTTAGACGTACCTACGTAGTACACTGACGTAATGACGCTACATCCATTGTTCCAAAAATGGAACAGCTCACCAACATCAACACCTCATCTCCACCTTGAAGCATGGTGGAGCATGCATCATGGTTTGGGGCTGTTTTGCTGCCTCGGGGCCTGGACAACTTGCAATCATTAATGGAAAAATGAATTCAAAAGTTCATCAGGATGTTTTGCAGGAAAACCTGAGGCCGTCTGTCAGACAGTTGAAGCTAAAAAGAGGATAGATGCTGCAACAAGACAATGATCCAAAACACAGAAGTAAATCAATTTCAGAATGGTTTCAGAAGAACAAAGTACACATTCTGGAGTGGCCAAGTCAAAGTCCAGACACGTGACATGACCTCAAGACAGCTATTCATTCATGGTTGAAGTTATTGCTGCCAAAGGGGGGGCCACAAAATATTAAATGTGATTGTTCAGTTACTTATTCCTCCCCTTCTGTCATTGTTTGCATGTTATCCTCATTAAAATATGAAAACCTATAAATGTTTGGGTGGTTTTAGTTAAAGCAGACACTGTTTTTTCATCTGTGTGATTTTGACAAAGATCAGATCACATTTGATGGTGATTTTATGCAGAAATGTGAGAAATTCCAAAAAGTTCAGATACTTTTTCATACCACGGTATAGTTTCATAAAATCTTCCGCACGAGACATTTGCTAATCAAAGTTTTAACTAATGTCTCTGCACCATGCTGATATCTTTTGCAGAATTGTTTGAGGGTCATTCAATTAATATTGTACTCTCAGGCAACAGTTTTATATTTACTAGTATCTCCTTCAGAACATTCTTGAGCTGCTCTTTCAAGCAAATCTTTAGGTGTGGGTGCCCTGTTAGTTTTCCTTTGGTATTTGCGAGGCATATTCTTACTGCAAAGAACAATTATTACATGATTTATAGACTTCATCAAAGTACTCATTTCAATAACATTTAATTACAATTATTATTATTATTATTATTATTATTATTATATTTTTAGCTTTACTTTGGAGCTGATCTTTTTACTACCTGAAAAACATAAATATAAAATCAAATCAAATCAAATAAAATCAAATAAAATTAAAAAAAGTATCAGCCCCAGAAAACATGTACGAACAGGCAGAACTCATCCAAGATTGAATTACGGCCTGCATGTACTCAGATGGAAGTCATATTCCATACTGAATTTTTTTTTTGTGGGATGGCCATTTGTTCTGATTTTGGAAAGAAGGGGTGCCTCAGTTTATTTATTAATTAAACCATTATTAAACATTTTTTATGAACCAATTTTTTTATTAACCAAACCAAACAATATTAAACATTATTAAACATTTGTGACGCGCTCCGCCAAGTGCGGGAGGCATTGCTGCTGACACTGGAGCTTTTGAGGCAGAACGTGGCTTGTCCGGACTTCCGATCTGTCAAGCAGGCAAGTCCGCTTTGAACATTTGTTTAGTACTCAACATTCACTTGTTTGCTTGAGGGATCGGAAGTTCAGATGAGCCACGCCCCATCTTGGGGGCTCCGGTATCGGTCGCGACGCCACCCACACTCGGCGTGGTGTGCTCCCCCGCAGCCGACGCCACAGTTTTTGAGACGGGGCGTGGCTTATCCGGACCTCCGATCTGTAAAGCAGGCAAGTGCGCTTTGAACACTTGTTGAATACTCAACATTCACCTGTTTGCTTGAGGGATCGGAAGTCCGGATGAGCCGCGTTTTGCCCACATTTGGCAGAGCGTGCCATTTTTATTAAACATTTACTGAATTAAACAACTTAAAAAATGAAAAATAAGCGGCAATGAGCACTCTCGAAACTCACGAACCAACAGTACAGCTCTCCTTTATGCATGTGACGAACAAGATTTATGGGTGCAGTACTATGGAGATTCAGCTCCCTCCTGGCCAATGGGAGGCCAATGGGAGGCCAGCAGCGCGGGATGTTGGGAGACAGCCAATGAGAGAGCAACTCACGCATTGTTTGAATGTTTGAATGGCGCGTTTTAATGTTTGATTGGCGCGTTTGATTTTTTGAATGGCATGTTTGGCGCTTTTCGAAAAAAGAAGTTATTTCGCATACAGAGGACGAAAATTTTTGAAAATGTTTTTGGTAACCTGGATTTTTCTTATTCAGAGGTTTTCATAAGTAGACGGCTGACTGTACATTACTCAGTTGAATATCAGTTGGAGTTTGTGCTGGCATTTAGATTTGATCTCATGGAGTTTTATTGGTAAAACAATATAATTTGAACAAACCAATCACATTTTCTGAAACTTTAAAAAAGTCAAAATACATGATAGCAATATAAGAATGCCAGATTCACTTTCATGATCATTATGGTCCTTGTCACAGGGAGGCATCCCTTCAGTAATACCCTAGTGAGGCTTAACAGCAACAGAGCAGTTAAAGAATAAATAAATTGTTAGAAAGAACTCTGCAGGTCAATCATAATCTTGTGAGCTGGAATGCTCAGACACACTCTTAGCTAGTGATGACTTTAAGCTAAACTTAAATTGTGATTTAAGTGGTTTAGGTGGAAAAACTGTCAAATTTAGACTATCAAAATCTAAGATGGCAGGGTTGACTTTAATTACAACATAGTATTTGGGTTCTGGTTTTCTAAATCTGATATTCTAACCTGCCCTACAAACAGGGTAATGTGATCTGATAAGTCAGGGCTGACTACAGAAGGCTGGTGATTGCTGTTTTTTATTGTGTTTGGAAGAACATGCACTACATCACGACTTGGAAGAAAGCACCCTGTGCACCTACTAACCTACTAACCATGTGACACTTTGTCTTAATCTGTATTACTTCGCCACAATTTTTTTTTTTCTGTCAAATGTTCTCAACATCTTCAATAAAAGTTTGCGATCTGTCTGAATTAAATATCAGGAGAAAGTGAGTCATGCAGAAAAACTCTGCAAATAAATTACGTCTTAAGTTAAACAATCTTGATTATAGTAAAAATGATCTAGCATTTCCTATCAGAAAAGACATCAAAGCAAATGTTATTTTACCTATTTCGGGATTGAAATTAACTTCAAGAGTTATTTAAAAGTTAACTCATCTGTAAATGCAGCAAAAAAAAAAAACTTTCACTGGTTTTAATGAATTTCCTCTTCAAAGTAACACTTAATGGCTTGTATTTCAACCAAACCTTGTTGCAGTACTCTCAAATTGCTCATTCAAAAATCTTTATTGAATAAAAATGTTTTGGAATTGCCAGGTCATTACTTTAATCCAATGAAAATGTTCTTTGAGGAAACTGTTCAGTAAGGAGAAATAGGCTAAAAATTTCCCCAAGCTAAAGTACAATTACATTCATTCCACTCCACAGCATGCAATCTAGCTGCATACCACGCCAGGTACATAGTGTAACTTTCATATTAAAAAATGAGCTTGGGGTGTATCCACACATTCAACCTAGATCCAGCAATTAATGCTGTCCATGTTTATAAATCTGTAGTTGGGAGGAAAGGAGAAAAGATTAATGAAGTCAGGCTCTGGAGTTTCAGCACTACTTAACATTGCAGGGTGTCAGAAAAGGAGTTGTAAATGCCATAGCCATCCATGACCAGCAGTCCATGGGACCTAATTGGCCAAGCTCTCAGGTTAGAGAGGGATGGCATATGCTCACGTCCCTGTCACTCACAGTGAGTGCCAGCCAATCATGGGTGTCTGTTAGCTCATTCTTTCTCTCCGAGTGTTAGACTGTCCCCAAAATGTGCATGGACCATAGTTCAAAAATTGGCAGGTGGCCAGCATTGCATGTCATGGAGTGGGCGTGTGAATGCTTTCACCTCTCCCTGATCAGTGGTGGTCGTGTGACTTAATGGGAGTTGGATACGACTAAATTAAGGGAGAAAATAGTTCTTCCAAATACCTTTTTCCCATATTATCTATTAATCAATTATTTCTATTTTATTTATTATCTGAGTCTGAATGATCTTTATTTTTGAAAAATCATTTATTTTGAAAAATGACCGGATTCTCTCAGTTACATGTCGGTTATTTGAGGGCTAAAATGTAACCCACAAGGGGCCGGAACATGACCAGCGGCGAGTTGGACATGTTTCAAACATTAGTGGGGATTTTGGGTGAGACTGAGCCCTGAGCCTTCATTCTCCCAGCTGGTGCACCATCACCTGTGGGTTTTTTGTTTTTTTTTTGGAAATTTAAAGCTCTCTTTTCCAACCAACTTTATTTCATTTGTTGAAAAATAACATTCATGGAGTGTTTATAATAATAGTAATTATTATTATTATTATTATTATTTTTACTATTATTATTATTATTATTGACAATAGACTGAGATGGTTTGGACATGTACAGAGGAGGGATAGTGAGTATATTGGTAATAGGATGCTGAGGCTGGAACTACCAGGCAGAAGGCCTAGAGGAAGACCAAAGAGACGATTCATGGATGTGGTGAAGGAGGACATGAAGGTCGTTGGTGTCAGAGAAGAAGATGCAGAGGATAGGGTGAGATGGAGGCAGATGATTCGCTGTGGCGACCCCTGAAGGGAAAAGCCGAAAGGAAAAGAAGAAGAAGATTATTATTAACATTAATAATAACATTTATAATAATAATAATAATATAAATTAATTAATTATATTTACAATCTAAATAATCTATGACAACCCCCATCCCACCCCCACCCCCGGTCCGCGGTGATATAAAGGTTGGGGATCACTGATATAAACCACAACAGACTGAATAACTGACAGCTGTCAATGTAGATAAATTTCAAACTCCCAAAACTGCCAGCATTTGAAACAACTGCCTGTGTGAAAACAATTTATATTTATCACTTCCAATGACAACTGAGAAAATGTAATCTTTCCCAACCACCTGTTCCACAAACAGGAATAAGATATTGCTCCATCAGAAGTAGCATGCCACCCAAACTGCCACTTCAACAAAGGAAATCAAAATTGAACAGTGAAATCACACCTCGGTCTTGCCAATTCACAACTCGGGGGGGAAAAAAACAGAAAAAAGACTATGTCCAGATAAAGGATATACTATCTATGTATAAGATGCTTACGTGCAGTGTACACGTTATCTCTTGATATGTTTCACTCCATACTATTATTCAGGATTCATTTGCATGTGCTCTGTCTTTCCGTCTGATACTATTGAGTGTCTTCTCGCACTCTTTCAGCAAATAAATTATATTTTAAAAAGTCACCATTAGACAGGTATCAGCTAGTGCTTTTTCAATCAGCTATTTTGTAAATGCTTTGGGCAATAAGTTATTCACAGAATATTCAAGTAAAAATTTTCTTGCCCTTAATCAGCACTGCCTGAGAAACTACAATAATACTGTGACAAATATAGCTACATGGGCTTGTGAGTTACAACTAACACTTGTGGGTCTCCAAACGCAGACTGCCACTTCTCAGCTAGCTCTGATTGGCCGAGATTATATTTCCCAGCATCCAACATGGGGCTTCCTGTCGATGTGTGCTACGGGAAACACAAGATTGTTAGTTCATCTACGCTACGTACCAGCAGTTCTCCAGCCACGCGCCTGAGTTTTTCTCTCTTTGTGCGCGTAAGTAGTGTTGTGTAATACGCTAAGGCCCCTAAACGCCCAGGGAAGGTCATCTAGTTAACCGAAAAAGTTAAGCTTCTAGATTTATTAAAAGAAGGACGAAGATTTGCGTCTGTGGCTCACTATTATGGCATTAACGAGCCGACTTTGTGCTACATTTAGAAGGAGGAAGAGAAAATACGCAAAACAGCCGCAGTCACTTTTTCCAAGGAAGTGAAGCATGTAGTAACAAAGCGCAATAAGGCCGTTGTGAAAATGGAAAATGCCTTATCGTTGTGGATTATAGACTGCCGTAAAAAGAATGCGAGTTTCGACACTAACATGATACGTACTAGAGCAGAGGTGTCAAACTCATGCCACAAAGGGCCATGTGGCTGCAGGTTTTTGTTTCAACCAAGCAGCAACACACCTGACTTGGCTCAGTTAATCAACTGATCTGAGTGTTCAAGCAGTTGATTGGTCAGTCTCTGTACAGAGCACACAGATTGACCAATCAGCTGCCTGAAGACTCAGATGAGTTGATTAAATGCACCACCTCAGGTGTGCTCCTGCTAGGTTGAAACAAAAACCTGCAGCCACATGGCCCTTTGTGGCATGAGTTTGACACCTCTGTACTAGAGCAACGGCTCTTTACGAGACCTTTGCTCCTGAAGAGTCGGATGACGATAATGGAGGCGCTGACGGAGGCCTTGACGAGCCCCAACCAAGCACCAGTGCCACCAGTGATTCTCCTCCTCGATGTGGCCGTGGATTGGTAGCCAGCAACAGCTGGCTTGACCGTTTTCAGCAAAGTAGGATTGACCCACGACTGATGTATATGTACATGTATATGTGTATATAATATCAATATATATTCAATGCTATGAATGCTTATAATAACAAACATTCAAAAATAATGCATAAGATGTAAATAAAATATAAATACACACACATACAGATGTGCATGCGCACAAACACATATGCGCACCTCACATAAAAATGTAAGTAGTTTTGTTGGGTTGTTTTTTTGTTTGTTTTTGTTTGTTTGAGGATTTTTTTGCATAATTGGCCTTGTTTTGTGGAATTTTCCTTAACGTTTTCACTATTTTTCCCTAATTTCCTTTTTTTTTTTCCGATGAATATTTTTGAAAAAAATGCGATGCACTGAAGCACGAATTAGCGAGGGATCACTGCATTACACAAGTTCCCCCAGTGCAGCTAACTGGGTTATCAAAGGCGGGCCATGTCTCTCACTGTCTATGGTGAGAGGCATGTAAAAGAACCATTGCTGACTTTCATAAAGAGTAGCTGCAAAGTCGTCAGCGTGTTTCTGTCCCTTGCTAAAAGGGTTGTGACAGGAAGGGCATCCGACGTAAAAACCTCTGCCAAATCAAACGTGCGAATCAGATGATTCGCTGTGGCGACTCCCGAGTAAAAGGGGAAAAGCCGAAAGGAAGACAGACAGACACTGCAACAAGATCAGCTTCCTGTAAGTAGAGACATGTATAATCTATATATTACATGAACATTCGTAGATTTTCAAGAAGGGTGACAGTGATTGTGTAAACTTTTTCACGTCTCACTGAAAGAACATGCTACATTATTTAGCAATAATTAGTAATGCTCTGGCAGTTGTGGTCTCGTGGTATAAGGCGCCGAATCGCTGATCCAAAGGTTGGGGGTTCGAGTCCCACCCTCCACAAGGTTGTCACTCCCCCCCCCCCCCCCCCCCCAGTGGAGCTAACTGGGTTATCAAAGACCGGCCATGTCTCTCACTGTCTATGGTGTGAGGCATGTAAAAGAACCATTGCTGACTTTCGACAAGAGTAGCTGCAAAGCCGTCAGCGTGTTTCCGCCCTGCGATGGCCTGGCGAGCTGTCCAGGGTGTACTCTGCCCTCGCCCTGAGTTGGCTGGGATGGGCACCAGCCTCCCCGCGACCCAAATTAGGATGAAGCGGTTACAGAAAATGAATGAATGAATGGATAGTAATGCTCTTAACTATGTTTATTGCTGTCTTCACACTTTTACTAAAGCTTAAACAGTTGGTTGTAATAAATAATTCCACACTTGGTACAAAATGGAAGCAGTATCTAACATTTACATAGAACCATGTGGATTAACAGTTCTATTGAGATTCATGTGTTTTAACAGTGATTGACTATTATACAGTATTATATGAAGACATGCACATTAGACTGTTTCAAACTGTTTCTGGGTGTGAGGTGTATAATTGGCGAGGTAGATGTTTGGGGTGTACCCTGTCTTCATCCAGAGTCAGCTCCACAGAGGTTTTGCAGATGAATTCATGAATAATTAGTATTTTCAGTAATATAATCTCAGTTCAAATAAGAACTTGTTCTATTTATTAAACTTTTCATGCTAACCCTTTTACCGGTAATCAATGTTTTCTGCCTCAAATTTTTTTATTAAAATGGTAAAAAGTCCATCAATGACGCAGACTTATGAATGAATATGATTGATGTTTCGTTTAATACTTCTTGATCATAGAAGGCATGCTTCGTGTGAACTCTACGCCTTATGTTCAGTGCAGGATTGCATTCCACAGTCTAACATGGGCATTCATGATAGATTATATATTATATTCTTGGAATGAGGTTTTTCCTGTTTAATTGTCATTGTTGTTGTTGGTGGTGGTGTTCAGAAAATTTAGCTTTTTATTCAAACAGTTCTAAAAATTATTTTTTATTCTAATTAATTATTACATACTGAGTTACTGGTCTGTTATATTGTAATTTTCAGACTCATTTTCTGAACCGTATAATCCTAATTAGGCTCGCTGGGAGACTGGTGCCCAATTCTGGGTATGGGCAGAGTGCACGCTGGCCTGCCAGGCCATCACAGGGTAGAAACGTATTGACTGCTATGCAGCCTATTCTTTACTTAAGTCAACGATGGTTCTTTTACATGCCTCTCACCATAGACAGTGATTGACATGGCCAGCTTTTGATATCCTAGTTAACTGCACTGGGGAGAGCAGTAACAACCCATTGATAGTGGGGCTTGAACCCCTGACCTTGGGAACAGTAACCCAGCGCTCTCCCACTGTACCACCACTGCCCCATAATTTTCACACTATAGCATCACATCAATGATCTATTCATAATTATGTCATTGAAGTGCCAAACAAGGTGTGAGTTGCTCTGCCATTGGCTATCTCCCAACACCCCTCCCATTGTCTAGGATGGAGCTGCATCTCCATAATAGCCATGATGTTTTTCGTGTGCCTTCGACCCATTGTTCGTCACGGACATGCAACTCCCTCCCATTGGCTATTATGGAGTTGCATCTCCATAATACCCATGATGCTTTTCGTGTGCCATCGACCCATTGTTCGTCATGTAGCTGCAGCTCCCTCCCCGTTGGCTATTATGGAGCTGCATCTCCATAATACCCATAATGCTTTTTGTGTTCATTCGACCCATTGTTCGTCACAGAGTTCTAACACATGTAAAGCACAGAGTTGTTTCGTGAGTTTTTCGAGTGTGCTCATTGCAACTTTATTTTTCGTCATTCATCATGGGCCTTAAGAAAATGATTCCCGGTGCGAGTGAAAAGAAGAATCGGGCTCGTGGTATGCAGTTGAGTGATATCGCACAGGAATATGGTCGAAACCCATCTACCATCGGTACGATACTGAAGCAGAAGGAGGCCTTAAAAGGTATACTTTTCTAATTTTTAAAGGGTTTAGGGGGTAGTATTGGAGGCCTTGGAACGAATCAGGCCTTTTACATGTAAAATGCTACTCAACTTACGGAAAAATCAGGTTACGAAACCACTTCTGGAACAGATTAATTCTGTAAGGTGAGGTATGACTGTACTAGTTCTACCTGTTAACATCGCAGAACTGTGTTGATGCATTTAATTAACTTGTTAAGTACGTTCAAGGTCAGAATCGCCCATGCATACAACTCTTACACAGATCTAAATAGTAGGTCTGTAATTATGTCTTTGGTTTAAAAAAAAAAAAAAAAAACAGTAATTCTTCACTACAACTACAGACACTTTCTGCTTTACTTTCAAAATTCAAAAAAAAAAAAATTATGTCAAATTTTGAGTTTAGCGTGCTTTCTGTAGTACGAGATACGGTAATGGTATTTATGGATGTATAGTACAGTATGAACATCATACGTCACTGGAACATACAGTAACAGCTTTTTTTTTTTCGCCTTACATTTGGCCATCCAGAGTACTAAAACATAAGTCGGGGAGCGTGTGTACTTAAAAGCCATTGTATGCCAAATGTTTTTTTTCTCCTTTTCTTTCCACTCATAACAGACGCTCATCGACTTATGTTTTTAATTGATTCCGGACAGCCGAACGTAAGTTGAAAGTAAACGTAAGTTGTTACGGTGACGTGCGATGTATGACGCTCATACTGTACTATACATCCATAAATACCATTACCGTATCTCATAAAACACCCCTAAATTAATTATTATAAACATAACATTGTAAAATAATATCAAATATATCAAATAATATCAACATTAATTTTAAATAAGTCACTTAATTATACCGAGTCACTTTATATGAAGCTTAAAACAGCCAATCAACGCTTACAATATGTGAAGTGCTTAATACCGAAAGTCGTGTACTTGCAAAAGTAGTGTACTTGCTGTGGGTTATACAGACTTCCGGTCTTTCAAGTGCACAAGGGTTCCGTTGAACTTGTTTAGAACACAGCCTGCACTGATGCAGTCTCCCAGCAAAGCCAAGAGTTCTTTTTTGTGTGTAAGTAGGTAAGTAAACTTTATTCAAGAGATGCATACAAAGAACAAGTACAAATCCTAATGAATATTAATATAAAAATAAGTGTACACTCTTAGGATTCTGCTAAAAGATAATAAATATCTGTAATTGTTCTGTAATTTGAGCATTCAAGTTTTCATTTATATTACAACTCTCTTTGCTTCATTGAGTATGCATTAGATTGTGCCGATCTGAGCAGATAGTTAATTCATCTCTGTGTATGAGACTTGCACCCATGCTAGTAGGCAGTCTTTACACGTCTGACCAACCATATTTGCTTAGGGTTACAAAAGTCCGCAAAATGGTGTAAACACCAAGATCACAGGGATGACGTCTTAACACAAGGGTAACACGCTATATAACTGAGATATATATGTATATACACACACTCAGTCTGTAGTTTGTAAATAATGAATGCAGCGTCATTCGTCATTATGTCAGCGTACTACATAGGTATATCTAAACTCAAAATTTTACTTTTTTTTAATTAGAAAAAAAAAAAACGTTAAATGGAAAAAACGTAAAACGGATGAACATAAGTCGAGGAGCCTCAGTACGTATGTGTGTGTGTGTGTGTGTGTGTGTGTGTGTGTGTGTGTGTGTGTATGTAATGTAGCATGCTCATCTACATAGTGCAGAAAAACATATCAGTATAACAGACACTGTTGACAGACAGACTGTGCCAAACACTGAGTGCGCCAAAACCTTTTTCGCTTTTACCATGTAAAATAGGCAATTTCACGTGCAATTCAGTGTCAAATGATTTGAGCGTTACTTTCTGTGTGGACACAGCTATACTGGGAAATGAGGGAAAGGCTATGTGAGCTTGTTTTTGAACACTGTGTCTCACACTGAATGCAGACTCTAGAGAGGGTCAAATTTTGATTGTTTCCAAAATATGTGTTTTAAAACAACTGTGTGTGTGTGTGTGTGTGTGTGTGTGTGTGTGTGTGTGTGTGTATGTGTGTGTGTGTGTGAAGGGGGGTCAAGCTACATACTAGAGTGCAAGGAATTTTTTTTTTTACTCCTGAGAGTTTGAAATTGAACAGTGAATCAATTTGAAAAACAACTTAATGAACCATGGGGTTTACAAATGTAGTAATCTATTTTTTGTGTTTTCATTTTCTTTAATAAAAAAGTCAGTACTGCTGTCTTGTTTACAGACTCGTTTTCCTAATTAGTAGTCAAGTAGATGGCAAGAAAGCTGTTCAGTCATAGTACACAGCTTGAATCCGCATATTAAGTTAATAAGAATACTGGGGTAGTTCAGAAATATAGAGAATGTGATGTTCTCATACTGTGAATTGTCTAAATCAGGGCTCGGCAACCCACGGCTCCGGAGCCGCATGCGGCTCTTTCACCGCTCTAATGCGGCTCCATGGCTTTTAAAAATAATGAATATGTATTTTACGGTGGCCAACGCGTGAAAACATGCTTCATGTAAAAAAAACACTGCATAACCAAAAAATGCTGCTTATTTACTCAGAGCGGAAGCACTCCAGGTTGCCAGGGGTAGACAGTTAAACCAGTCTTCACCTGAATGGCGGGAGAATCTGCCTTAGACAGAGTCCTGCAATGATCAGGTACCCACAGATTCTCAGTGGGTCACCTTGCAAAAATACTCTTTTAGGGTTGAAAATTACATAGATAAAAATGAATATTTAGAGGTGCGGGCGGATATTTATTTAGTGCGGGCAGGGTGATTTTGTGTGTGTGTTCTTGTGGGCATGGTTATCATTATATTAATCGGCTACATTAAGAGTCTCAGTGTTTTTGATCTGCTGTGTTGGTGAAGGGAGCATGCGACGGAATTTCCAAATCCTTGTGTTCATGGCAAGGAGTGCTCTCGCCATCCCAGCAGCAGCGCAGCGAGCAAGAGAGATTCTTCCGCTGTCGGGGTTTGTAATCCAGGAATGGGAATCACAGCTGAAGTAAGAGATGGTGAATGAGATTTGGTTTATGTATAGCAATCTCCGAAATAAATAACTTTCCCCCAGTGGCAAAATAAAACACTGCAGTCTGGTCCAGTTTTCCCTCTGAGAACGGGGCGGTCAGTGCAGTATTAAGCAGCTTAAAAAAATGTTGAGCAGGCTCCTTCTTAAAATAAGTCTTCATATACTTTTCTGTGTTGGTGTTATTTTTGTAAATTAAAACTATGACAAAAACAACATTAATATAACAAATAAAGAAAAAGAAGATCCCACGAAGGAAGAGATGGTGAGGGAGACTACCCAACCCGTTAACACATCTGGCTGCACCCTGTCTATCCATTTGTGGGATAGCTATTATTTTTCTTTATATAAATACAAGAAGGACTCAAACACATTCATGCATTTTCTGTAACCGCTTAATTCTCATTAGGGTGGCAGGGAGGCGGGCGCCCATCCCAGCCGACTCTGGACAAGGGCAGGAACACACGAACGAATATGCAGCTCTTCTTGATGAAAGTCAGTAATGGTTCTTTTACATCAGCCTCCCACCATCGACAGTGAGAGAGATAGCTGGCCTTTGATAACTCAGTTAGCTGCAATGGTTGGGGAGATAGTGACAACCCATGGAGAGTGGGGCTTGAGCCCCCAATGTTATGATCAGTGATCCAGAACTTTTACCAGCAGACCACCACTGCCTCAGGACTCAAATAGACTTTGGGAATTTTCATTGAAAATAACTTTTTATTCAACGTCTGTCTTTGCATCTAAATGTTTTTGTTGCAAAATTGTAATTGAATTTTCTCTGTAGTTGTTCAAATCAATGCAACACATTGTTTTTTTTATATTAACATGAAGGAAAAAGGGGGAAAACATTATATGCAATGTTATTTGATTTTAAATGTCAAAAAATGAATTTGTGGCTCCCAGTGTTTAATTTACTGTAGAAATTGGGTCCAAATGGCTCTTTGAATGGCAAAGGTTGCCGACCCCTGGTCTAAATCAATAAATTTTCAAGTTAATGCTGCATTTTTCAAGGACAGTCAGAGAATACAGCACTTACAAAAACAAATTTGCTGCATTCAGTTCAATCTTTCCTGACCTGGCTACATATTTTGGTTTCAGAAAGTGGAGTTCCTGTTTAATTCTGGGGTTGTAGTTTGATGGGGAAATAAAAAAAACAGCGAATAGTGTGACACACATGAAATGTATATTTAATGTCTTGTTGTGGGGCCAGGGGGGGGGGAGGGATTAAAATAAAAAAAAAAATTAAAAAAAAAAAAAAAAGGTTTTTGCTTCTACATTTTTTTTTTGTGTGTAATAAATACTGTATACTTTTGCAGTGCTTTTACTTTGAGCAGCATGTACAGAGATTTTTTTTAATGAACAAACAGTTACAGCACTTGCTTTATGTTTTTTTTAGCATAGCAAACAAACGGGTAGAATAGCTTCCAGTACTTTAACATTAAAGCCAATTTCTTCTACAACGGAGGACAACAACCTCCTATAGATATTAATCTGTCCAGTGTTTGTTTGCATGCATTGTCTGTTTGTTTGCATGCATATATTTTTTTTAACTGCTGGCATATTTTTAGGATTTGATTTGTATGTTTTTGTATTGTTGAACTGTCAGCAGTTTGGAAATGTTTGCAAGTCTTCAGCTCACACATTTATTTTAGCTCAAGATATTTATGCTGATATGAATTCATTACTAGCAGAGTGCTAGTTTTTCTTTTCATTTACACTATGAAGTTAAAATAAGGAAACATGTAAGCACCTGTAATTGTTGTATTTCATAATTTATTTTGCGTCGTAGTAAATTAAATACAAAATACATTATTACACTGAATGAAGATGTATTGATAGTGATACACTCAGCTCTGAAATAGGCTGAATGGCAAAATTTATTGTGTTTGAAAGCAGAACGTAATGGGGCTGCACACTAACCTTTGTTTTCTTTTGTTTATGATACTGTGCATATTTTTATGATATTTGAATATGTTGAACAAAGCACAAGTAAGAGTATTATGTGTATTGTTAAATTCTGCTGAGTGAAACTGTACTGACCACAAGCGCTGGTGCCTGCCTCATTCATTTTGAGAAATGTCACCAGCTGTTGCTGCCTATTTGCCTCAAGGCATAAGTGCTTAAAAGTACAAATGTCCTGAATGAATGTGGCTTCTGGGGAAGGATACAATAAGACATTGAGCAGTGGGTGAAGAGATGTCAGAGGTGTGTGTTCACAAAAATGCCATAACATTTTCGGCTACTTGACCCCTTGAGGTGGTTGCTGTTGACTACACCACACGTAAATGCACCATGGATGGCAAGAATGTACTTGTCATAACAGATGCAGGAGAGTTCAGCCAAGCTTTTGTCACATGAGATTCATTAGTTCAGTTGTATTTGTATATTACCTTTTTTACTTGACATTGCAAAGCACTTTAAATAGTAAAACACATCATGTATTGAGACTTTCGGTCAATACATTTCTAAAATGTGTCAGATTTCATAGGTGTCAGATTTATTTAAATGGAAGAAAGGTAACATGTATATAACTTTCAATATACAGACGCTCCCCGACTTACGTTTTAGTTCGGGTCCGGACGGCCGAACGTAAGGTGAAAAAAAAAAACGCAAGTTGTTACTGTATGTTCCTGTGACGTATGATGTTCATACTGTACTATACATCCATAAATACCATTACTGTGTCTCATAAAACACCCCGAAATCGATTATTATAAACATAACATTGTAAAATAATATCAAATATATCAAATAATATCAACATTAATTTCGAATAAATTAAATTCAAGCAAAATAATTTCAAATAGATAAATTTTAATCAAATTCACTCATCAAATATCAAATACAGTATCATATATAACCTTTAACGTTCTCTTTGATGCGATCCTTCTGCTTGTACTGTAAATGGTTCCGATGGTCGACGGAGCCATTTGAAAGAAACGTGCAACATTCACGTTTTTCACCAGGATCGATTTTCTTGATAATAGCCATCTTCATTTCTAACGAGATGGCGTTCCGCTTTTTCTGATTACCGCTATCACTAGTAGGCTCACGCTTCTGACCAACCATATTTGCTTCGGGTTACAAAAGTCCACAAAATAGTGTAAACACAAAGATCACAGAGACGACGTCTTAACACAAGGGTTACACGCTGCGAACTGGGAAGAAGGAGGGTCACGTTCAGCATCATGCGGAAGTAGCGTATCATGTCAGCGTACGATGTAGGTACGTCTGGTACTACAAAGAGCACGCGAAACTTGAAATTTGACTTTTTTTTTTTAAAGGTAAAATTTAAAAATACGTAAAATGAATGAACGTAAAGCAGGGAGTGTCTGTATACCTTTCCTGTGGGGCTGGTGGCGTAGTGGTTAGGGTGCTACACTCGTGATCGGAAGGTTGTGTGTTCGAATCCCAGTTAGACCCTCACTGTGTTAAAACCCCTGGGCAAGGTCTTAACCACAAGTGTGTCTCTGTTCACCCAGAAGTATAAATGGGTACCAGTAAAAATATACTGGGAAGATAATCTGCAATGGACTAGCGTCCCATCCAGGAGGAGTTGTACTCCTTGTTGCTTCCACGCTATGGAAAGTGGGGATAAGCACCGAGGCCTGATGAGCCACTATGGCTCGGATGTAAAAAGCCCAGAGGACTTTCCCTTTTATATACCTTTCCTATATAGAAATTAATAAACATTGGTTGGCCCAGGATAAGACTCCTTCTACTTCCCTTTAATTTTCATTAGGTTTCATTTGTATGACTCATCCTGACACTATTTTTTTTTTTTTTATATATATATATATATACTGAAGGAGTAAGCCTCTGCTTGTCTTGTCAATCCCTGAGAGAGACTTCAATTACATTAGTCTAAATGTGACACTACTGTAGACTTTAATTAAATACAATATACAGTATTACCATTTCATTGATTCCCTGAAGCCTATTCTGTTGCCACATTGGCAGCGTTGCACAAAAGCTCATCAGGCTAAACCTGTTTATTCATTTAATTCCAGAACCATTTGAGGCACTGACATCATTCAGTGCCTTATGTATTCCCACTAAGGCAGTCGGTAGGTGAGTGCCTATCTTAGCCAACTCTGGGCAAAGGCAGGGTACAGCCTGAACAACTCATTTGTCCATTATTCGGCAAAGAAATACAACAATCCCACCTAGCAGCAGCCAAATTGGAACAGCTGGTTCACCTAAAGTGCATGTCTTTTGTCTGTGAGCGTAAACCAGAGCACTTGGAGGAAACCCACTTCAGCCCTCGGAGAACATCCTTTGTGCTGTGAGTGGAAATGTGAACCACTACATCACTGTGTCACCCCAACGCATGCTCCATGTGTGAATATAATCAAAAGTGAGTCTAACTGGGTAATTTATTTAAATGAGCAGTTTCTCTCAAGTTTCATGTTTATCCTTTTAATTTGCACGAAAGAAAACAAAGGGATCAAAATCATAGGTAAGCAAAGTACTACATTTGTCTAGTGTGGAGACATTTTGAGACATGCACTTTTTGTTAAGTGCACTCATGAGTACATGCACTGTTATTACACACATTATTGAAGTATAAAGGATACAGGGGTAATTTGAGATGGAATGTTGCAACAAGTCACATGAGAAAAAGGAAAAACTTTGCAGTCTTTTTTAAAACGATAAAAAAAAGCACAAAATGCACAATTACGCATGGTCCACTTGGCTCCTTTTGGATACCGTACTCCAGTGCTTCCCCTGTGCTCAATAAAGGCCATTGTCCCATCGTATTTGGTCTCCTGCATCTTTGGGTCCGACTGAAATGTTCCCGGTGTCACAAAAAGGGGTCATGGTGCTACTATTACTGACAGAAAATGGCAATGTGAGAGGACAGAAAGTAAACCTGTCATTTGTACCATTTACTCCTAATAGCCTAAAATATGCTCAAGATGGTTATTGTCTGCATGAATAATCAAGATATTTGCACTTTCAAATAAACTGTACTTAGTAATGATGAAATTGTCAGGATTTAGCTGCAAGCCCTGTTGTTCCATGGACAGAATCCAAATGTATCATTAGCAGCTCTAATATTGCATGGACAAATTGACCTGTCAATTCAGCAAAGGGGCGGACATTGCTTGGCTGTTTTCACCACGTTTCAAACAGAATCACCACAAAATTCAATCCGATGAAAATCTAATTCATACATTAGTTCCTATTAATGTTATTTTTGTGGTCTGAAATCTCTTGCCTGTTTTGAAATCCATGGCTGTACAACCAAAGGGGAAGCAGGCCTGACGAAAAAAAATACTTGCACAGTAATGGTTTCACGTCTTTTCCATATTTGTCCAAAATGCTGAATGGGACTGGTCAGCTGGGTGATCGTTACGACAATATCACTGGCAGAAATAACATTCAGCTAAAAAAAAAAAAAAAAAAAAAAAAAAAAAATCAGCTAGTGCAGGGTAATATATGTTCTCAACGACTTCCAAATGGAAAAGTTTCAAACAGCTCGAATATATATTTTCGTTTATTGTCTTTTCAATTGATTATGTAGTTGCAGCATTCCTCAGACCGTGCTACGGTTATGGTCTGAATGCAGGTACTGTTTGCCTGCTTTGGTATTTCATGGGATGTTGTTACTGAGATTATTTTCTGCCGATCTGAGGAATGTTTTGAGCAACAAACATCTCTTCTCTGAGAAAACAATAAAACGAGCAACAACCCGCTCGCTTTTGTTGGGAGGTAGAATTATTTTCCATTTTCGATAATACATTTTTTTGGAAAGTATCTCATTAAAACTTGTCTGGTGACCAGACTTTCTGCGGCATCTTTCAGGTGACACTTGACAACACATCAGCTTTAGTGTTTTAAAGCCAGATTGACTTTATTCCTTACAAGATTCTTATCATGAACGGGTAGAAGAAATATTCACAACGTGCTTGTCGAGGATTTTAGCCTTATGGCTTGTATTTGTATGTGACCAGTATTTACTACAAACAGCCACTATGTATCGGCAAGAATGAAGGGAAAAGTGTACAAGACGGTGATGAGGTATGGTTTAGAGACAGTGGCCCTGGGGAAAAGACAGGAGGCAGAGTTGGAGGTAGCGGAGATGAAAATGTTGAGGTTCTCTTTGGGAGTAACGAGGATGGATAGGATTAGAAATGAGTACATCAGAGGGACAGCACATGTTAGATGTTTTGGAGACAAAGTCAGAGAGGCTAGATTGAGATGGTTTGGACATGTACAGAGGAGGGATAGTGAGTATATTGGTAGTAGGATGCTGAGGTTGGAACTACCAGGCAGAAGGCCCAGAGGAAGACCAAAGAGAAGATTTATGGATGTGGTGAAGGCGGACATGAAGGTCGTTGGAGTAAGAGTAGAAGATGCAGAGGATAGGGAGAGATGGAGGCAGATTATTTGCTGTGGTGACCCCTGAAGGGAACAGCCGAAAGAAAAAGAAGAAGAAGAAGAAGCCACTATGCTCCCTCTAACAAGTGATGTCACTCCTTAAACACAGCTTTGACTGCAAGCAGTTTACGGTGGATGATGTCATAATTACTGTACACTCAACCTCCAGCAAATTCCATGATAAAGAATGCAGGAATGGGGTTTCTAATGAGTTCCCTGAAGGTGGGACAAGACCACTCACAAAAGCAACATTGAAGGCATCAACCTCTAGTTTAAATTGTTTCATCGAATCAAGCATTTTTATATAAGTGTTCTAGTGAAAATGGCTTTGAGCTTTGTGGACAGTTATTGTATTGCAGGTGTAATGATTAGGTATTTCGGTTTCTTTATTAGAATGTCTGAGAGTGCAGTTTGATGAGAACAGAAATAAATCCCTGGGATAACGCAACAGTAAAATTGGGAACACAACCAAAGAAAAAATATTACATCTTCTCAACTCTACAGGGCTCACAGTCAGGTCAGCATAATATTATTCACGCTCAACCAGATTGGCCTTATCTAGTGGTAGAGAATGGTGATTGACCTTTTTAGTAAAACTTGCATTTTACAGCTTTCCTGTATGAATCACGTTTCAGCAGAAGGGAAAGCATCTGATGAACATGCTGAATGTGAACTTGAACTGGGTAGAAATTGATCAGGATCTTCTTCTTCTTCTTTTACTCTCGGCTGTTCCCTTCAGGGGTCGCCACAGCAAATCATCTGCCTCCACCTCACCCTGTCCTCCGCATCTTCTTTTCTGACTCCAACGACCTTCATGTCTTCCTTCACCACATCCATAAATCTCTTCTTTGGTCTTCCTCGAGGCCTTCTGCCTGGTAGTTCCAACCTCAGCATCCTACTGCCAATATACTCACTATCCCTCCTCTGTACATGTCCAAACCATCTCAATCTAGCCTCTCTGACTTTGTCTCCAAAACATCTTACACGGGCTGTCCCTCTGATGTACTCATTTCTGATCCTATCCATCCTCGTTACTCCCAGAGAGAACCTCAACATTTTCATCTCTGCTACCTCCAGCTCTGCCTCCTGCCTTTTCTTCAGCGCCACTGTTTCTAATCCATACAACATCGCTGGCCTCACCACCGTCTTGTACACTTTTCCCCTCATTCTTGCTGACACTCTCCGATCGCACATCACACCGGACACTTTTCTCCAACCATTCCAGCCTGCCTGCACACGCTTCTTCACCTCTTTTCCACATTCTCCATTGCTCTGGATTGTTGAGCTTAATTACTTAAAATCCTCCACCTTCGTTATCTCTGCCCCCTGTAACATCACCGTTCCTCCTGGGTCCTTCTCATTCACACACATGTATTCTGATTTTCTGAGGCTAACCTTCATTCCTCTCCTTTCCAGGGCATACCGCCACCTCTCTAGATTTTCCTGCATTTGTTCTCTGCTCTCAGGATATTGTCAATATAGATAATACAAATTTGCTTATCATATGGGCAGTGATGGCCCGGTGGTAGGGTGCTCGATCACTGATCCCAAGGCTGAGGGCTCAAGTCCCACTATCATAAACAAGTTGTCAGTGCTGCCCCCCCCCCCCCCCCCAAAGTGCAGGTAACTCACTTATCCAAGCCTTGCTATGGCTTTCACTGCCTATGGTGTGACCAGTGTTGGCTGAGATGGGTGCCTAGGACTCTAATTAGGATTAAGTGATTCAATATTGTGATCCATGAAATTGCTCTATGGCCAAGAGGCTGAATGATTGAGGGTGAGAATAATTCACTTTGATCAGGCAAGAGTTCAGTAGTGGAAACCAATGGCCGGTGGGAAGGAGAGACGTGCCCATGGCCATGGTTATGTTAAACTGAATATTTTGAGTAGGCTTGCTATAAAAATGCATTTTCAGTAAAAGCCATGAGCTTTGTGAAGTTATCAAACAACAGAACTCTAGTCGGACCAAGATCAGATCTTGTTATCAAAAGTCTAAACAAAGCCAAGTGAGACCTAGTGCCAGTGCATGAAGAACTAGAATATTTTCAGTCTGATTTTATGGGATGTTTGCATTAAATGGGATGGTAATGTCAGTGAAGTGTATGGTACTGACTGACTCGGGTTTATGCATGATAGCTGCTGGGTCATTGTGACTACAGGGAAAGAAAGCAAAGACACCAGAGCTTGTGATACAATAATCCAAAATCTTAAAGAACATAAAGAGTAAAATGTTATTCACACTAAAATTTTGTTGGACTGCCTTTAGCATTGATCACAGCGCATAATCAACGTGGTTTTATCACATCGATTACACGCTCTCTGTACAGTGAGTGATATAAGCCGATGTCAAATTCCTTGTTTGTGTTTATAAACTTGACAAATGAAGCTGGTTGTGATTCTAATATTGAAATCAATTCATAATTTAAAAAAAAAAAAACAGGTAGTGTACAAAAACACAAATTGAAGTGATTTTAAAAAGTAATGGGGTGATACTTTGTGTATGCATGGGCTGGCGAGTCAATGTCTGCTGCCATCGCAATAAAGACAGAGCCTATTTAAACCAAAGCCTGCTTCTCTGTACACGTGTGCTCGCAACAGAGCAAATGCAACTTTCCTTTCTATGAAAAAAGTGGGACAGGTATGGCTATAACCGCTTAATTCTAATTTGGGTCGCAAGGAGGCTGGTGCCCATCCCAGCCAACTTCGGGTGAGGGCAGAGTACACCCTGGACAGCTCACCAGGCCATCGCAGGGCGGAAACACGCCGACGGCTTTGCAGCTACTCTTTACAAAAGTCAGCAATGGTTCTTTTACATGCCTCACACCATAGACAGTGGGAGACATGGCCGGCCTTTGATAACCCAGTTAGCTGCACTGGGGGCGGGGGGGGGGGGGGGAGACTGTGACAACCTTGTGGAGAGTGTGACTCGAACCACCAACCTTTGGATCAGCGATCCAGCGCCCTATACCACTAGACCACGTATGGCATTTTATTAGTCTCAAAAAAGTAGTAAACAGAGAGCGACAAAAGTATAAGTACACCTCAAGTATTGCCTCCCGATCACATACAACTACCACCAGCCAAGGGCCAAAGAGTGCTGTCAGAGTGCATATGCTCCCTAGTGTACTGAACTTCAACCAAGATGTTTAGAATCTAAGGACTGCTTACTTTATATTTATCAATCAAACCGAAGATCTATTTCTAAGAAGCATAATAATTCATACATTTAAGAGCAGTGGTTCCTAACCTGGGTTCGATCGAACCCTAGGGGTTCGGTGAGTCAGTCTCAGGGGTTCGGCGGAGGTCAAGACACACACCTGACTCATATTCATGACGGCACGCCCCTCTTGGCCATCACTGGCTGCAGGTGATCACGCTACATTGCTTGGCCAATCTGCGCTGCAGGAAATTTGGTGTGCTCAGTAGTCGAATTGTGACTGTTGTGATGGTACGTCGTGTGATTTCTTTCTTAATGTTTTAATCCATACTATGTTGAGTAAAAAAAGAAAGTGGTCGGACGAATATGTACAACATGGATTCACATATATAACAGGACGTGATATTAGTCAGAGTCTTATCTGCATGATTTGCAAAGTCGGATTAACCCTGTGCTGACTAACCTATACGTACATGTATATGTACATATAATATCAATAAATACATATTCAATACTATAAATGCTTATAATAACGATTAAACATTCAAAAATAATGCATAAGATGTAAATAAAACAAATACACACACATACAGACGCATGCGCGCGCACGCACTCAGATGCGCACCTCACATAAAAATGTAAGTAGTTGTGATGGGCGGAGTTCGTGCATTGTATTGGTTTTGTTCTTTGAACACAGTGATGTTAATGCAAGGTTCATTTTGGTGCCCCAGTAAAAACATATACCGATGTCTTGAATTTGAAAAAAAGAAAAAAAATCATATTTTATTTTTCACTAAAGAAGGGTTCGGTGAATAAGCATAGGAAACTGGTGGGGTTCAGAACCGCCAACAAGGTTAAGAACCACTGATTTAGAGCAAGGGTGTCAAACTCATGCTACAAAGGGCCGTGTGGCTGCAGGGGGGGGGGGGGGTTGTTTTTTTTTGTTTTTGTTTTGTTGCTTCAACCAAGCAGCAGCACACCTGACTTTGCCTCATTTATACAAACAGTTTGTGTGTTCAGGCAGTTGATTGGCCAATCTGTGTGCTCTTTACAGAGACTGACCAATCAACTGCTTGAAGACTCACATCAGTTGTTCAAATGAACAAAGTCAGGTGTGCTGCTGCTGCTTGGCTAAAACAAAAAACCTGCAGCCACATGGCCCTTCAGTGGTGGTCTAGTGGTATAGGGCACTGGATCACTAGATGCAAAGGTTGGGGGTTCGAGTCCCACTCTCCACAAGGTTGTCACTGTCCTCCCCAGTGGAGCTAACTGGGTTATCAAAGGCCAGCCATGTCTCTCACTGTCTATGGTGTGAGGTTCATGTAGAAGAACCATTGCTGACCTTTGATAAGAGTAGGCTGCAAAGCCGTCGGCATGTTTCCACAATGCGATGGCCTGGCGAGCTGTCCAGGGTGTACTCTGCCCTCGCCCAAAGTTGGCTGGGATGGGCGCCAGCCTCCCCGTGACCCTAATTAGGATTAAGCGGTTGCAGAAAATGAACTGAACTGAACACATGGCCCTTTGTGGCATGAGTCTGTCACCTGAGAATTAGCAGCCAATCACTAAACTCCAGCAAATAATTAGCTGCTTTGATTCTATTCTTAATGGAAAATTTATAAGCTAGAGCTTCAAGACATGCTGTTGGTTTTGTGTGCCCCATAAACCAGAGTATATGTACAGTCCAATGAAAAACAAGGATACTGTACATCAAGAAAATATTAAATTCAGTTATGCTAATGTGTGCAAAAAAAAAAAAAAAGGAGTAGTGGTAGAAAGTTCTTTTTTGAAGCAGTGGGAGGTGCTCTTTTAGAAGCATGAGATTCACATCTATCAGGATAAACCGTGTTCGAGAGATGGATTAAATATTTCAGGAGGTCAAATACCCACTTTAAATAGATTGGCTTAATTCTGATAACTGCGCACATTTAATAACCTGACAAAATCAAGCCAATCCTGCGGAATGAAATGGAAATTTTGAGCACGTTTCCCAGCCTGCACGTGTATTCCACACAAAAGAGGAAGATGGGTTTCGTAAATGCTCGCCATTCCCTTTCTGACAAGACACTTTATGCACGTATGCAATATGGATATGGCTTCACAAACTTCACGCATCAATTTAAAATATCCTGGTGAGACTATTGTGAATGAAAACATTCTAAAATGTGTTGTGGAAAAGTGTACATTAAAATATTATCAACAAGTTGCAAGAACTGTTAGTTCCATCCATGTTTATTGACAATTCATGGGTGACTTATGAGCAGTGGAATAGCCATGTCACAGCTTTCCAACAGCATACCCAGAGGATCCATTACATCTCCGAGCATGAACCTCACCAATCACAGACACTTGTCTACTGACACTCCCAATACATGATTCTGTCACAAGCTCTGCATCTGTTTCCACCTGTTCCACTAATTAACCAGTTTCTTTAAGGAATATATTTGCAGATGTTTTGTGCAAAGCATTGCTTCTTTGGTCTTGTTACCAATGCGTCCTGGACCATTTTTTGTTTTCATGTTTGGTCCAAATGTTTTGGCTTTTCCCTTCCGTCTCATTTTTTTTTATTACTCTTTTTCTCCGTTTATTGGTCTGTCAACTCTTCCTGTTTTTGAACAAAATTCTGGATTGTTTCTAGGACTATCTGTCTGCGCTTTAATAAGACTGTCATTTTATCTACAATTTCATCTGCCTTCATCTCTGCTGTGAATCACCATGACACACTGAGGTCAGTAAAATTTAGATGCATTTAATGTTCCCATACACCTTGTTTATATATATATATATATATATATACATGTGTGTGTGTGTGTGTGTGTATATATATATATATATATATATATATATATATATATATATATATATATATATATATATATATATATATATATATATATATATGTAGAGGATTTTCTATTTGGTAGAGCAAATAACAAAAGGACAGGACAAAGACTTTCTATTGAAACTCCATTTATCACTACAGATCTGTTTCGAGGGGTGGTGAAACCATCCGCTCTCTTCAGGTGATTATAGAAGAGCTTCTTCTATCATCACCTGAAGAGAGAGGATGGCTATAATCACCTGAAGAGAGAGGATGGTTTCACCACCCCTCGAAACAGATCTGTAGTGATAAATGGAGTTTCAATAGAAAGTCTTTGTCCTGTCCTTTTGTATATATATATACATACATATATCTCCCGAGCCACTTCCTCCAACTCTCCCGGGGGGACACCGAGGCGGTCCCAGACAAGCCGAGAGACATAGTCCCTCCAGCGTGTTCTAGGTCGACCCCGGGGTCTCTTCCCGGTTGGACATGCCCGAAACACCACACCAGGGAGGCGTCCGGGGGGCATTCTGACCAGATGCTCGAGCCACCTCAACTGGCCCCTCTCAATGCGGAGGAGCAGCGGATCTACTCCGAGCTCTCCCCGGATGGCGGAGCTTCTCACCCTATCTCTAAGGGAGAACCCCGCCACCCGGCGAAGGAAGCTCATTTCAGCCGTTTGTATCCGTGTATATATATATATATATATATATATTTTATATAATAAAATATATATATATATATTTTATTGGGCAAATATGTGACAAAATGTAAGCCTGTTGATGTTTTTAACTGGCTTGTACCAACCTGAAAACCTATGTGACAGAAACAAGCATTATATTCTAATACAGTGGTTCTTAACCTTGTTGGCGGTTCTGAACCCCACCAGTTTCATATGCTTATTCACCGAACCCTTCTTTAGTGAAAAATAAAATATGATTTTTTTTCCAAATTCAAGACATCGGTATATGTTTTTACTGGGGCACCAAAATGAACCTTGCATTAACATCACTGTGTTCAAAGAACAAAATCAATACAATGCATGAACTCCACCCATCACAACTACTTACATTTTTATGTGAGGTGCGCATCTGAGTGCGTGCGCGCGCATGCGTCTGTATGTGTGTGTATTTGTTTTATTTACATCTTATGCATTATTTTTGAATGTTTAATTGTTATTATAAGCATTTATAGTATTGAATATGTTCATCAGTTCATCTTCTGTACCCGCTTAATCCTAATTTGGGTCGCGGGGAGGCCGGTGCCCATCCCAGCCAACTTCGGGCGAGGGCAGAGTACACCCTGGACAGCTCGCCAGGCTATCGCAGGGTGGAAACACGCTGACGGCTTTGCAGCCTACTCTTGTCGAAAGTCAGCAATGGTTCTTTTACATGCCTCACACCATAGACAGTGAAAGACATGGCCCGCCTTTGATAACCCAGTTAGCTCCACTGGGGGGGGGGGGGACAACAACCTTGTGGAGAGTGGGACTCGAACGCCCAACCTTTGGATCAGCGATCCAGCACCCTATACCACTAGACCACCACTGCCCCAGTGTATTGAATATGTATTTATTGATATTATATGTACATATACATGTACATATACGTCAGTCAGCACAGGGTTGATCCGACTTTGCAAATCATGCAGATAAGACTCTGACTAATATCACGTTCTGTTATATATGTGAATCCATGTTGTACATATTCGTCCGACCACTTTCTTTTTTCACTCAACATAGTACGGATTAAAACATTAAAGAAATCACACTACGTACCATCACAACAATCACAATTCGACTACTGAGCACACCAAATTTCCTGCAGCACAGATTTTGGTGTGTGTCTTGACCTCCGCCGAACCCCTGAGACTGACTCACCGAACCCCTGGGGTTCGATCGAATCCAGGTTAGGAACCACTGTTCTAATATCATGCGAACCCGATTGGAGTGCATATGAATTATAAGAATATATCTATCTTACATTTTCTACTCTTCCCTTGTCCAGACTCAGCCGAGATGGATGCCATCCTTCATCAACCCTCATTAGGATTAAGCTGTGCAGAAAATGAATGAAAAACAAAACATTTTCCAATCAGAATAAGGTCAATAAGCAAATGCTTAAAAAATGTTTTTAGAGTACAGTAATTCAAAACTCTGGGTTAATGTTTTCCCGCAACCATTGCTAAAAACACATTTTCTGACATTTTTAATGATTACTCGATCATTATTTTCTGTATATGCATGGTGAACTGATTGTGCCATTTGGCAGTGCTAATTATTATTAATAATAATAATAATAATAATAATAATAGGAATAATAATAATAATAATAATAATAATAGTAATAATAATAATAATAATAATAATAGTAGGAATAATAATAATAATAGTAATAATAATAATAATAATAATAGGAATAATAGTAATAATAATAATAATAATAATAATAATAGTAGTAGTAATAATAATAATAATAATAATAGTAATAATAATAATAATAATAATAATAGTAGGAATAATAATAATAATAATAATAATAATAATAGTAATAGTAGTAATAATAATAATAATAATAATAGTAGGAATAATAATAATAATAATACATTTGTCCATTATTTCTATAATGAATGAAGCATAGGGTAAATTCCTTTGGGCTTTTTACACCCGCGCCCAGTGGCTCATCATGCCGGTGCTTATCCCCAGTTTTCCATAGCGTGAAGCGACGAGGAGTTCAACTACTCCTGGATGGGACACTAGTCCACCACAGGTTACCTTCCCAGTATATTTTTACTGGTTCCTATTTATACTGCTGGTTGAACAGAGGCTCACTCTTGACCTTGCTCAGGGGTCTTAGGATAGTGGGGTCTAACTAGGATTTGAACACACAACCTCCTGAGCATGAGCCTAACAGTCTAACCAGTACACCACCGGCCCCACCAAATGAAGCATAATTGAGGGACTATTCTCTTAACGTCACATCCTTGTTGATTCTGACACACCCTCAACCGGTCTGGATTTCTGTGCTTGAGTTTGTTTTTCATCTCCTTGCCTCCAACGTTCATCTTTCGCACATGTTCTACATTTAGTTAAGTCTTCTTCTTCTTCTCTTTTCGGTTTTTTCCCTTTTCTCGGGAGTCGCCACAGCAACTCATTTGATTCGCACATTTGATTTGGCGTAGGTTTTTACGTCGGATGCTCTTCCTGTCATAACCCTTTAGCAAGGGACAGAAACACGCTGACGGCTTTGCAGCTACTCTTTACGAAAGTCAGCAATAGTTCTTTTACATGAACCTCTCACCATAGACAGTGAGAGACATGGCCCGCCTTTGATAACCCAGTTTATTTATTTATTCAGTTTTCTTTGAGCAGGGTAGCCCTTTCGGCTCACTCGGAACTGCTCTGCCAAGGGGCCCTGCATCACGTGCAATTTTTTGCCATTGCCTTCTGCACGATGCGAACCTACGGGCAATTTAGAACTGCCAATTAACCTACAGTGCACGTCTTTGGACTGCGGGAGGAAACCGGAGCACCTGGAGGAAACCCACACAAGCACGGGGAGAACATGCAAACTCCACACAGAAACGCCCAAGCCGGGAATCGAACCCAGGCCTTCTTGCTGTGAGGCAGACGTGCTAACCACTACGCCACCATGCCGCCAGTTAGCTGCACTTGGGGGACAGTGACAACCTTTGTGGGGACTCGAACCCCCAACCTTAGGATTAGCGATGCTGTGCCCTATCCACTAGACCACCACTGCCCCCCTACATTTAGTTAAGTACTTTGTTTAATTATAATCCAAGTTTCATAGTTTATTCTGTCTCTTGGTTTCCTATGTAACACAGCCTAACTGGGAAAGTCCTGTCCAGTCAACGTCATGTTCACCTTTTGGTGATGTTTTAAATTTACTCTTACATACACATGTGCTCACAGAAACTCCATGTCTCTCTCTCTCTCTCTCTCTCTCTCTCTCTCTCTCTCTCTCTCTCTCTCTTCACGCTTATACCAATATAAAATAAACATCACATGCATCTTTAAATCCTGCTTGTCCTGCATTTTTACCCAGAGGCTATTTGCACTTTGAGGCTGATATTTGGAGGTACAGATACAGGGATTAGTTAATGTTCAGCTTTTTATACAGTACCTCCACTGGGCTCTCTGTGAAAATGCTGATAAGCTGTTTGCCTTGTGTTTTGTCATCCTCACTGGAACAGCTCAGAGCTTGAGTGTGCCGTGTGTGTGTGTGTGTGTGTGTGTGTGTGTGTGTGTGTGTGTGTGTGTGTGTGTGTGTGTGTGTGTGTGTGTGTGTGTGTGTGTGTGTGTCTATATATATATATATTTATTATGAACAAGTTGAAGGTCACTCACTATTACTAGTTTTCTGAACAGAATGATGTTAGGAAACTTTGTTCTTTTTTTTTTTTTTTTTTTTTTATTATTATTTCATTACCATGATTGCTTCGTGACAGGTTGCCCAAACAAAACTGGACCCATACATGGTGAATCAAAGAAAACCTAATTTATTACTTCCACTTCCTGTCAGGTGCTTAGAAAGATTCAGTGTGCTCTATGGAGAGAATCTTGAACCCACATTAAACTTTAAGCACTGGAGGACGTGTGGTAATGTTCTAAATGTTTCAGCAGTATTAGCCTCCTCTTGTGGAAGGCCTTTAGTAATTACTGTCTTTTTTTTTTATTATTCCTCTGAATATCAAAAAGTCAGGAAGTGATTGATGTAAAAAGGCACTGTTTTATATACAAAACCTACTCAGTGGGACTGCAGATATTGTTAACCTCTGTCCTGTAACCTTGCTCAGAAATGTTCTGTTGTAAATGAATCCATTCATTCATTCATTTTCTGAAATGGATTAATCCTAATTAGGATTCACGGGGAGACTGGTGCCCGTCTCAGCCAACTCTGGGTGAGGGCAAAGTACACCCTAGACCGCTCACCAGAGCATTGCAGGGCAGGAACACACTGAATGTGATGCAGCCTACTCTTGATGAGAGTCAGCAGAGGTTCTTGTACATGCCTATCAACATAGACAAGGAGAGGCATGACTGGCCTTTGATAACCCAGTTAACTGAACTGTGGGGAGAGCAGTGACAACCATTGACAGTGGGGCTTGAACCCAGTAATTCAGCACCATACCACCAGGCCACCACTGTCCTTACATGAATCCATTTTTATTTTAATAACTGCAGAAATGATTACATAGCAACAGAAGGCAATAATACAACAGAGTGTTATCACAAACAAATTCAGAAAGGACATCGAGGATACTGGCAGACACTGTTGTAAAGTACTTTATCTAGATACTATGAAGATTGATTTTGGTCGCATAAAGTTTACTTTTTTTAGAATAAGTCGTTTATAAGGAATTGAATGATGTAGTCTATCAGGGAAGGCAAAGAAATTGTCCAACCCGGTAGTGACTTGTCAACACTGCCAGGATTGGCAGAGTCATACATGCCAGATGTTCAACAAATATTAATCTTCATGAAGGCCTCGTGTACTCCAGACGTTTTAAATTCTGTTCAAACAGACAGACATTTTATTCAGTATAAGGCCACTGGCCCATAATACATACATGAATAAACATATTGCATGAGTTTGCAAGAGTATTGCTATCAGGTCAGTTCATTTTCTGTAACCGCTTAATCCTAATTTGGGTTGCGGGGAGGCTGGTGCCCATCCCAGCCAACTTCGGGCAAGGGCAGAGTACACCCTGGACAGCTCGCCAGGCCATCGCAGGGCGGAAACACGCTGATAGCTTTGCAGCTACTCTTTACGAAAGTCAGCAATGGTTCTTTTACATGCCTCGCACCATAGACAGTAGGAGACATGGCCGGCCTTTGATAACCCAGTTAGCTGCACTGGGGGGGACAGTGACAACCTTGTGGAGAGTGGGACTCGAACCCCCAACCTTTGGATCAGCGACCCAGCGCCCTATACCACGAAACTACTACTGCCCCCGTATTGCTATCAGATTTCCTTATTTTCTCAACATTATGAAAATAGGCACAAGTTTTTAATGAAACATTCATTTGTTGAAGACATTAGATTAGCAAAGCTATATTTTGATTGTGGGTCGTTCATATATTTGGCTAAAAGACCATTTCTTATAATAATGCAGGCTTTATATAATAATGCAATAAAGCAGTAGTGTATTTCATCTTTAATTAAATTAAGATTATGTTTTTAGCAGAAAGGACAAAATCTCAAGACCAAAGGCACGTTGTTGTATCTGCCCATTTCTATGCTCAATCCAAAATGATCACATCTGAATTTTGACAAGCAATTTCTTAAATACGGGGTTAAAGCTAAACTAAGTCTCGACATTAAGTAGGGACTTAAAAAGTTATATAATCAGAGCACTTGGTAGTACAGTCGGCCCTCTACTTACGAAATTAATCCATTCCAGAGCCTTTTTCGTAACTTTGAGTTTTCGTAAGTGGAGGTGCATTTTACATGTAAAACACGTGATTTGTTCCAAGGCTCCCAAGACAACCCCATAAACCCTTTAAAAATTATAAAAGTACAGCAATTTTGTATGAAATATGCATGAAATGTGTTAAAAGTAAAAGAAAATTATTTACCTTTTTTTAAAATCTCTCGAACTACCCATGCGACGCTTCAAAGTCCGGGGGTTGCTGGTCTGAAGAACCTTCACCCCCACCCTCCTTCACGAGGTCCTTAAATATGGCGGTTGCTTTTTCCAAAATTATCGCCTCCGTCACTGTATCTCCGCTTTTAAAGTCTCCTTCTGCTTCAATATCGTCCCGATTGTAGAGGAATTTCGGCCATACTCCTTTGCGATTTTGCTCAACCGCATCCCACTTTCGTATTTTTTTTTATTATTATTATCTCCTGCTTCACTTCAATTGATCACGGAGCCCGCTTCTTCTTTTTGGTGTCACCGGGAATCACTTTCTTGGAGCCCATGATGGATAACAAAATATAACGCTGCAATGATCACTCTCAAAAAAGTCACGAGCCAACAGGAAGTATGGTGACTCTCGAGAACGGGAAAAAGCCGAAAAGAAAAGAAAGATTTCTCTTTTTGTTTTGAGATGGTTATAGGTCAATTGACTATTGGGAACTTGACAAACAAATTGAGAGGTAATCAGTTAAAATACATAAACAATGGTAAACGGCAAACAGGTTCCTGCTTGTCATTTACACCATGTAAACAGTAATAATTACAAAACAAAAAGAATTGTATGGATTAACTATAACCAGGGACAAAAAAATTTCTCTCTGTCTTCCCAGTGTCTTTATTGTCCTGTTGTTATCTCTTATGCAATACATTTGTATTACAGCATAGAGGGTTTCCAGAGACAAGAGGGATGGCAAAGAGAAGAATAGTACGATAGTGCATTTTTTTAAGGGCTTGTTCCCTCAATGCTCATTCCTATTGCTTTACCTCCCTCCCCCACTCTGGTTTTCATCCTCATCTATTGTTCATGAGCTGGCCCCTGTTCTCAGTCCTATAGACATGCTGTTAAACAGCTGAGGTGGCATTACCTATGTTCATCTTTTTCAGTCGGTACATCCTCAAAGGCGTAGGCCTATTTATCATACACGTCATATGTATGAGCATCTACAGAAACAGAAAAGGAAGAGAGATAATTTTTTAAAAAAAAAACCTTGGGTCTAGAGAAAAGAGGATAAGCAGCGAGGGCAGGAAGACAAATTGAGAGTTGTACCCCCATTTCACTGGAGCACGGCAGACTTACGGAAGCAAAAATGTTGTCATCCGCAAACGTTCCGCAATCATTCCCTCATCTTCCGTGTCATTCCGTAGTTATTCCTCAAGTCTTCCTCCACTTCCGTATGCTTCCGGCAGGCCAAAATATTCCGTGGACGTGCTTTTGAACATGTTCAAAAGCAAGTTCACAGAAAAAAAATAGAGTGAGTGTTCCATGGGGTCACTTTGGCGTATTTTGTCGTACCTGTTCCGCACATGCTGTGAACGTTCCAGGAGTGTAAGAATTTCCACTTTTCCGTAGGATGTTCACCCATTTTCCGTGTAAAAATGCCGAAGCTCTTACGTAGACTGTGATCCGCTCCTTTCCGCTACACGATCCTTGCATGCCGTAGTCCAGTAAAATGGGGGTATAAGAATTTCCACGCTTCCGTAGTATTTGCATCCGTTTTCCGTGTAAAAATGCTGAAGCTCTTCCGTAGACTGCGTTCCGCGTCTTTCTGCTACGATCCTTGCATGTCGTAGTCCAGTGAAATGGGGGTATTAAATGTAAGTTAACAGTCATGAATATGCAAAAGCTAAGTATGTTTCTGGGGGAAAATGGGGGGTAATTAAAAATTAAAATGCAGTTAAATGTTGCACATCAAGAACATGTCGTGTTAGCATTTCCCTCTGCAATGGTTGGCATTCAGAGGAAGGGTAAAAATAAGTAAATAAAATAAAAATAGATTGAAACGACCCTGTATTTTGGTTAAATATCAGCTCACTCTGAAAAAGTGAAGAAGAAGAAAATTGGAATAGATATATTTAGAGAAACCCCCTCAAGAGGTATTTTTACCAAAAACAAATTTGGGCAGTGGTGGTCTAATGGTATAAGGCGCTGGATTGCTGATCCAAAAGTTGGGGGTTTGAGTCCCACTCTCCACAAGGTTGTCACTGTGGCCCCCCCACCCCCACCCCAGTGCAGCTAACTGGGTTATCAAAGGCCGGCCATGTCTCTCACTGTCTATGGTGTGAGGTTCATGTAAAAGAACCATTGCTGACTTTCGACAAGAGTAGGCTGCAAAGCCGTCAGCGTGTATCCGCCCTGCGATGGCCTGGCGAGCTGTCCAGGGTGTACTCTACCCTCGCCCTGAGTTGGCTGGGATGGGCACCAGCCTCCCCTCGACACTAATTAGGATGAAGCGGTTGCAGAAAATGAACTGAACTGAACAAATTTGCCATAATTAACTGGCATCCTTGGAATTCTAGTGAGCACAATGTATTTGAAGCATTTTTCCTTTTTAAGTTGTATATTTTTGAGCAGGGAGGTTCTGTTCCTGTTGGGTCCTTGGCATTTATACACATGTATTCTGTCTTACTGAGGCTAACCTTCATTCCCCTCCTTTCCAGGGCATACCTCCACCTCTCTAGGTTTTCCTGCACTTGTTCTCTGCTCTCACTGTTTCACTGTTGTCACAATTGACTGCATGAATTTTTTTCGAAATACATTGGCATCCTCCCTCAGTACAAAGACATGCATGATGGGTCAACTGGCTGTTCTAAATTGTCCATAGGTGTGGGTGACCTGTACATGACTAGAAAATATAATCAATTATAAAAAGACCTTGTGATGCACACAAGTAGGAATCAAGTTAAATTGCAATGGATGAAGCAGCAAGTGACGATGAATGAATTAACAATTCACCAATGAGGAAAAATATGGGCTTTTTTAATAGGCGCTATTTTCCTCATCTTTTTGGGTCGGGACAAATATAATTCAAATCAGTGCAGGCTTCTGCTAAAACATTATAACTGATGAATACAAAGCAGGTTTGTAATGTAACCCTGCAGTACAGACAATGGCATCAAAGTAATGCACTTGTTTTCACCACTGAGAGGCTCATAATGTGAAATAATACTTTGTCTGAAAGACTGATATATTTGTCGGTTTACCTCAAAAACAGTGTTTTACTTTTCCTTCAGTATCCACTGTGTGTGTGAGAGCGAGAGAGCAAGAGAGAGCGAGAGAGAGAGAGAGAGAATATGAATTATTATTGTTAGAGAGAGCGAGAGAGAGAGAGAGAGAAAGAATTTTATCATGCTGCTAGGGCAGAAACATCAAAGTGCAGATCTGTAGAAAATATACACCTCAGTCAATTTACCAAGCGGGAATGAATTTATGAAGCTAAATCATAATGTGCTGCAATGAGAGCTATATCATTTTGCGAATCCTCAGCAATTTTTTCCTTTCCACCGACTTTTTAAACTTTCTCTCTCTCTCTCTCTCTCTCTCTCTCTCTCTCTCTCTGTCTGTTCATGCCTTTGGGAAGGAGAAGAGGTGTTTCACAAAGTGATAATGTTTTTTTTTTGTTTTTGTTTTTTTCCTTAGTGCTTACTTATTAAACAGTAAAGGTTGTTACATCTGCCGTTTGGCGACACAATTTTGTAAGTTGTGCTCTATGTTTTGTGGCACCTATGTGATCATGTCACTGAACTAAAACCATAAACTATACAGCAGCCATTTTGGAAACAAAAGACTGCAAGTGATGCAAGCACTGTGAGCCCATCATATACTAGTCCTTCTCAAAAAATTAGCATATTGTGATAAAGTTCATTATTTTCTGTAATGAACTGATAAAAATTAAACTTTCATATATTTTAGATGCATTGCACACCAACTGAAATATTTCAGGTCTTTTATTGTTTTAATACTGATGATTTTTGCAGACAGCTCATGAAAACCCAAAATCCCTATCTCAACAAATTAGCATAATTTCATCCGATGAATAAAAAAAGTGTTTTTACTACAAAAAAGTCAACCTTCAAATAATTATGTTCAGTTATGCACTCAATACTTGGTTGGGAATCCTTTTGCAGAAATGACTGCTTCAATGCGGCGTGGCATGGAGGCAATCAGCCTGTGGCACTGCTGAGGTGTTACGGAGGCCCAGGATGCTTCGATAGCGGCCTTAAGCTCATCCACAGTGTTGGGTCTGGTGTCTCTCAACTTTCTCTTCACAATATCCCACAGATTCTCTATGGGCTTCAGGTCAGGACAGTTGGCAGGCCAATTGAGCACAGTAATACCATGGTCAGTAAACCATTTAGCAGTGGTTTTGGCACTGTGAGCAGGTGCCATGTCGTGCTGAAAAATGAAATCTTCATCTCCATAAAGCTTTTCAGCAGATGGAAGCATGAAGTGCTCCAAAATCTCCTGATAGCGAGCTGCATTGACCCTGCCCTTGATAAAACACAGTGGACCAACACCAGCAGCTGACATGGCACCCCAGACCATCACTGACTGTGGGTACTTGACACTGGACTTCAGGCACTTTGGCATTTCCTTCTCCCCAGTCTTCCTCCAGACTCTGGCGCCTTGATTTCCGAATGACATGCAAAATTTGCTTTCATCCGAAAAAAGTACTTTGGACCACTGAGCAACAGTCCAGTGCTGCTTCTCTGTAGCCCAGGTCAGGCGCTTCTGCCGCTGTTTCTGGTTCAAAAGCGGCTTGACTTGGGGAATGCGGCACCTGTAGCCCAGTCCACTGATTCCACAGGTCCGCCAAGGTCTGGAATCGGCCCTTCTCCACAATCTTCCTCAGGGTCCGGTCACCTCTTCTGGTTGTGCAGCGTTTTCTGCCTCACTTTTTCCTTCCCACAGACGTCCCACTGAGGTGGCTTGATACAGCACTCTGGGAACAGCCTATTCGCTCAGAGATTTCTTTCTGTATCTTACCCTCTTGCTCGAGGGTGTCAATGATGTCCTTCTGGACAGCAGTCAGGTCGGCAGTCTTACCCATGATTGCGGTTTTGAGTAATGAACCAGGCTGGGAGTTTTTAAAAGCCTCAGGAATCTTTTGCAGGTGTTTAGAGTTAATTGGTTGATTCAGATGATTAGGTTAATAGCTCGTTTAGAGTCCTGAACATGATATGCTAATTTTTTGAGATGGGAATTTTGGGTTTTCATGAGTTATATGCCAAAATAATCAATATTAAAACAATAAAAGACCAGGCTAATCTAAAATATATGAAAGTTTCATTTTTACCAGTACATTACAGAAAATAATGAACTTTATCACAATATGCTAATTTTTTGAGAAGGACTAGTATATATATATGATGTGTATATATGTGTATGTATATAGATATATATATATATATATATATAGGGCAGTGGTGGCCTAGTGGTATAGGGCGCTGGATTGCTGATCCAAAGGTTGGGGGTTCGAGTCCCACTCTCCACAAGGTTGTCACTTCCCCTCCCCCAGTGCAGCTAACTGGGTTATCAAAGGTGGGCCACGTCTGTCACTGTCTATGGTGAGAGGTATGTAAAAGAACCATTGCTGACTTTCGTAAAGAGTAGGTTGCAAAGTCGTCAACGTGTTTCTGTCCCTTGCTAAAAAGGGTTGTGACAGGAAGGGCATCCGACATAAAAACCTCTGCCAAATCAAACATGCAAATCAGATGATTTGCTGTGGCGACTCCCGAGTAAAAGGGAAAAAGCCGAAAGGAAAACAGACAATATATATATATATATTTTTTTTTACAAATTAACTATGAATTTGAATTAAAAATACTGTATGCCAGTGCTTGTCAATTATTTTTGTGGTGCCCCCTCTAGGAAGAAAAAAGTTTCACTGCCCCGCGAGCGACTACAAATAGTATTATTTGTCTATAAATTTATTACTTCACATCTGCATAACATTATATCTTTATTAAAATTTAAAAAACAAATATAGTTCAACTTGCAGTAAAGAAAAACTTAATTGTTTTTTAATCTGTAATAGAAAAGATTTAAAGTGCAACAATGTACCTGAAATAAAAAATATATATATACATCCTTCTTAAAACTCATTCAACTTATTTATGTCTTAATATCTTCGTCTCTCTCCACCTTTCTGTTCGTTCCTATTAGAAATATTTTTCCGTGTTGTTTCTTGAAGGGTTGTTTACTGCACTTCATATTGTTTGCTCGTGCGAAAAACCGCTACATCATGGCGCAAAAATGACAGCACCACTGCTAATTAGTGGAGTGGAGGTGCAATTACACTTAATTCTCGTACACTCTTCCAGAAAAGCATGTTCCCAGCATCACACCATGCCCCCCTGGCGTCATACCCCCCCCCCGCCCCCCCAAGGGGGGCACGCCCCACTATTTGAGAAGCACTGCTATATGGAAAACAGTCCTATCTGTAGCCTGTAGGAGGCAGTGTGGTGTTCATTCCCCCTTTAAGACAGCGTTTACAGCAATCACTTTTAAGGCTTTTATGCCACCCGGGTCTGTTTCGTGCATTCTGCTGAGTGAGGCTGAAACGATAAGAATTGATGTTATCCTGTGTGGTTTATTTCTCATCTTTACAGGTATGTGAAATATAAATCTAAACATGCTTGCTTCATAAATCTCAATTACTATCTGCATTGCTGGGGAAAAGAGTTTTCTAAGAAAATGTTAAAATGTGTGTCAAAGTTGATAAAATGGGTTCTTGGTGTGCCCCGATGGTTACAAAATGCCGCCATGGAAAACATTCTCCCAAACATATCTATATCTTTTATTTTTCACCGCCACTGTATTTGAGTTGACTGTCATAATTTTCTATGGATGTGAGCATATTTTATAAATTTGATAAACATTTATTTGTATTACAAAATGTTAAAAACACTTAAAAATTGTTTTTGAAAAAGCGAGGTAAATGTTAACGCTGCACTTTATAGCTATAAATAACTAGTAGCTGCAGACTAAAGGTTATTAAGAGGTGAAATTAGGAATCCTGTGATTTTAGACTCGCAAGGAGGCTGGCGCCCATCCTAGCCAACTCTGTGCGAGGGCAGAGTACACCCTGGACAGCTCGCCAGGCCATCGCAGGGCGAGAATCCTGTGAATGTAACATGAACGTATTTTAATTTCCTGTTTAACAGACAGTATTGGTGTTCTTATGATTTTGTTTATTCAACCAAAAATATGTTGAAACTCAGTAAACATACTGAAGACGTGATTATTTTAATTAATTTTTTTTTACATGTGAGAGATAGTGAGACAATGCATTCTTAGACATTTTGAGATAATTGAGGAAATAATGTTTTACTTTATTATGGCGAACTGTGAATGAACTCATTCTGTTGAGCAAGGCTGAAACGAACAGAAGCGAAGTTTTCCTGTGTGAGTTATTACACTTGTTTACAGAATCTATCCTGAAAACCTTTTTGGGTGAATTACATACCGAGATTCTTCATCCAACTCTTCATCAGGGTGTATCCTCACTCTTGCTCTTGTAGCTGAATAAACACAAGTCGCACCGACATGCTCAAAAATATAGGACGAAGGGTATCCAGAAGAGTTCAGTTTGCAACAGGAGGCCGGAGTTCGCTCCGGAAAAGAATATTCAACGAACATCAAGCACAAATGGGCATAACTTGACATAGTTGGAATGAAATGTCTCCCCTTAGTGTGCATTCGATGAACATTTAACACCATGACGGGGATTTTTCAGGATTCCTGTATTTATTTTTTCCACTATTATATATATATATATATATATATATATATATATATATATATATATATATATATTTGGAGGAGAAGCAGACTGAGTTGGTTCCGCACAGTTTTCTCCAGCATCTGGAGTTTAGTCCTTACATACTATGCATATTATATACATTTACAGCATTTGGCAGAATCTCTTAAGCAGAGCATTGAGGGTTAGGGGTCATGCTCCAGGGTCCAACAATGGTGGGGATTGAACTGCTGACCTTCGGCTCACTAATCCATCACCTTATCCCCTAAGCCATCACTGAATTACTGAGCCCTGAAGACGAATTAATAATTAAAGTGCTAAACGTACTTAAGGCACATTGCCAGGGATTTAATGGTTTGCATCAAAATAAAGTATCGGTTCACAATGGAATACTTTGGTGTTAAAAAAAAAAAGTCCACAGAGCCCAATCATTGTTTGACTTCGGGTTATTTAATTGACAAGTAAAATCGCTGGTGATGATGCTAATGATGAACCTTGTGAGGTTATATTAAGGATATTACATTTACAGTTGTAGGTTCTCTTTGGGAGTAACGAGGATGGATAGGATTAGGAATGAGTGCATCAGAGGGACAGCACATGTAAGATGTTTTGGAGACAAAGTCAGAGAGGCTAGATTGAGATGGTTTGGACATGTACAGAGGAGGGATAGTGAGTATATTGGTAATAGGATGCTGAGGCTGGAACTCCCAGGCAGAAGGCCTAGAGGAAGACCAAAGAGACGATTCATGGATGTGGTGAAGGAGGACATGAAGGTCGTTGGTGTAAGGGAAGAAGATGCAAAGGATAGGGTGAGATGGAGGCAGATGATTCGCTGTGGCGACCCCTGAAGGGAAAAGCCGAAAGGAAAAGAAGAAGTTGTAGGATAAGGATACGCAGTAAAATATAATGACTACCCTGTTCTACTTGGGCAGGAAAACCTATACTGAGAAGTCACATTTTACAAAAATCCCTGCACTGACGGTGTGGCAAATTTAACAAGTCCAAAAGTTTAAAAAATAAATAAATAAATAAATAAAAAATTCATTCGAAATACATAGATGCTGAAAACCTGCCTCCACACTGCAGTGCATCAATTATTTTCAGCATCGACTTTCTCAAGTCTAGGACTTAAATATATTCATCACTTGCTTATTAAATCCCACGAATATCATTTAAACATTCCAAATAATCTGTGCGATGGAATTGTTTTTCCTGTGGCTTTACATATGCAACTTTTCACGTAGTAATTTGAAAGTGAAAAGTTCTCACTCGTGTATTGAACCACTTGGGCGTATTAGGGTTGCGAGGAATCTGACGCTCATCTTCAGTGAATTTGGACAAAGGTGAGGTACATCTTGAACAGCCATTGCAGGGCAACACACATATAATTATTCACGCTCACATTTAAGGTAGCACCAGTTACTCGAATGTGCATGTCTTTTTTGCAGTGCAAGAAAACCAGAACACCCGGAAGAAACCCAAAGAGAACATGCAAACTCTACACAAAGACGCCTGAGCCCAGGAATTAAACCCAGTAGCTTTTTGCTTGCAAAGTAGATATGCTGATAACAACACCACCGTGCCACCAAGTGATAAGTAACAACTTTGTTTTGTTTTTTGTTTTTTGTTTTTTAACCTCAGTCCATTCCAGCTTTAGCATCAGGAAAATCCATGAAGACCTTCATGTTTCTTTTGTTAGAACAACCTATCCACTTATCTGTGATGAGTTCTGTACGTTTCTGTATTACAATATTGTATGTTATATGAGCTATTTCAGAATTTTGGGTGATCTTTCTCTAGAAGGAACTCTGATTTCATTTTTAATGCAGAGGGCAGCTTGACATCAACAAGCTGGTGCTGATCAAACGGCCTTGTTTTAACAACTGTTGAATTCATTTTATATCAGATTTTGCAGGGAATTGTTTTTGCAGTAAAAAGGGTTAAACCCTGATCAAGTAAAGGACAACAAATACACTGAATTCCAAGTACAGGGGTTCCCAACCTTTTGGCGCTCGCGACCCTTTGTCTAAAAGTTTGAAAGCCATGTGACCCCCTTACTTATGGTCTACTATCAGAAGCTGAATTTTCCTTTTATTATTTGTGAAAAATTAAGAATCCTGTAATTATTTATTAGCAAATTAAATCACATTGGGCCAACCTGAATTCACAGAAACGACATCGTCGTAGGCCTCCGTCAGTCCCAAAGGACTATGGCTGCGCTCTGGCCAGTATCCCGACTGGTGATACTCCCCAGTGCACAGAGCCTGGGTAGGGAGTAATGAGGGACAGGCTGTTACCCAAGCAGCAAGTCCCCCCCTGTCTCGGCGCCACCGGAAGGATCCAATGGAAAGGCAAGTGCCGATACGACTGGGTTCCAGTGCCGCTGCAGGAGAGAAACTACGGTCAATTTAGAACGGCCAATTAACCTACAGTGCACGTCTTTGGATTGCGGGAGGAAACCGGCGCACCCGGAGGAAACCCACACAAGCACGGGGAGAACATGCAAACTCCACACAGAAACACCCAGGCCGGGAATCGAACCCGGGCCTTCTTGCTGTGAGGCGGACGTGCTAACCACTACGCCACCGTGCTGCCCACAGAAACGACATATATTCCTCAAAATAACATTAACATCGGTTTGAACAGCTATTCAACCCAGCTAGTGGGAAACCTGATGATGCATTTCTGCAGCAAGATTTGAAATTCATGGCCGAGCATTTGTTGTTTATGTATTCAATTAGAAAATATACATAAAAAATGGTCTAGTGGTATAGGGCGCTGGATCGCTGATCCAAAGGTTGGGGGTTTGAGTACCACTCTCCACAAGGTTGTCACTGCCCCCCCCCCCCCCCCCCCAGTGCGGAAAACTGGGTTATCAAAGGCGGGCCATGTCTCTCACTGTCTATGGTGAGAGGCATGTAAAAGAACCATTGCTGACTTTCGTAAAGAGTAGCTGCAAAGCCGTCAGCGTATTTCTGTTCATTTCATTTCATTTTCTGTACCCGCTTAATCCTAATTTGGGTCGTGGGGAGGCTGGTGCCCATCCCAGACAACTTCAAGCAAGGGCAGAATACACCCTGGACAGCTCGCCAGGCCATCATAGGGCAGAAACACGCTGATGGCTTTGCAGCCTACTCTTGTCGAAAGTCAGCAATGGTTCTTTTACATGCCTCACACCATAGACAGTGAGAGACATGGCCGGCCTTTGATAATCCAGTTAGCTCCACTGGGGAGGACGGTGACAACCTTGTGGAGAGTGGGAATCGAACCCCCAACCTTTGGATCAGTGATCCAGCGCCCTATACCACTAGACCACCACTGCCCCCGCATATTTCTGTCCCTTGCTAAAAAGGGGTTGTGACAGGAAGGGCTCCTGCTTCTTCTTCTTTTTCTTTCGGCTGTTCCCTTCAGGGTTCGCCACAGCAAATGATCCGCCTCCATCTCTCCCTATCACTCTGCATCTTCTACTCTTACTCCAACGACCTTCATGTCCGCCTTCACCACATCCATAAATCTTCTCTTTGGCATTCCTCTGGGCCTTCTGTCTGGTAGTTCCAACTTCATTCAGCATCCTACTACCAATATACTCACTATCCATCCTCTGTACATGTCCAAACCATCTCAATCTAAGGGCATCCGAAGGGCATCTGACGTAAAAAAAAAAAAAAAAAAAAACCTCTGCCAAATCAAACGTGCGAATCAGATGATTCGCTGTGGCGACTCCCGAGTAAAAGGGAAAAGGCCGAAAGGAAGACATACAGACAGACAGACATAAAACTAAAATAAAATCATGTTTCCAATCAAATGTCATATCACAACAGTATGCCTGCCAGACACCTCTACTGCTTGCCTATCTACTTGCTAAAAAGAAATCAAAATGTTGAATAACGCACGCTAATGCACGCAACTGCAGATCTTACACTGATTACTTGTGTTGGATGTAGGAGGAGTAATGAATATGATGGGATGAGCATTGGTAGGGAGGGGAGCGTGGCTAGTCGCGCATACAACTACTACTACATGTCGTTGCAGACACACATATAGATTCACACAGGTATACATACACCTATAATATCACCGAATGACATCAAACTAACGTAGCACATATTTTGCTTTGTGCCGAAACAAAAAAATGTACGTGCGTGAGAAATGTAACTGATGAAACAGATATATTGTTATCTTAAGCTGCTTCTAACAAGGCTATGCGACTTCCCAGACAAGGCTTCGCGACCCCCCTGGGTCCCCGGTTAGGAACCCCTGTCCTAGTGCATCACCAGTAAAATGTGATTAGATAATGATAAATTTATTACTTTTACAACCTGAGATAAAGAATTCTGTTATCTGGTCCAGTGAATATTAAAGTCCATCCATTCATTCATTTTCAAAAATTCCTAAATAGGAATCACAAGGAGCCTGGCATTCATCTTGGCCAACTCCGGACAAAGGCGGGATACACCCTGAACAGCTCTGCAGGCCACCCGCAGGACAGAATATTAAAGTCTTTAAAGCAAGTCAAAATGAATTAGACAATTTAGTGGTAACCAATTAGAGTAGGGCAAAATTGTTCTACCTTGGGGACTCTTAAGACCCTGCAGTGGTCAGGAGCAGGATAGACTTTTGAGATTTACCTCATCTATTGCTTAGACTTGTATATGTAATAAAGTGTTGGAGATTATGAAAGTTATTTTTTGATATCTCATAATAACCAAGATATATACCTACTATGTTCTCATAATCATATGGCCGCTATCTAACATCATTGTTATTTTACGCCTGCTTTATATTTTGTGATCATTTATGCATGTAATATGTATTCACTTATACTATACTCATGATAGTCTTCTTAGTCCCATGTCTGTGTTTGTGCTTGGATGTTTTGGAACATTCTGGGTTATTTAGGGTTCATAAAGGGGAAGAAAGACTAGGAGAGTGAGTAATGTGGTTCCTCACCTTACGATAGTCCCAACAAAACGAAGAATACAGGTTACGAAAAACATTTTCCTAAAATTTTTTGTTTCTGGATACGAAACAAGTTCACATTACAAAAGCAGCATCTCAAAAATTCAAACAATGCACGAGTTGCTCTCCCATTGGCTCTCTCCCAACATCCCGCACCGCTGGCCTCCCATTGGCTAGGAGGGATGACCCAGCTCCCTCTCATTGGCTATCTCCCAACATCCCGCCCCGCTAGCCTCCCATTGGCTAGGAGGGATGACCCAGCTCCCTCTCATTGGCTATCTCCCAACATCCCGCCCCGCTGGCCTCCCATTGGCTAGGAGGGATGACCCAGCTCCCTCTCATTGGCTATCTCCCAACATCCCGCCCCGCTGGCCTCCCATTGGCTAGGAGGGATGACCCAGCTCCCTCCCATTGGCTATTATGGAGCTGTATCTCCATTATACCCGTGATGCTTTTTGTGTAAAGGACAGAGTTACTGTTGTTTCATGAGTTTTTCGAGTGTTCTCATTGCAACTTTATTTTTTGGCTCAGGCTTTTAACCTTGCATAAACATTTGTAAGATTATAACTCTGCTAAGAAGACATGGTCAACACAAAGTAAGTACCTTAAAAGGTATGCTTTTATAATTTTTAAAGGGTTTAGGGGGTAGTATTGGGGGCCTTGGAACGAATCACGCGTTTTACATGTAAAATGCGGTTCTACTCATGAAAAATCCAGATTACGAAACCTTCTCTGGAACGGATTAATTTCGTAAGGTGAGGTACCACTGTACCTCCTTTTCGGAGTCATAAATAAGTCGGGTTTGAACTAGAACATTAACAGTCCATTTCTCCTTTTTATCATAACCTTGCTTTTATTCTAATCTTGCACATTGCATACATGCATAATCTCAACTAGCATAAATTTAACAACGTGACCCGGTCACGTTGACCCTATGTCTGACAAGCTATGTATCAACATGATTTAATGCCCTCATTTTTGTCTCTAAAAAGCGCTGTACTGGTGAGCAGACTTTGGTGATCGGTGAATAAACACTTGAGCACTTAACCTTGGTCGGTGTCTGTGCTTTCTTTGCTGATCACTCCAGTGCGCTGGGTGACACCCGGGAACTGATCTGCGGGAAGACTGTTTAGGGCTATCAAAAAACCCTAACAATCTGAGGGCTCGTCCGGGATACTGACTGATCAGGTAAGATCATTCTTTTGTGTTTCTCGAGAATCCTGCCTGGTTATCAGTATCTAAAAGATCCGTTATCCTTGCGAGAGTTGCCGCCAGAGATGTTTACTTTGATTATCCTTAAACCTGCATGGATGAAGGGCAAAGAACAGAAATATCAGTAGGATAAACCGAGCCGGTTTAAGATTAAGCGACTGGGTTTGACTCTCTTGATCTTCTCTTTCTCCTCATACATTATTTTCCCTATAAATGAGCAATTGTGTACATCTCAGTCACAAAAAAAAAATATTGTCTTATTGGAATTTTCAAATTTAGTCCAATATGTACACTTGTAGTAAATTACTTAATAAAATACATAGATTATTTTAGCTCAGAAAAGGAAAAGTGGGCTACTCGATAATTTTTATGCATGTCCATGGCTTTTGTATTCAGATTTCCATCAGTGAGCTATAATCCATGGATAATCAGAAAATGATTAAAGTTACTTTTTTCACTTTATTTTTTAATTTACAAGTCCTTGTGTCACAGCAGTGAGGAGCTTAAAGTTAATTAAACATTAAAATCACTCTATTTATTTTTTTTGTTGTTGTTAGAAAAGGAGGCAGGAAAGCTAAATTTACACATTTACATTCACCTAACATCAAATGTACAGAGTCAGGCCATCACAGGGCCAACATATAAACAACCGTTCACATTCACTCTCACACCTGAGGGGCAATTTGAAACATCCAGTTAACCTACTGTGCATGTTTTTGGACTGTGAAAGGAAATCAGAGTACGGTACCCAGAAGAAACCCAAAGGAAGGAAACACCCAAGCCCGGGAATAGAATGCATGTCTTGGTGTTGTAAGGCGGGGATGCTGACCCACTGTTCCACCTGTTGTCCACTTATCTTCCCTGTCCTTGTTGTTTTTATTACTATTGTTGTTGTTGTGGTGGGTGTTTATTGTAGTTTTCATTATTATTATTAGTAGTAGTACTAGTAGTAGTAGTATGTTTTCCATTCCTAGATGAGTAATATACATATAAACTTAGATTTATAATTGCTGTTTATGTATAGTCATATTTCTGGCAGTCCCCTTGTGCTTTAATGTGGCAAGTTATCAAAAAGAAAAAGAGAAAGAAACAAAAACTCTCGAAAAAATTCTATGTGTATGATCAATTTTCAAGCTTTTCTTTCAATAGTCCTCCAAGTCTCTTGACATGTCATAATATAGATTACAATTTGGACGGTCTCCTCTGTCATCTCTCAAGATTATTGTCTCTCTTTTTCATGGTAGAAAGTGAACTACGTTGTTCAGAACTGAGAGCATTCGTGGGCCCACATAACTAATCAACATGAGAGCCTTTCAGTGTGTTTGCCAAAGAGTTGCTCTGATCACAGGTGAGATTTGAGGATAGAAATGAGTGCCTTTCTACGTTTATCTCCCTCTATCTCTCAAAGCTCTTAAATCCCTTAATGAGTTTGATTGTGAACAACTTTTGTAGATAAATGGCTTTTCTTGCACCATTTTGCTTTCAGTTCTACGAAATTAAACTGAATGCTTGAGAAAAAGAAACACTGGTTTCATCTGTCTTTTCACAGCTGCACTGCACCTCAGTGATATATTAGTAGGCACTTTAAAGGGTACATAATGTCTGCTGCAGAATTGTCCTCAACATTGTAAGTAACTGAACCTGTCCGTCCACCCCCGTCTTCAGTGTTTCAGTTATGTAAATTAGCTTTTCTAAATACTGGGGGATTTAGCTCTGTTTGTCGAGCGTCCGCTTTATCCTCTGGAAGGTCGGAGTGCGAATCCGGCCGCGTCATACCATGAGACGTTAAAATTTGGGAGTTGTTGCTTCCTGCTTGGTGCTCAGCATCAAAAGGATAGAACAACACAACAACTGGTGCTGTACAGTGGCGACGGGTATCCAGAGTGCTGGGGTCTCATGCGCATTGAGCATATGCGTGTATGAAATTGCTCTATATAAGCATCCTCAATAATAATAAATATATATTTCTTTTTGATTTTTAAAAATTAAATTAAAAATAAATTAAATAATTTAAATGAAGAATTAATTAATTAATTAATTAAATGATTTAATTAAAAAATTAAGTTAATTAAATTTTTTAAAATTTTAAAAAATTAAATAGGGGGGGGGGGCAGTGGTGGTCTAGTGGTATAGGGTGCTGGATCGCTGATCCTAAGGTTGGGGGTTTGAGTCCCACTCTCCACAAGGTTGTCACTGTCCCCTCCCAGTGCAGCTAACTGGGTTATCAAAGGCCGGCCATGTTTCTCACTGTCTATGGTGAGAGGTTCATGAAAAAGAACCATTGCTGACTTTTGTAAAAGAGTAGCTGTAAAGCCGCCGGCGTGTTTCTGTCCCTTGCTGAATGGTTGTGTCGAAGTAGGGCATTCGACGTAAAAACCTCTGCCAAATCAAATGTGCGAATCATTCACTGTGGCGACCCCTGATAAAGGGAAAAAGCCGAAAGGAAATCTCTCTCATCTCTCATTTTAAAAAAATAATAATTAATGGTATGTTTCAGCGAGCCAACTTCGACACTGGAGATATATATATGTGAGTGAGTGAGTGAGTGAGTGAGTGAGTGAGTGAATGGGTGGGTGGGTCTGGTGCACTGTACAAGGTGTTTCTCATGATGTTCACCCAGAGTTTGCTGGGGTGCGTGAAAGTGGTTCAGAAAATGAAATGGAATTTCAATTCTTCAGTGAGATGACTGCTACATGTATTTTTCAAGTGCATCATCGTGTCCCTTAAGAAAATATTCAATAATAAAGTCTTTAAATGTGGCTATTTGAGAATAGACATAGAGAGATCCATATGTAATATTTTTCCCTGTTTCTGTTAAGAACCTCAAGTGCCATAGTAGTGTCTTGGTTGTCATGTCCACGTCACGGAAAGAAGGATCTGGGTTAGAGTCCTGGGCGTGGCAAGGAAGATTTTGCTTGGAGTTTGCATGCTTGTGTGGATTTCCTCCGGGTACTCCGGTTTCCTCCAACAGTCCAAAGACATGAATGTTAAGTTCCAAATTTACCCTCGATATGAGTGTGAATGATTCTGTACTGGACTGACAATAGACTGCTTACAGTGTACCCTGCCTTTACCCCGAGTAGGCTGAAATAGCCTCTGACCTCCTCACAACCCCAGTAGGATTGAGCTGTTTGGCAAATGGATGAGTGAATGAATACTAACCTCGATGAAACTTGAACAAAAAGAGTGGTATTTATGTCACCAGTCACAGAAATGGTTTGAGTTATATTTTTTTATTCATTCATTTCTATAATCACTTTACACCTTTCACAGGGAATCCAGTAACAGTCCATTGCGAACTCATGCTGCACACAAACACATTCATTTTCTGAACCACTTGATCCCAATTAGAGTCACGGGAAGGCTGGCGTCCATCTCGGTCGACTCGAGGCGAGAGCAAAGCACACCCTGAACAGCTCGCCAAGCATTCAGAGACACAAACACAACTAATAATTTACATTTAGTAGAAATTTATCATAGATACTGATGTGCAAACTGATGAATATTTGTATCTGGAAAAGTCTCGCTGTCCTGGAGTATCATTAAACAGTGGCATCTAATATAAGGTTGAAATAATAACTGGGTGAATTACATCACTGGGTTATTGATTTGACTTATAGACACCAAAAATTATACTGTTTTTGTTGTTGTTGTTGTTGTTGTTGTTGTTTTAAATATCAGTTAATTAATCACTTATTGATTCAACTGACATAAAAAAAATGCACTGTAAATGTTATTCCTTAAAAATATTCATCAGTTCATTTTCTGCAACCACTTAATCCTAATTAGGGTCGCAGGGAGGCTGGCACCCATTCCAGGAGACTCCGGGTGAGGGCAGAGGACACGCTGGACAGCTCACCAGGCCATTGTAGGGCGGAAACACGCTGACAGTTTTGCAGCTACTCTTTACTAAAGTCAGCAATGTTTTTTTTTTACATGAACCTCTCACCATAGACAGTGAGAGACATGGCCAGCCTTTGATATCCCAGGTAGCTGCACAGGGGGGGACAGTGACAACCTTGTGGAGAGTGGGACTTGAACCCTCAATCTTTGGATCAGCGACCCAATGCCCTATACCATGAGGAAACCACTGCTCCATTTAAAAATATTAATCTCTCTCTCTCTCTCTCTCTCTCTCTCTCTCTCACTTGTATAAAGAGATCAGAGACTTTTGTTATATAGTTTTCTTTATATATAATTTTCTTAATTTCAGTGATTGTTTAAACCTGACAAGCTTTTTTTTTCCAATCAGTACCATTTGAAGGCATTTGAACCTTTATATAATGGTCGAAAAGATGCATACTGATGTTATTGGAATAAACAGAAATTTAAAATATATACCCGTCCTTCTCAAAAAAATAGCATAATTTGATAAAGTTGATTATTTTCTGTAATGTACTGATAAAAATGAAACTTTCATATATTTTAGATTCATTGCACACCAACTGAAATATTTCAGGTCTTTTATGGTTTTAATTCTGATTATTTTGGCATACAGATCATGAAAACCCAAAATTCCTATCTCAAAAAATTAGCATATCATGTTAAGATAGTCTAAACGAGCTATTAACCTAATCATCTGAATCAACCAATTAACTCTAAACACCTGCAAAAGATTCCTGAGGCTTTTAAAAACTCCCAGCCTGGTTCATTACTCAAAACCGCAATCATGGGTAAGACTGCCGACCTGACTGCTGTCCAGAAGGCCATCATTGACACCCTCAAGCAAGAGGGTAAGACACAGAAAGAAATCTCTGAGCGAATAGGCTGTTCCCAGAGTGCTGTATCAAGCCACCTCAGTGGGACGTCTGTGGGAAGGAAAAAGTGTGGCAGAAAACGCTGCACAACCAGAAGAGGTGACCGGAACCTGAGGAAGATTGTGGAGAAGGGCCGATTCCAGACCTTGGGGGACCTGTGGAATCAGTGGACTGGGCTACAGGTGCCGCATTCCCCAGGTCAAGCCGCTTTTGAACCAGAAACAGCGGCAGAAGCGGCTGACCTGGGCTACAGAGAAGCAGCACTGGACTGTTGCGCAGTGGTCCAAAGTACTTTTTTCGGATGAAAGCAAATTTTGCATGTCATTCGGAAATCAAGGTGCCAGAGTCTGGAGGAAGACTGGGGAGAAGGAAATGCCAAAATGCCTGAAGTCCAGTGTCAAGTACCCACAGTCAGTGATGGTCTGGGGTGCCATGTCAGCTGTTGGTGTTGGTCCACTGTGTTTTATCAAGGGCGGGGTCAATGCAGCGAGCTATCAGGAGATTTTGGAGCACTTCATGCTTCCATCTGCTGAAAAGCTTTATGGAGATGAAGATTTCATTTTTCAGCACGACCTGCACCTGCTCACAGTGCCACAACCACTGCTAAATGGTTTACTGACCATGGTATTACTGTGCTCAATTGGCCTGCCAACTCTCCTGACCTGAAGCCCATAGAGAATCTGTGGGATATTGTGAAGAGAAAGTTGAGAGACACCAGACCCAACACTGTGGATGAGCTTCAGGCCGCTATCGAAGCATCCTGGGCCTCCATAACACCTCAGCAGTGCCACAGGCTGATTGCCTCCATGCCACGCCGCACTGAAGCAGTCATTTCTGCAAAAGGATTCCCGACCAAGTATTGAGTGCAGAACTGAACATAATTATTTGAAGGTTGACTTTTTTGTAGTAGAAACACTTTTTTTTTATTGGTCGGATGAAATATGTTAATTTTTTGAGATAGGAATTTTGGGTTTTCATGAGCTGTATGCCAAAATCATCAGTATTAAAACAATAAAAGGCCTGAAATATTTCAGATGGTGTGCAATGAATCTAAAATATATGAAAGTTAAATTTTTATCAGTACATTACAGAAATAATGAACTTTATCACAATATGCTAATTTTTTGGAAGGACTAGTATATAGTCGTTTTTTTGTTCATTTTTGGGGTGTTACCACGGTAACTATTGGGTTTAAAAAGGGCGTGTCAGATTAAAATGAGGATGATTTCTTTTATCATCTCTTCCTAAAACTCTTCCTAGACATGTTTTCTAAACATTTATATGGCTGAGGTGTATTTTAAAAAGTTTGGTTGCTAAGGACTAATGATGTTGGAAGAAGTGCAATCTTTGTGCTCATTTTTCTCTAAAACGTCTTGTGAGATTTTTAGTTGAATGCTGACACAAGAAATGGCATAACTCGGTAGTTTTCAAAGTATTGACAAACCTTTTGGTGCATTTTGTAGCTTTGGGTCTCCTCTATCTGACTGGGTAAAAAGCTAATTTTTCAACAGCCTACTTTCGGTGGAGTGGCTCACAAATATTGACTACCTGGGCAAAAATCCTGAAATTTTGGTGAATTGTGAAATTGTTGCATCAGAGGCTGATAGGGGGAATGGTCATCCTTATGACTGCAGGACATTCTGTGGTCAGTCGTTTTATGGCGTCATAAAACTTCACTAGCTTTAGATGGATTAGAAAAAAGCGATGGTCTTATACTTTGGGCCCAGCAGTTCTAAAATGTTCATAACATTTAATGACTCCAAATTGGAGACTATACAAAACACGTCCCATGACGTCTCTTCAGCTGTTTTGCTGTCATTGTGGACAGGTTTGCAGTCCTACTATGTAGCACCTGATGTAGCACTTTTATCATAGTAATGATTTTTGGATCAAAAACACACATTTTCCACTGTGTTTTATCAGCTCCTCTGCAGTGAGTGGTGCTATAGCAGTTCCTAAAGAAGAATGGGATAACAATTACAGTGATTTCTGATCCTGCCTTAGAATGGACATAGCAAATGTTTTTCTAGTGAGTTAGTACCTCTTGTATATTTTTAACAGTCGGCCTTACCAGTTGTCAATGAACCTTAGCCAGCATCTCTTCTGGAGTGGTATTTGAAATATTTTTCTGTTTGCTGTTCTTAACAATTAGGAGATCTGACCATGTAAAGTTCGTGAAAGTCAGCAAACTAAAGCGCTGACAGGCAGAGTTTGAGGTTACAGAGTTAAACTGTTGAACTTTCAGGTGACACAACATCCAACAATCGCAGAAAAAAAGATATGGATGATTGACAGATGGCACTAAATGTTCATTCTTTTTTTTTTTTTAATTTTCTGAATTGCTTTATTCTAAACAGGGTAATGGAGAGACAGGTGGCCATCTCAGCCGACTTTGGGAGAGGGCAGAGTACACCCTGGATAGCTTTCCCGGTCATCGTGGGGCAGAAATATGCTGATGGCAATCCAATGACCTACTCTTTATGAGCGACAGCAAGGGTTCTTTACATGCCTCTCTCCACAGACAGTGAAAAACATTACAGTACTTTGATAACCCAGTTAGCTGCACTGGGGTGACAGCAGTGACAACTTGCTGGTACGAGAGCTTGCACCAATGACCTTCGGCTCAAGTAGCGAGTACCCTATCACTACTACTATGTATATGGGCTACCATTGCCCTATAGCCATTAAAGACTGAGTTTCCCAAAATATTTACTGTGATTAAATGCACACACCCCCAGTGCAGCTCACCGGGTTCTCAAAGGCCGGCCACGTCTCTGACTGTCTATGGTGTGAGGCATGTAAAAGAACTATTGCTGACTTTCAAGAAGAGCAGGCTGCATAGCCGTCAGTATGTTTCTGCCCTGCGATGGCTTGGTGAGCTGTCCAGGGTGTACTCTGCCCTCGCCCGGAGTCAGTTGGAATGGGCGCCAGCCTCCCCATGACCCTAATTAGGATTACGCAGTTATAGAAAACGAATAAATGAATGATAAATGAACACAAACGAATGCAAGTTTAATGATTCCCACCTCAATCAGGAAGTGCTGCTGATTACTGTCATCCCAGGAATGATGGCAATGCTGTTGAATATAAATTTCCTAACTCATATGAAGACCGCTGTCATATGCAGACAGGTTGTTTGCTGCACCTCTAACAATGGATTCTCTCCCGCTTTTTTTTTATTATTATTTACTCCGCTTTTAGCTGATTGAGATCCTGGGGAATATTTATTGATGTATGGCTTTGAGGATCATAATGTACACAGAGCTGCGTTGGGTTTGTTATCATCAATGTAGTGGCAAGTTACAGAAAGATATGTCTCCATGAGTGATGTCCACATGCCTGATGTAACATTCTCAGCCACTGCTTCCTGGATAGTGTTCTAGGTCTTTGCCTTTTCCCTCATATTTTTGTGTAAGCATCACCTTTAGGTACAGA
>CM045736.1:47368895-47371395 GCA_024760905.1 Plotosus lineatus
TGATGGTTCAGTTACTTATTCCTCCCCCTTTTGTCATTGTTTGCATGCTATCCTCATTAAAATATGAAAACCTATAAATATTTGAGTGGTTTTAGTTAAAGCAGACACTGTTTTTTCATCTGTGTGATTTTGACAAAGATCAGATCTCATTTGATGGTGATTTTATGCAGAAATGTGAGAAATTCCAAAAGGTTCAGATACTTTTTCATACCACTGTACATCAGCTGTGATTTCCGTTCCTAGATTACAAACCCCAGCGGCGGAAAAAAAATCTTTCGCTTGCCGCGCTGCTGATGGTGACAGAAGTTCTTACCATAAGCACAAGAATTTGAAAATCCACCAACACAGCAGATCAAAAACACTAAGACTCTCAATGTAGCTGATAGGCATGTCCACAAGAACACGCTCACAAAATCACCCCACCAACACCAAATAAATATCCATCCACACCTGTGATTGTTAATTTTCATCTATGTAATTTTCAACCCTAAAAGAGCATTTTTGGAAGGGTACCCGACCGTTGCAGAACTCTGCCTTAGGCAGCTACTCCCATCATTCAGGTAAAAGCTAGTTTAACTCTCTGCCCCTGGAAGCCAGAGAGGTGAAAGAGCCGCATGTGGTTCCAGAGTCACAAGTTTCCGACCCCTGATACAATGCAAAGTAATGTAATACGTCCCCCTAGTGGACATTTTTGAAAAATACAATGCTGTATGCTTAATTGAAGATATGTACTGTATTATACTCAATTTGTGTCCTTGTGTCCTTTTATATAATATATATATATATATATATATATATATATATAGGCTGTGTAATGTTTATATTTTATTATCAATAAATATCACAGGAAAAAATTAAGTTTTTCTTCATCATTACTACATTTTACTACATTAATACTGTATTATGACTAAGACTGTCTATAGAATGTGTTTCAGAAGCATATTTTAGTGCATGTAATAGATACATGGTATTTTACTTCCGGTTGATCATTCACGCATGTAATATAATATGGGTTTTACTTCCGGGTACAGAACTCGCGGATTATTTTCATTCGTGGGAGGGGCCAGAACCAAACCCCCACGAATAACAAAGGCCTACTATATATCAAAGTCAAATAACTAAAACAAATCACTTCCTAGTTGTTTTCTGGTACAGTATTTGCATCTGAACAGGTGCCAAAATCAATAGCAAAAATTTTCACTGTGAACTTTACAAATACGTATATGTAAAAATGCCACACTCTTTCACATTGTTTTGTTTTGTTTTTCTGGTGAAGCCTAACAGTTATATGCTATACGAGCCTATTAATTTATATTGCTCACGCTTAACAATTTTCAGCAAAGTCTGTGCTCAGAAGTCATTTTTGCCAGCAATTAGGTTTTTCCTGGACTCTCTCGATCAACCCTTACCTCATTTACATTAACTTTTTATATACCTTCTGTCGCAGCATAACATTTGCACACACACACACATGCTTCGATCATAAAGTTGAATGCTGTATGTGCTATTATAACAATGGCAGTAAACTGTAACTCTAGCCTCAAATAATGATAGCATTTAGCTTTTAAATTTAACGTGACACATGCACATACACATTAAATTTTCTACTGAAAATATTATCTTATAGCATAAACTTTCATGATAAAATTTGGACTATGACCATGAATGATTGAGCTTAGTGTTTTCTATTTTAATATGAAACATATACATGCTTGGATTCTTCCTCGTTTTTGAACTGCAGTCTAATACATTAGTCAAGACAGAGAGCCTGGAGCCATTAAGTTCTGCTACCAGGAATCACATCAGCAAAAAATATTTACTGTAGAATAAATCAAAACATAATATCAGATCACTCATTAAATTGCTATTTACATTTATAAATTGATTAAAAGAATAATCACGTAAATGCTGTAGGATGCAGGCCTCACTCCTAATATACACATGAATTTATTGAGCAAAGCTTAAATGTATTGGGGAAATAATATTCACATCATAGCTTTACTAATTTAATTTGGTTTTAATTTCCTCATTTTTATAGATTTATTTCAATTACTTTCATCATCACTTGCATTTGTCTTAACACGCTGTCTTGTTGGGTGAGTTCCATGATGTCTGGAGATTTAAATTGAAAAAAAAAATCATCTTCCCTCCTGTATTCAAGCACCCGCACCAACGGTATCTGATTATTAATAACTGTACAGAATATGTAATCATTGCTCTAAAAAAGAACAGGAACACTGCTTTTAATAATGAATAGGTTGTCCACAATTTAATATTGTATCATTAATATGTTTATAATATTAATACTTCAAGTTGAAAACTTTTTTGTCAGCAATCAGTTTTTGTCGGTAATCAGAGAGAGAGAGAGAGAGAGAGAGAGAGAGAGAGAGAGAGAGAGGTCGCTTTATCTGTATTTAAGTTTAAACTTGTGCATCTACCCTGGAGCTCATGTGCTTACTTCAAGTTTTGCATTTGCTCTGTTTCCTGTCTGCTAGTCTGA
>CM045736.1:47383895-47393895 GCA_024760905.1 Plotosus lineatus
ATGCAGAGGATAGGGTGAGATGGAGGTGGATGATTTGCTGTGGCGACCTCTGAAGGGAACAGCCGAAAGGAAAAGAAGAAGAAGATTCCAGTTTCCTCCAACAGTCCAAAGATATGTACTGGGCCTCCTTCGACCGGTTTCAGACAGTGGTAGATAGGTGCTTGTTGGTAGACAGACGTGGAGAAAGGGGGAGAAATGTTCTGCTTGGGTCAAATGTCATGCATTTTAATTGAACGACCCCCACCCCCCAGGATGCCCCATTTCAATATACAAAGGTGACCACTGCTATACTTTGAGACACAAAGAAAGAAGGAGGTCTGCCTTTAAGAATTTGTTGCAGTACAGAAAAGTTGGATCACTGATCCTAGGGTTGAGGGTTCAAGCCCCACTGTCCATGGGTTGTCACTGCCCCCCCCCAGTGCAGCGAACTGGGCTATCAAAGGCTGGCCATGCCTCTCAACTGTGGATGGTGTGAGGTTCATGTAAAAGAACCATTGCTGACTTTCGACAAGAGTAGCTGCATAGATGTCAGCACGTTTTCACCCTGCCATGGCCTGGAAAGCTGTCCAGGGTGTACTCTGCCCTCGCCCGGAGTCGGCTGGGATGGGCGCCAGCTTCCCTGTGACACTAGTTAGGATTAAGTGGTTACAGAAAATGAGCAATGAACAGAAAAGTTCACATTCCAGATGAAAAATGCCAAAAAGACTACACAGGGTTAAACTAGGCTTTGTTCCAACTTTTCTGAGATATGTTGCAACAAATTATTTTTTTTTTAAATGAAACATTTCTCACTTTCCACATTTGAGTGTTTTTTTTTTAAAAAAAACATGTTTTTCTGTGAATTAAAATATGCTTTGATGAAGTCACTGCATTCTGGTTTTACCAACATTCCAGTGTCCCAATTTTTTTGAATTGGAATCATATTAACAAGATTTTTCTGTTTCATGTAATCGCATTCATTTTTAGGAACATTTTTAAATGCTATTCTGAAGAAAACTTTAAAAGGAAGTCTACCCGGGAATGTTATGTGCAGGAGTTGTAAAAAGACTGCCATCTGCAGTCAGTCTAATGTTTGTCGAGATGACGTCAGAGAAACCCGAAAGGCCATCTAGGCTAATGTAAGGCTCATGGCTGACTTGTCTCTGCTTACACAATGGCAAGAGTTTATATTGGATACAGGACAAAGCATTTTGGTGTCACATAGGCAGGTTAGGAGAGTCTTTGTTAAACATAGATGGATCTTAACTGGTAGGAAAATTAAAGTAAATATAATTAAAGTAAAATAAAAGCAACCAAAGGGTAAACTGTAGTGCACTAGTCAGGTACCTCCTGTCTAATAAACCAGCAGGTTCACAGTCACACCAAGTTAAAATCAAAATGTAACAGAGTCTAGTGACTGATAATTTACAGCTTTAACCAGCACCATCTTAAACCGAAATCACTTTGCATTTTACTGCCTTCAAGCGAAAAGTACTTCTGCACATTATTGATTAAATTTGGCACATTAGTTTGTCCGCCGGCGCAGTCTGACGCTAACTGGGTTATCAAAGGCCGGCCATGTCTCTCACTGTCTATGGTGTGAGGCATGTAAAAGAACCATTGCTGACTTTCGATAAGAGTAGGCTGCAAAGCCGTCAGCGTGTTTCCGTCCTGCGATGGCCTGGCGAGCTGTCCAGGGTGTACTCTGCCCTCGCCCAAAGTTGGCTGGGATGGGCGCCAGCCTCCCCGCGACCCAAATTAGGATTAAGCGGGTACAGAAAATGAACATTAGTTTGTCTCAGATTTTCATTTTCGGTCACTTGTTATCACATTCAAATAACACACCCAACATTTATTGGTTTATTTGCTTTAGCCACAACTTTTTCTACATGGGTGCACACATTCTAACGTTGTAAGGTCATGTGATTAATTTTCATTCGTTTGTTTCCAAGTGTGTTTGTTCAGGGTTACCTGGTTTGGTCTGAACATTGGGGGCAGTCCCTTCCTGAGTGGGTGAAGGCATAGCTAAATTCTCAGAGCCTTAATATTAGGCTCTACCATGTCCACCAGGCCCCGAGGTGGATTTTGACCTTATTTGCTATTGTATTGTTATTTTGAAAGTCGGTATATTTTGTTTACACGGCACTTCTTTGTGGCAGGTCAGTTTTTGTTCAGTTAATCATGGCAGGTGAGTGTGTAGTATATGAAGGCTAGTTATATTTTTGGTTAACCTGTTTTATAGGCCAAGTCTTTTGTGTTTTGGTTTTGTAAATTTTTGAAGAAAATTTGCGAAATAAAACCCCAACTTTTTGAAACAAAATTTGTGTCCTTGTACCTCAATGTCATGTCGCGAATACTCAGTGTGTGTAGATATATATATATATCCATATGCCTCACTTTCCGTGGTTAATTGGGACTGAGATCTCCACGCGACCATCGAAATATGCGAAGTAGGCTCACCCCCCCCCCCGATTGACGTATACGTAAGTATATATGTGTATATAACATCAATAAATACAGTACATACTCAATGCTATAAATGCTTATAATAACAATTAAACATAAAAAAAAATAACGATGTAAATAAAATACAAATACACACATACAAATGGTATTGCATGAGAAGAAGACAACACGTATACGTAGCACGCAGATGCGCCTGCACATACAGATGCAACAATGTAGCTAGTTTTGATGGGAGATTTTGGGTTTTTTTTTTTTTTTTTTTTTTTTTTTTGGGGGGGGGGTTGTTGCATAAGTGGCCTTGTTTTTGTGCCATTTTCCTTAACTTTTTCCCCCCATTCTTCCTTAATTTCTTTAAATAAATATTCCTTCGATTAATTTTTTATTATTATTTAAAAACCGCGATGCATTGAAGCCGAATGAATTGAAGCGCAAATTAGCGAGGGATCCCTATATATATATATATTACACTGTATATAATTTATGCAAAAATAACAGCAAATGAGAATCTATCAGCAATAGGACTACTGTATACAAAAGAATTACTTCAGCAGCAATAGAATATCCATTACATTTTACACAGAATTCATACGTGTGGTACATTTCATGAAAATTCACAAAGCCAGAGACAATTATACAGTCAGTCACATGCCACAAAACTGTGTTTGTTAAAATTTACCTCAAATGAAAGTTAATTTATTCTTGTGGCAATATCGCTCTCGCTCACACACACACACACACACACACACACACACACACACACACACACCAGTCCATATTTATTCAATTACCAGTCCATATTTATTCAATTATGAGGACAAGTTACCAGTGGTGAAATATGTTTAAAGAAACCACACAAATGTGTTAACTTGATGCATCAAAGTAATTCTGGGCCGAGTTCAAGAATCTGATAAAGATCATTCATACATATGATGTTTGCACAGTGGTATTTCACAAAGAAAATAAACCAAACCTGATTTCACCCATTCATGTGTCAGAGCTCAGATTGTTGCAAAGCTAATATTAATACTTTCAGGAATTTTGCACAGAAACAAACATTGTGATCATGATTGACACAAACACATTCATTTTTCTTACAGTTCATGTACTTTTTTTTATGGCTTTCAAACGTACTCCATGGTACCACATTCACACCACTAAACATGGGTTACAGCAATTTTACACAGCTTTGCAATCAGTTAATAAGAAGCTCAAGAGCAGAATAAGAATTAGCAACATTTAGTTCTGGTTTTCTTTTTTTCCCCCCCCCCAATCAAACTCAAATGCAATTATTTATTTTTCAGCAGAAAAAAAAAAAAAAACAGATATTTCATGATATACTGAGACAGGAAGATGGAGAAAAAGACCACATTGCATAATGAACATTCAGACACAGGCAAATATAACCTAAAATTTTATGACAAGCTTAAATCACACACGTGAGGCAAATACATCTCTGTCAGTGCTCCAGTAGGCTTTAATATTTACTCTGAGTACATCTCACACACTTATGCTTCCTTCTTTTTAATGATCAGAGGGCCCACGTTGTCCCCAGTTTCTTGATTGTGCTTTGCATGGCTACCATCACAATATGGAAACTGAAAGACAAGAGGGGAGAATTATTATTCTAGCCATTTTAATATTGTGCGAGATGTCAAATTAGGCCATTGATATTTGATTTTGGGTGCACATGTGACATACAGAAAATATACAAATGTAGAAAAAAGATTTTTAAAAAATTAGAATGAAATGAAAGAATGGGTGTACAATTCTGAGGTGTGATAACAAGGGGTATATTAGGGATGATTTACAAATTGAATATGAATCCTTTACAACAGGGTCACTAACACTAAAAGGTCGCCCGAAAGACCAGCACCACCCCCACCCCAAGTGCAGATAACTGGGTTATCAAAGGTCGGCCATGTCTCTCACTGTCTATGGTGATAAGTGTAAAGGAACCATTGCTGACTTTCGTCATGAGAGTAGCTGCATAGCCGTCAGCGTGTTTCTGCCGTGTATTGGCTGGTGAGCTGTCCAGGAGGGATTCTGCCCTCACTAAGAGACAGCACATACATGCAAGGCCCAGTGATGCCAGAAGCATGTCAACACAACAGTAAATTACTTGATTTTCACAACTAGCCTTCATATTGGTTTATACTTTAACAATAAATGCAATCTTCACAAGCAAAACCCAGGGATAAAATCAAGAATATTAATTGATATTGAACAGGACACGTCTAGCAAACAAGAAGCTCCAGTTAGTTTACTAGCACAGTAATTGATGCAGCATATTGTCCCATTCTTTTTGATTACTTAAAAGATGGGCAGTCGTGGCCTCGTGGTATAGGGCGCTGGATCACTGATCCTAAAGTTGGGGGTTCGAGTCCCACTCTCCACAAGGTTGTCACGGTCCCTCGTAGTGAAGCTAACTGGGTTATCAAAGGCTGGCCATGTCGCTCACTGTCTATGGTGTGAGGTTAAGGTAAAAGAACCATTGCTGACTTTCGTAAAGAGTAGCTGCAAAGCCGTCAGTGTGTTTCTGTCCCTTGCTAAAGGGCTGTGTCAGGTAGGGCATCTATCAAATCAAATGTGCGAATCAGATGATTCACTGTGGCGACCCCTGAAAAAAAAAAAAAGCCAAAAGGAGAAGAAGATTTTGGATTACTTAAAAGAGTGGGCTCAAACAAGCCCAAGTTGTTAAATACTTGTATAAACCATATGCACGATGGCTAGTATTCAAAAAAGAAAAAGTATTCATATTTCTTGAGCTTTTCCACACTGTTAAATTACAACCAATAGCATAAATACCGAATTCGACATGATAAGCACCCATGGCGCTTAAAAAATTGGAGTGGGTGGGCACTTATTAAAATGTCACCAGCAGAGTGGAACGGTAAGGGCTTATTACCATCGAGGTGGGAAAACATAAATAATAAAAGAACAATAAAAGAGTTTTACTGGTATTTGTGTTATTCATTTTGAGGTATCAACCAAACTACTTACATGAAAGCTGAAAATAAACAAAAAACAGCATAAATTTTTAATGAAAAGACCCCTTACTTTTCCCTCCTGGTGCTGCCCCTTTAAACAGTTTCCTGGAAGTAAAATCAAGCCAATCAACACGAATGTCAACTTTAGCACATGGCACATTGAACCAATCAACACGAACATAAACAAAAGCAATTTATGAAGTTAGTGAGCAGGAGAATCGGGTGAAAAATACTCATCACTTTCTGATGGTAGGTCCATATCTGGCTCATCACTCCATTCATTCAGAGAATCCGATAGTTTTGCTGTAGCAGTTTCTAATGGTTCATCGGTTGTTGGACATTTACCAAGAGAACAGCAAAATATTTTCCTGTTTTTTAAAGCACAGCGGAACAATCAAATGAGTTGTTACTGATGAACATTATAGACATTCCCCAGTGGCAGGGAGTCTTGAAATACCATGTAAACTCACTTTTACAGGCAGTAAACGCCTCATTTTACGGTTACAGAGATTGATCCAATAAAATTGGTAAGTTTGATCTACGATTTTGCTCCCAGTACACATGGGCGGTTATTAGACGCAAGATCAAAAACATTGTGGGGGCGCTTATTACGTCGAATACGGTATATTTAATTGGGAGTTTATGGAATTTTTATAAACTGGCTCATATTTGTGAATTGGAAGGGCAGGTTCAGTTCAGTTCAGTTCATTTTCTGTACCCGTTTCATCCTAATTAGGGTCACGGGGCGGCTGGTGCCCATCCCAGCCAACTCAGGGCGAGGGCAGAGTACACCCTGGACAGCTCGCCAGGCCATCGCAGGGCGGAAACACACTGACGGCTTTGCAGCCTACTCTTGTCGAAAGTCAGCAATGGTTCTTTTACATGCCTCACACCATAGACAGTGAGACATGGCCGGCCTTTGATAAGGGGGGGTTCAGTGACAACCTTGTGGAGAGTGTGACTCGAACCCCCAACCTTTGGATCAGCGATCCAGCGCCTTATACCACTAGACTATCACTGCCCTTGGAAGGGCAGGTTGGTTTTCAAATAAATTTTAAATTAAAAAAATTTGAAAAGTGTAGCATATATTTCTGTTCATCCCCCTTGACTCAAATACCCCTCAATAACATCCAGTGCAGACAACTGCCTTCAGAACTCAACTAATTAGTGTATCGAGTCCACCTGTGTGCAACCCAATTTCAGTATAAATAATATGATAATATGTTGTGTGTAAATAAGATGTACTGTGAAGGTCTCAGCAGTTTTTGGAGAACAATTCTAAAACACATAACATCATGAAGCCTAAGGAACACAACAGTCTGGTAAGGCTTAAAGTTATGGATAAGTTTAAAGCCAGGTTAGATTATAAAAAAAATTACCCCAAGGTTTGAACATCGGACCAAGCACTGTTCAAGCCATCATCCGAAAACGAAAAGAGTAAAATTACCAAGATACAGCCGTCTACTTAAACTGACAGGCCAGGCAAGTAGAGCGTTGTTCAGAGAGGAGCTGTAGAGATTCACAGCTCAGGGGGGCAGAATCTGTCCACATGGCAACTGTTAGTTATACAGTGATACCTCTGCTCACGAACATAATTGGTTCCCAGAAAGTGTGTGAGGCGAAAAGTTCGTCTTCCGAACATTTATTTCCCATAAGAAACCATTAAAATGAGAATAATCCGTTCCCAGGTCCCCATAAAACATAATTTTCTACTAAATAAGCCTTAAAACTACACAAAAATATACCTTATTTTATGTATAATAAATGTGCTCTTGTATTGTAATTAAAGAAATAAACTGTACTGTATAATAAAGTCGTTTAATTTACCTTTGTGATGGTAGTTGATGGCTTGATGGAATGGAGTGGGAGGAGGAGGGAGTGGGAGGAGGAGGAGGGAGGGACTTACTGTTTGGAAGGAGTGTTTGAAGCGCTACTGTTTGAAAACACGCATAGCCACACGCACCCTTAATAGCTTCCTTGTTCTTAAGGATGGGAGCAATGGAAGACTTAGCGTACTGGTACTGGGGCTGAGTCACGCAAACACTTTAACTTCGTTCGTGTTTTCAATGATCTCCGCCTGTGGTGGGGTCTTTTTCGATCCCCATAATAGCAAAAGTACACTCAATATGGTCCAAAATGTCTAGCAAAAACAAACCACTTCGCACTCAAAGAAAGGGGTGTGGCGAACTGTGACGCCCGTGGCGTCGTCAGCTTCGTGGCCGCCACCGTGGCGCTGTTCGACAGCGTGGTTTGATTAAATCCGCCCGAAAACTAGTTCGTCAGCAGAGACAATATGCTCGCAAATTTAATGTTCTTGAGGCGAAAAGTTCGTGAGCTTAAGCGTTCGTCAGCGGAGGTTTTACTGTACTGTGCATTCCCCAAATCAGGAATTTATGAAAGAGTGGCAAGAGGAAAGCCTTTGTTGAATGAAGGCCATAAGTAGTCTGATTTGCAGTTTGCTACAAGCCATGTGACGGACAAGGCAAATATGGAAGAAGCCGCTCTGGTCAGCTGACACCATTGAACTTTTTGGCCTAAATGCAAAATGTTACCTGGAGCCAGCATCATCATTATCATGCTTTAAATTGTTTCTTAATATAATACCTGGATAGTTACAAACCAGTTAGTCTTGCCAAGGCAGAACACCACTTTTCCCGTGAGGCCTGTTCACTTGAGCTTAATAATCGCTTAGCTCACTCACCTCAGAATGCAGAGCTCGTCTCACTGACTCCGTTATGTTTAAAATGTACAGTGGTACCTCACCTTACGAAATTAATCCGTTCCAAAAGTGCTTTCGTAACCTGATTTTTTTGTCAGTTGAGCCGCATTTTAGATGTAAAAGGCCTGATTCATTCCAAGGCCCCCAATACTACCCCCTAAACCCTTTGAAAATGATAAATGTATACCGTTTAAGGCCTCCTTCTGCTTCAATATCGTACCGATGGTAGACGGGTTTGGCCATATTCCTTTGCGATATCAGTCAACCGCATGCCACGAGCCCGCTTCTGCTTTTCACTCGCACTGGGAATCACTTTCACTGGGAATCACACGCATGTGTGTGTGTGTGTGTGTGCGCGCGCACACGTGCGTTGACCATGTCTTCTTAGCAGAGTTATAATCTTACAAATATTTATGCAAAGTTAAAAGCCTGAGCCAAAAATTAAAGTTGCAATAAGCACACTCGAAAAACTCACACAACAACAGTAACTCTGTTCTTTATGTGTGTTGGAACTCCGTAAAAGAACAATGGGTCGAAAAACATCATGGGTATTATGGCGATATAGCTCCATAATAGCCAATGGGAGGGAGCTGCATCATGGGTATTATGGAGATACAGGCCCCTCCTAGGCAATGGGAGGCCAGCGGGGCAGGATGTTGGGAGATAGCCAGTGGGAGACGAACTCGCGCATTGTTTGAATTTTTGAGATGGCGCATTTCGCAACGTGAATTTGTTTCGTATACAGAGACAGAAATTTTAGGTAAATGTGTTTCTTAACCTGGATTTTTCGTTTGTTGGGTCCTTCGTAAGGTGACGAACCACTGTATATTCTACATACATAATTATTACAAACACACATAAAATAAATGCCCCCGCTTTGTTTCCATGTGGTATGACCCAAAAAAAAAAAAAAAAAAAAAAAAAAATTGTATGTCTCAGCAATGTTGGATGTCGCTGAATGCACATTCAGCTCAAAATTGTTAAATATCAGAAAATTAAATTTGACATCTGCATTCATCTTTTAAATTCAAACAAACAGTAGAGCAGAGTTATGCATAGGCAGCAGGAGAAAGCACTAACTTTAAGTCATCGTGTTGTGTGCCCCTTGTTCCTTTAACATTAGGACGTTCTCCAAACGTTTTAGTCACAGCAGCACATGCACATTTGTTTAAATGCTTAAACACCATGATTTATACAGTAGCCCAGGAAGACGTGAAGAGGTCAGGAATGATATCTCAGTTGGGAGCAATCTGGAACCTCATCTCTACATGCTGCCACAAACCACACCCTGTACCTTTAACTGATTGAAGAAATCTCCTTCATAATAAAAGTCATTGATCTAGAAGGGATTATTTATTAAAATCATGTTGTTTTCCATATTTTCTTTTTTCAGCAAAGTGACCATCTTAAGGTAAACTGAATTTACAGTATCTACATCATACTTCAATAAATGTATTACGGCACATTCTCAGGGAGTGGAGCCGGTGGCATAGTGGTTAGGGTGATGCGCTCATGATCAGGAGGTTGTGAGTTCAAATCCCACCGAGACCCTCACTGTGCTAAGACCCCTGGGCAAGGTCTCAACCACAAGTGGGCCTCTGTTCGCCCAGCAGAATAAATGGGTACCAGTAAAATATACTGGGAAGGTAACCTGCGATGGACTAGCGTCCCATCCAGGAGGAGTTCAAATCCTAGTTGCTTCACGCTACGGAAACCGGGGATAAGTACCAGCCTGATGATCCACTATGGCTTGGGTGTAAAAATCCAACAGACTAAAGCTTTAACCTACATTCTCAGGTAGAAAGTTCCAATGTTTACAAACGTCTAGCCATAAGAGCCTATAGCTAAT
>CM045736.1:47401395-47603895 GCA_024760905.1 Plotosus lineatus
CTCTTACATTTTCTCGTATTAGGTATGGCTTTGATCGTGAGCGTAGCACGCAAGCTCTGGAAGCAGCAGTAAGCAATGGGCAGGGGGATGTCGGAGCAACAGTGGAGCTCCTCCTTTCTCAGATGTTTACTGAACGTTTTGGACCAACTGCTATTGATCTTCAGGTACCTGACCCTCCATCATATGAGGAATGCATTGCCCTGCGTCAAGAGGAGGCTGTCGCTTTAACTGCCATTTATGGAGAGCGCTTCTGCGAGAGAATCAGTGGCCGTGTCTGGATCATTCAACTGGATCTGCTGTGGGTGACCCAGGGCGTTAATGGCACCTCAGAGTTGAGCAGAAAAGCACAGACCAAAGGTTCTTCTTCTACTCAGTTGTGTAAATTCTACTTAAAAGGATCAGGATGTAAATTTGGGAAGAAATGTCATTTCAAACACCAAAGACCTGAGTCAAGCCATCACAGAGACCCATATGGACCCAGCCAGCCAGGCTTTAAAAATATCGATAGCCCTGTTTACCAGCTGGAGATTCGATTTCCCCGGGGAAACTGCTACCCCTTTCAGCCACCATTAGCTGCCTTTAGTACTACAGATGAGACAATCTCTGGAGGAGGACGCCTTAATGTGACAGAATATCTCTTTGGCCAATCACTTTCAGCAGCACAAGAAGGCGAACCTGTGGTCTACACTCTCATCTCCTGTCTTGAGGAAGATGGACCAATCAGAGAGCTCCTTTCATCCTCACATCACAAATATAGTGCCCCACCCCCTGTACTAACCCCACCTATGAGTACTGCAACCAAAGTCCGTAATGTCAAGTGCACCTCAGCTGACAGTACATTGACCAGTGCAACAATTTTTTCGAGATTTGTTAATACAGCACAGAACACCAAGGTCACCTTCATGAATAAAGAAGGTAAGGTATCGGCTATTAATCAAATTCAGTGTGTTCAAAAGAAAATAAAATTATAGACTGTCACCATGTTTCAATATATAATTCGTATGTATAATTGCTGTGACCAGTTTGTCTTTTTGGTTGTTCAAGTGCCACATTTATAAAATGAGTGTAACAGTGATGTGATAATCTGCATCGGTGGATATGAAACATGGTCTCGTCTTGGTCAAGCTTTTAACAGAAAGAAAGGACATAGCATGAAAGAACTGGACTATTACAAAGCCTAGGAGAGAAATACACAGATAGACTACTGCATTTATTAATTATTTTTCAGAGACGGGAGTGGCAGAGAAGTATTTTAGAGTGGTGCAGGACATGTATGAGAGATGTAAGACAGTGGTGAGGTGTGCTGTCGGTGTGACACAAGAGTTCAAGGTGGAGGCGGGACTGCATCAAGGGTCAGCTCTCAGCCCCTTCTTGTTTGCTGTGGTGATGGACAGGCTGACAGACGAGGTTAGACAAGAATCTCCATGGACTATGATGTTTGCAGATGACATTGTGATCTGTAGTGAGAGCAGAGAACGAGTGTAGGAAAATCTAGAGAGGTGGAGGTATGCCCTGGAAAGGAGAAGAATGAAGATTAGCCTCAGTAAGACAGAATACATGTGCATGAATGACAAGGACCCAAGAGGAACGGTGAGATTACAGGGAGCAGAGATAAGAAAGGTGGAGGATTTTAAGTACTTAGGCTCAACAATCCAGAGCAATGGAGAGTGTGGAAAAGAGGTGAAGAAGCGTGTGCAGGCAGGCTGAATGGTTGGAGAAAAGTGTTCGGTGTGATGTGTGATAGGAAGGTATCGGCAAGAATGAAAGGAAAAGTGTACAAGACGGTGTTGAGGCCAGCGATGTTGTATGGGTTAGAAACAGTGGCCCTGGGGAAAAGACAGGAGTCAGAGCTGGAGGTAGCAGAGATGAAAATGTTGAGGTTCTCTTTGGGAGTAACGAGGATGGATAGGATTAGGAATGAGCACATCAGAGAGACAGCACATCTAAGACGTTTTGGAGACAAAGTCAGAGAGGCTAGATTGAGATGGTTTGGACATGTAAAGAGGAGGGATAGTGAGTATATTGGTAGTAGGATGCTGAGGCTGGAACTACCAGGCAGAAGGCCTAGAGCAGGGGTCACCAACCTTTTTGAAACTGAGAGCTACTTCATGGGTACCAATTAATGCGAAGGGCTACTAGGTCGATACACACCTCTGAAATTACAAATTTGCTCAATTTACATTTAATTAGATTTAATTAGATGTTATTATTAATAATTAATGATATTCATCTATGTGAAGATATTGACTTGATTTAAAAATATATTCAAAAAAATTATATGCAGCTCAATGGAGAGTGGCGCTGTCCTAAAAATGGGCCTGTCCTAAAAATAGCAGTGAACAGGTCCGCGGGCAACTTATATTGTCCTTGCGGGCTACCTGGTGCCCACGGGCACCACGTTGGTGATCCCTGGCCTAGAGGAAGACCAAAGAGACGATTCACGGATGTGGTGAAGGAGGACATGAAGGTCGTTGGTGTCAGAGAAGAAGATGCAAAGGATAGGGTGAGATGGAGGCAGATGATTCGCTGTGGCGACCCCAGAAGGGAAAAGCCGAAAGGAAAAGAAGAAGAAGAAGAAGTGGTGGATATTGCTGAATACTGTTCCCGATGATCCACTGAGCCTGAGGCAAATTATTATTTTAGTATAGGCTTCACAGAAACATAAAAAGTAAACTTTCCCTGCTTATTTCTGATTTCTTCTTTTCTTCTGAGGAGCTATTATTGATATACATTCATTCATTCATTCATTCATTTTTTTGAACCGCCTATTCCTAATTAGGGTCGTGGGGAAGCTGGCACCCCTCTCAGCTGACTCTGAGCAAGGGCAGAGTATACAGTGAACAGCATGCCAGGCCATCACAGGGCAGAAACACGCTGATGGCTAGCTATATGATGCAACCTACTCTTGATGAAAATTAGCAATGGTTCTTTTACATGCCTCTCGCCACAGTCAGTGATACACATGACTGGCCTTTGAAACTTCTGCAAAGACAAAGGAGTGACAACTATTTTATCGTAGGGCTTGAAACCGTACTCCGGCACCCTATCATCGGGCCACCGCTACCCGAAGTAGCCAATTAGCTAACAAGTGAATGAAAAGCGCACTCTGGTTCGTCAAGTCTCTTCAGACCAATAAATTGATGCGTAAGAATTCATCAGAGTCTTTCTGGGGTGTGTATTGTTACATGTAGTTTAACTTTTTGGATATTTCTTATGTTGAACGTGCTGTACATACGTACGGTACACAGAGTATTCAGAACTGCCATACAACGTTTATACAGGGCAGTGGTGGCTCAGTGGTTATGCCAATGAGCCTGATCTGAAAGTTGGGCGGAGTTCAATCTGGAGATACCACCACTTTTGGGCCCTTGAGCAAGGCCCTTAACCCTCAATTGCTCAGTTATATATAAAATGACAATTGTAAGTCGCTCTAGATACAAGCATTAGCCAAATTATGTAAATATAAATATACAATAAATACTGTACATTGCATTTGTACTATAAATAATTCTTATTAAATCACAGATAACTTGAAGAAGAAAAAAAACACAGGCAAATGTTTGTGCATGTTGCTTTCCTTCATTAGGGATTCCCTCTGTACTAATCAATCGAGTGTTCAGTAATCTTAATGTTGTCAGCTATTTGTTGTTGTTTTTTTCAAAACTTTTGTCTTCCCACTGCTATACAATCATCATTTGAAATTCAGCAATACAATATGTAAGGGGCAGTGGTGGTCTAGTGGTATAGGGCGCTGGATCGCTGATCCAAAGGTTGGGGGTTCGAGTCCCACTCTGCACAAGGTTGTCACTGCCCCCCCCCCAGTAAAGCTAACTGGGTTATCAAAGGCCGGCCATGTCTCTCACTGTCTATGGTGTGAGGCATGTAAAAGAACCATTGCTGACTTTCGACAAGAGTAGGCTGCAAAGCCGTCAGCGTGTTTCCGCCCTGCGATGGCCTGGCGAGCTGTCCAGGGTGTACTCTGCCCTCGCCTGAAGTTGGCTGGGATGGGCACCAGCCTCCCCGCGACCCAAGTTAGGGTACAGAAAATGAACTGAACTGAACAATACAATATATGTGTTAGAATGTATAAACTTAAAAATAAGGCATTGCAACTTCTTCCATGGAAAAACGACTCAAGGGCAGACGCAATATAGCGGGTACTTCAGCAATATTCAAGAGTTAGGTTCCAAGAATAAATATATGATGAGTGAACCGTGATATAGTGGCAGTCAACTGAATGTGAAAATTATTCCGATCTATGGCTGGTTTCTTGGTGCATCTCTGACAAAAACTTAAGAAGACTGTGCCACGTAGTCGTCTAATTTTAACCAATTCAAAGTATAATTCAGTATATACTACAATGAAACACAAAAATGGAAACAAAAACATTTTTTATTATTTATTTTTACATTTCTGTAGCGTGACATTGCCACCTCTTCTAAATAATCCATGAGTGGTTTGTCCGGAATTTTGATTCAAGCATTATCTACTGATGATAAGCAATTATTATAATAAGTAAAAATTCAATGAGCGAAAGTATTATGCAGCGAGTTATTCGAGAATTCTCTATCAAAGGCAAGCCACAGGAAACAGTTTTCCATTCAGGTGTTTTGGTGTGTAGTATGGGAAACGCAAGAAAAAAAACACATTGAAGCAGCTTTCTTGTGATTTTTTTTTTTTTTTTTTTTTTTTTTTTTTTTCCCCCAGTGCAGCTAACTGGGTTATCAAAGGCGGGCCATGTCTCTGACTGTCTATGGTGAGAGATGTAAAAGAACCATTGCTGACTTTCGTAAAGAGTAGCTGCAAAGCCGTCAGCGTGTTACTGTCCCTTGTTAAAGGGTTGTGACAGGAAGGGCATCCGACGTAAAAACCTCTGCCAAATCAAATGTGTGAATCAGATGATTCGCTGTGGCGACTCCCGAGAAAGGGGAAAAGCCGAAAGGAAAAGAAGAATAAGAAGAAATTGTGATAATGACAATGGTGCCTCTGACCATGCTTTTGTAGTTATGTACACCATGTAGTATATACTAAGAATAATTAAGGTACTATCTATACTAACACACTTAATATTTTTAAGGTGTACGAAGGAATTGACAAAATATAGTTCATTGTTGTTTATTCATTTTTTTTTTTAATTGAACTGTCCACAGTTCCCTTAATTCCAGTGAATGGATCTTAAAAATCTTAAAACTACACCATATAAAGCCAAGATATATTTCACAATCCAGTACAATATTGAGCAATAGATTGTGGAAGGACCCCATATGGGATTTAAAATCAGGTGTCTGTATGAGTGAAGTGACCATATAGTCTGAAATTATGCACATTTTAACAAACAAAACAATGAAAATATTTTCTTTATTTAAAATTGTCACTTATGGGAAAACTGGATGGTTTTAAGTCATATTCAGGCAGAAAAACAGAAAAGTGTAAATGGTTTACAAACTTTCAGGCACAGCTGTATATGGTACCTGCCATGTGTTTATTACTGCAGGAAGTAAACATGACACAGAAGATACCGAAGATGAGCAATATGATGAAGATTATGAAGAAAGTGTTCCTATAGAAAATGAGAGTTATGTGAACCTTAGGAAAAGGATGGAAAGAAAAATTGAGATAAGAGCTGATGATGTGCTGCAGGAAAACAAAAAGCTTTGTCGGGAATTCAAGAGAAAACTGGTACCAGCTTTTAATTTGAATCATTTACTTTTTTTACACATCGTATTCACTCTGATAGCTTGTATCTCTGTGCCTGAAAACAATCAAATACATTCTTTGTATTAAGTGTTCTGTCTCTACCAGTCTTCCAGGCGCTATGTGTCAATGCAGGAGCAAAGGGTCAAGCTACCTGTGTGGGAAAAGAGACACAACATCCTTCAAGCTCTGGAAAAGAATCAGGTTCTTGTTATTAGTGGTATGACAGGGTATGTTAACATGAAAATATGATGTGTTGTGTTTATGTGTTAAGAAAGACCTTTATAAAAATGAGGTGCTTGTTTAATTTCAGGTGTGGTAAGACCACTCAGATTCCTCAGTTTATCTTAGATGATTCTCTGAGTGGACGAGTGGAAAGTGTAACCAACATCATATGCACTCAGCCTCGCCGTATTTCTGCCATCACTGTGGCAACTAGGGTTGCTCAAGAACGGGCAGAGACTCTGGGCCACTCCACCGGATACCAGATACGTTTGGAGACTGTCAGAGTAACTATCTCTCATGTGTACACACATTCTAACTTTTATCTTTACATATTTTAACCATTACTGACAAGTTTAAAGCATGACAATAATGATGCTGCCTGATCCATGTTACTTATAGCAGACAGAGTCATCATTTTCATCCTCTTCTTTATCTTCCTCTGCTTTATCCGGGATTGGGTCGCAGGGGCAGTAGCCTAAGCAATGAGGTCTGGAAAGCCTTCTCCCTAACCACATCCTCCAACTCTTCTGGGTGGACACAGAGTTGTTCCCAGATCAGCCGAGAAACATAATCCTTCCAATGTGTTCTAGGGTGACCACACCAGGGAAGCGATCGAGAGGCATTCTAACCAGATGCCCGAGCCACCTCAACTGGCGCCTCTCAGTGTGGAGGAGCAGCAGTTCTACTCTGAGCTTCCCCTGAATGGCTGAGCTTCTCACCCTATCTCTAAGGGAGAGCCCCGCCACCTGGCTAAGGAAGCTCATTTCAGCCGCCTATATCCGAATTCTTGTTCTTTTGGTCACCTTTCAAAGCTCGTGATCATAGGTGTGAGTTGAAATGTTGCTCGACTGGTAAATTGAGAGCTTTGCCTTGAAGTTCAACTTCCTCTTCACCTAAAAAGGACTAGTACAAGCTGTGCTTTACAGCAGAGGCTGCAGTGATCCCCTGTCGATCTCGCGCTCCATCCTGCCCTCACTCGTTAACAAGTACACGAGATACTTGAGCTCCTTCATCTGGTGCAGGACCTCATTCCAGACCCGGAGGGTGCATTCCACTCATATCCAGCTGAGAACCAGGCCTCAAGATGCTGAGTCTCATCCCAGCTGGATAAGCGTGCAATGCACCCTCCGGGCCTGGAATGAGCTCCTCCATTTGGTGTAGGACTTCATTCCAGACCCGGAGGGTGCATCTTGAGGCCTGGTTCTCAGCTGGATAAGAGTGGAATGCACCCTCCGGGTCTGGAATGAGGTCCTCCATTTGGTGCAGGACCTCATTCCAGACCCGGAGGGTGCATTCCACTCTTATCCAGCTGAGAACCAGACCTCAAGATGTTGATTCTCATCCCAGCTGCTTCGCACCCGACTGCGAGTCACTCCATTGGAAGCTGGAGGTCCTGGATTGATGAAGCCAAAAGGACAATGTCATCCACAAAAGGTAGAGACGAGATCTGATGGTCACCAAACCAGAACCCCTTGACACCTCGGTTGCGCCTAGAAATCCTGTCCAATCAACATAATCGGTGACAAAGGACAGCCTTGTCGGACTCCAACTCTCACCAGAAACAAAGTTGACTTGCTGTGACCTGTGCGGACCACACTCTGGCTCCGGTGATACAGCGATCGAATGGACCGTAGCAAAGGGTCCAGAATGCCATACTTCCAGAGCACACCCCACAAAATAGCCCAAGGAACACGGTCGACAACTTTCCCTAAATCCACAAAACACATGTGGACAGATTGGGCAAACTTCCATGCCCCCTCCAGGATCCTGTAGAGCAGGGATGGGCAAACTATGACCTGCAGGCGACATCTGGCCCGTTGGTCATTTTAATCCGGCCCGCTGAAGATTGATTGGTACAGAATTCATGTTTGATGTGAATGACTGATCAATTGTATTAATTTGACTTTGACTTGTAATAACAGCATTTCAACACCAGTGGCGCATTAGGCACAGTCAGTTGATTTTGCGGAGCTCGAGCCACTTCCGGTTATCACTCTGCTACTGCACAGAGCCCATCTGCAGCAATGTCAGGGGGAAAAAAGAAAAGTCGACAGTGAGTGCCGGCTGTTTCATAAGGAATGGACACCTAAATACTTTTTTACTGAAGTCCGGTCAAATGCTGTATCACTGTATATCAATGGGCCATGTGGCACTGATGACCTTCCGTCCACAACTATGGGCTGCCGCCTATGTACAAGAAGTATGGCCCATTCGGATTCCATGTCACCCGCTTCCTTTGGGACGTGGTTGCAGCGCTGCTGGAGGTGAGAGTTAAAGGCCCCTCTGACGGGAGACTCCGCCAAATTTCCCAGGAGACCCTAACTAGATGCTTGGGCCTGACAGGTCTAGAAGGCGGCGTCCCCTGCCACCGGAGCCAGCTCACCAATTGGTGGTGATCGGTTGATAGCTCACCTCCTCTCTTCACCCGAGTGTCCAGAACAAGTGGCCGCAAGTCCGGTGACATGACGACAACTTGGTTTCCAGAGCCCAAGCTATTCGATGAGGTGAATCCAACTATATCTAATTGGTACCTCTCCACCTCATGCATCAGCTCCGACTCCTTCCCTGCCAGAGAGGTGACATTCCATGTAATGTGACATGTCCCAAGAGTCAGAGTCCGTAGCCGAGGATTGGTCCAACAGAACCCCTGCTTTTGGTTGCCACCCAATTCACACTGCACCCAACCCCTATAGAACCTCCCACAAATGGGGGGGGGGGGGTCCATGGGAGGGTGGACCCTCGTCAACTCTTCGGGCTAGGGCTGGCTGGGCTTCATGGGCAGAAGCCTGACCACCAGAAGCTCGCCAGGTCTGCTGATAAACACAGTTGGGGGGTGGTGTTTGAAGGCAGGCTAACAGAGTTGCATGTATTTGTTCCCTCCGTATTAAAGCCCCATTTGTTCTTGAGGACCCTATAGCATCCAGTTTTGGTGCAGAAACGATTCAGGCTCATCAAGAAGGGCTATGGCTCATGTGAGCTGGATGGGAGGCACTTCTTCAGGCTGATGGAAACCTTGAGTGGTGCAGACTGGGTGTGGGCATCCATTGGGAATTAGGACTGCCACTGAAGGCCTGGACAGGGTGGAGAAAGCTGTGTCTAGACTTAAGTCTTTTAGGTGGTGGCTCCCTATCGAAGATAAGAGGTATAGGTCACTCTCTTGTTTCAGCTTCTTTTGAGACAATTCTACACAGCAGTTCAAGATGGTCTACTTTTGTTGGTTTGAGGCACCCTGTGATGGCTCTGCAAGGAGCGTATAAGTCAGTGTCTACCTTGGAAGCATGAACTGCTCTACACCAGACTGAATATTCAGCAATGAAGAAGCAGGGGGTGAAGACTGTTGTGCAAGTGGTACTGGCATCTGTGCTCCATTTGGTGGTAGCAGGCTGCTTAAGAATGTTGTTCCTGACACCATTCTTTGCCCTTATAGTGTTGATGTGGTCCTTGTTGCACAAGAGTCCAATGGTATAGAAAATGGCTAAAGCACACACACAGTACAATCCAAACTGACACCAAGGTAGACTTACTGTGTGTGCTTTAGTCATTTTCTATACCATTGGGCGTTTAGTTGCTGGTGTGCTTCAATTTTTTTCAGATTAAAGGTACTAAGATGCATCTAGTCTGGTTTTGCACACAGATGGTTTGCTGCGTTGTAGGCAGTGACACTATCCAGAGATGGTTTCCTCTACTCTGGAGTGGTCATCTGCATAAAAGAAGTTCTTGGTTTTCTGGTGGATGGAGTTGTTATTGGTATAGATGTTAAACAGTTGGGGCATGAGGATGCTTCTTTTTTGGGAAGATGGCACAAGCAATACATTCTTAGCTGTGGCTTGGTGTAGTCATTACCAAGGATGTGGATTGTTTTCCAAGACTTTTTACTACCGTGTGTCAGTCATGTCAGTAGACTTGATTCAATTTTGACGCATCTTCTTTCCAATCTTCTTTCCACATCGGAGCTCACCTGACCTGCTTCTGTAATGGGTAAAATATGTAAACATAAAATCAAATTGTTTTACTTTCTGCACAACATACTAGTATACTAAAAGTCTTGAAAGAGACTGATTACTATTACCATTCTTATTCATGCATGAGTGGAGGTCATCAGTCTGTACAGTAATAATTTTAAAAATATAAACCAAATCTTGTTTTAGTGTGTTGTTTAGCTTCAGTTCTCATGTCGTGTGTGCAGACATTTGTTTGTCTCTGTCTTGGTGAATGTCAATAAATTGAGAACCTCTTTCAATGTTTCATCTTAGGGACTATTATAATAATTGTTACTCATCTCATTCCAGTGGTACTTGTCAAGAAGTAAGATATATTAGGAAGGGAATGGCTTGTGATGGCTAGAAAAAATAATTAAGAGTTGCATGATAGTGGTACCTTCAAAGGGATTGTAAGCATTAGCCTACAAAGGCTATAGAAATTAAAGGGATAGTGAAGGTGTTATTAGCATATCCACCTTATCTAGAATCCTTTTGTTGTGAAATATATTTTATAGTTGTAGTCAAGGGGAGGTTCAGAAAAAGAAGGCAAATGTGTGTCTGTAGTATTTTGTAGTTTTCATGCAGTTTCTTGGATTTTTGCTGAAACTAATAACCGTCTGTGTCTGCACATGTCCAGTCCTCCTGCACTAGGCTGCTGTTCTGCACCACTGGTGTGTTATTGCGTAGGCTAGAGGGCGATGCTCAGCTCAGTGGAGTTACCCATGTCATAGTAGACGAAGTTCATGAACGCACAGAGGAAAGGTGAACAAAGACTATGATCCTCATCTCACACATAAACTTATCTGTATAATAAGTACCTTATGACATTTGAATCACTTTCTCCCTCTCAGCGACTTCCTGTTGCTGGTTCTCCAAGATCTGATATCGCAAAGGCCTGACATTAAGGTTATCCTTATGAGTGCTACCCTCAATGCTGATCTCTTCTCCCAGTATTTTCACATGTGCCCTACCATTCACATACCAGGCAAAAATTCCTTTATATGTATACTTAAATACTGCTTTCAGTATTCAGTTTTGAAATTAATTTCATGGTTAACAATAAACATATCACTTCCCCTTCAGGACGTACATTCCCAGTGGAGCACTTCTTCCTTGAAGACGCCATCGCAATGACAAGGTAATATAAAGCAAATACATACAGTTTTATCACTGCCAAACTTACATACAACTTTATGTGGATTGGATAGGATGAACAGAATAATAAGCAGCTTAATAAAACTCAATATCCTCTCACATGTTAACTGAAATAAACGACTACAGTCGGCCCTCTACTTACGAAATTAATCCGTTCCAGAGCCTTTTTGGGAACCTGGAGTTTTCGTAAGTAGAGGTGCATTTTACATGTAAAACGCGTGATTCGTTCCAAGGCTCCCAAGACTACCCCATAAACCCTTTAAAAATTATAAAAGTTCACCAATTTTGTGTGAAATATGTATGAAATATGTGTTAAAACTAAAAGAAAATTATTTATCAAACCATTTAAACATTTTATTAACATATTAAACCATTTTATTAACATATTTATTAATTAAAACATTATTAAACATTTTTTATTTTTTAACGCACATACACACACACACAACACTGTCTCTCTCTCTCTCGCTCTCTCTCTCTCTCTCTCTCTCTCTCTTTTTGAGCCGTGTTGTATTTAAAGCGGAATTACCTGTTTGAAAGATCTGAGGTCCGGATTCAATATTAACTTGCTTCCTTGCGAGATTCTGTGCATGCAAAATTTGTGGCACCGCCCACTTTCGTGCACAAAAATGCTTCGTGGCCAAATGCGGCACTTTTGAGACGTGGCGCGGCTCAACTGGACCTCCTTAAATAAGCTGCAATGTGTACTCTCAAAAAAACTCACAAAACTCATGAACCAACAGTACATCTCTCCTTTACGCATGTGACAAACAAGCTTATGGGTACAGTATTGTGGAGATTCAGCTCCCTCCTGGCCAATGGGAGGCCAGCGAGGCGGGATGTTGGGATACAGCCAATGAGAGAGCAACTCATGCATTGTTCGAATTTTTGAATGGTGCGTTTGGCGCTTTTCGTAAGAAGAGATTGTTTCAGATTGTATACAGATGGCAAAAATTTAGGAAAGTGTTTTTTGTAACCTGGATACAAATTTTCGTATACAGAGGTTTTCATAAGTAGGCCGACTGTAATTATAATAAAGTATAATATATGATGCGGTATAACTGTAAAAATACAGTGGGCATTAAAAGTGATGAAATGCTAGTACTGTAATAAAGTTAAAGCATAGAGTAATTTAAATCTAAACAGTTTGGTTTAATTGTAGTTACAATTTACCAGTAAATGGGAGTTGTAACTTAACAGAATTAAAAATTATTTGCGAGGTGAATATCACTGCATGTTTCAGGGACAATTCAACATTATCTACGTCTTCTTCAGTGAGTACATTTTTGTATATACTACACAGGAACCTAAGGAAAGCAAACCAAAATAAAATTTTATGGCCTCTTTTGACATTTTAATGTATTCAGACATTTTTCAAATACACAGAGGCAGTGGGGGGGTGTGATAAATATCCTTGCCAATAGGTGGAGCTAGGTACTTAGAAGAAGCATGTGAACGAGCATGGAGGAATAATGGTGCTGAGGCTTATGTTATCAGTATGTACTGTACTGATACCTGTATTTTTATTTTTTATTTTTTCAAATAATGTCAGTAATATATTTTTTTAAAAAGCTGTATGAACTCACGGTTATTCAAATACTTTAATGTGCTGCCCCTATTCTTCACAATAGTACATCAAAGTCACATTATTCAATGTTGTTAATTAGCATGATTGAGCACAGTTTAATGAGATTAGCATGCTATACAGCTAGCACAGTTTCTGAATTATACTATTCGCAAAAAATAACATTTGTTCTTTTTTTTTTTCGGAACTCAAAAATCCTAATTAGGGTTGCGGGGAGGCTGGGGCCCATCTCAGCTGACTCTGGGAAAGGGTACACCCTGGAAGACAGTGATATGATAAATAAATATGCTCTTTGGCAAATGGCTTCGCCAAAGCACTGTACAGTGAGCCCTCACTTTTCGCAGTTAATGGGGACCGAGACCCTCTGCCAACGCTGAATTTCCGCGAAGTAGGATCGACCCCCCCTGACTGACGTATACGTACATGTATTCTGTCTGTCTTCCTTTCGGCTTTTTTCCCTTTTACTCGGGAGTCGCCACAGCGAATCATCTGATTCGCACGTTTGATTTGGCAGAGGTTTTTACGTCGGATGCCCTTCCTGTCACAACCCTTTTAGCAAGGGACAGAAACACGCTGACGACTTTGCAGCTACTCTTTACGAAAGTCAGCAATGGTTCTTTTACATGCCTCACACCATAGACAGTGAGGGACATGGCCCACCTTTGATAACCCAGTTATCTGCGTTGGGGGGGGGACAGTGACAACCTTGTGGAGAGTGGGATTCAAACCCCCAACCTTTGGATCAGCGAGCCAGTGCCCTAGACCACCACTGCCCATGTATATGTGTATATAATATCAATAAATTCATATTCAATGCTATAAATGTTTATAATAACAATTGAACATTCAAATATAATGTATACTGTAATATGTAAATAAAATATAAATAATATAAAATACATACGTGTAATTGTGCATAGATGTAAAATGAGTAAAGATAGTGAAGCCGTTTTGCGAGTCTTCGCTTCATCCTACTTTATGTACCGCACTGTCGATTCGTTCAAACCGTAATGGCGTAGCTACGGCCTTCCTTAATCATGTCTAATAATGTCACCGTCTCTTCCACTGTCATCATCTTCCGCTTCTTCTTCTTCGGTTCAGAGGAAGATTTAGAAGGAGGAGGACGTATAGGAGCCGTTTTCAATGGTGTCACAAACACTTATTTCGCACAAACAAATGCCACTGTAATCAACCACACAGATAGTTACACAGTACGTCCGTACACCAGCAGCGTTCCATAAGAAGGGATGCTGGAATGCCTGGGAAATTCGTCTCGACCAATCAGCATTCGAGATGTCAGAGCTGAGTCAACCCAAGTACCAAACCCGAGTTGGTAGCGACTTCGCTGCATTTTCCTTAACTTTTTTCCCCATTTTTCCTTAATTTCCTTATTTTTTATTTTTCGATGAATATTTTTGAAAAACCCACAATGCACTGAAGCGGCAGAAACTAAAGCGTGAAGTAGCGAGGGATCACAATTTGTATTCTTAAGCTGTAAGCTTCAATTAATTTTCTCAATATTTATGCTAGTGCCATGCTCTATCTCAATCTTTGTTTACAACAGCATAAATGGTGAGTAAATAAAATGTTTATAGCTCAGGGTGGTGGTGCTTTGGCATCTATGAGGAGGAACTTTAGTGCATGTAAGTCATGCAGTATTCATGCCAGCTAACCAATAGCAACGGTACAAAATCAATAATTATTTAATGGATTTCCACCAATCAGAAACAAAAAAAATCCTTTGAATGAATAAATAATTTCCGTTATCCTGTTTTTGTTTTTTTTTAATTCAGATGTAACCCTGTGCTATGTAGTATATAAAGTATATAACTAAACCCATCTGGTTGTTATTAATACAGCCAGTGCATATTCACATATTCAGATTCTGAACAATTGTTTACCAAACAATTAAATATACATCCTAAATTAAATTGCCAGTTGAAGTAAGTAATAATCAAACATATTTTCTGGGTATTCAAACATTTAGTGTGCGTGTGTGTGTGTGTGTGTGTGTGTGTGTGTGTGTGTGTGTGTGTGTGTGTGTGTGTGTGTGTGTGTGTCAGGTATGTGATTGAGGACCGCAGCCCATACTTGCGCTTGGCAAAGCAGAATGTCCCGCTCAATCAAGGGACAAGAAAAGCTCCGCCTGCTGTGATGATCATCGATGATGATGATGATGATGGGTGGTCATTTAGCTCCTTCGTAAAAAAAGATACAGTCAAGGACTCCATTCCTGATCATCAACTCAATGTGCAAGAGCTCACACTCCGATATCCAAGTAAGGAGATGTACAATTGTACTCCTTCAGTTCTTCATTAAGAAATTTATCTTTCACTTTGAATCTCTGATTTCTGAAACTAGCTTAATTTTGTTTAATTATGTTGTTAAGTAAATCATTAAGATGGAATGGTTATATTTATTTATATCCAAAACCCAAACATTTCCTTCTACTACTGTTTCTACCGTACCTGTGTCTTTCCTTATAAGCTTGCTCAAAAGCTGTGGTGAAAACTCTGGCTGCATTGGATCTGGATAAAATTAACATGGACCTTGTGGAAAGTCTACTCGAGTGGATTGTAAATGGAGACCACAGTTACCCTCCAGGTAATGTTATTAGCTCTTTTCTTGCATGTGAAAAATACCGTGATTTCACAAATAAGTTCCCCCGTGTTCGAGACAAAAGCATGTTGTTTAATGACCCGCAAAAATAGAAGAACGTTTTTTTTTTTTTATGTTAAAATACACAGTTCATAACTGTGCATTGCATTTTCACCATTTGGGGCCACTAGAGTTCACTGTACAGGCTGACAGACGAGGTTAGACAAGATTCCCCATGGACGATGATGTTTGCAGATGACATTGTGATCTGTAGTGAGAGCAGAGAACAAGTGCAGGAAAATCTAGAGCGGTGGAGGTATGTTCTGGAAAGGAGAGGAATGAAGGTTAGCCTCAGTAAGTCAGAATACATGTGTGTGAATGAGAAGGACTCAAGAGGAACGGTGAGGTTACAGGGAGCAGAGATAAAGAAGATGGAGGATTTTAAGTACAGTGATACCTCAGCTCACGAACATAATTGGTTCCCAGAAAGTGTGTGTAAGGCGAAAAGTTCGTCTTCCGAACATTTATTTCCCATAAGAAACCATTAAAATGAGAATAATCCGTTCCCAGGTCCCCATAAAACATAATTTTCTACTAAATAAGCCTTAAAACTACACAAAAATATACCTTATTTTATGTATAATAAATGTGCTATTGTATTGTAATTAAAGAAATAAACTGTACTGTATAATAAAGTCGTTTTATTTACCTTTGTGATGGTAGTTGATGGCTTGATGGAATGGAGTGGGAGGAGGAGGGAGGGAGGGACTTACTGTTTGGAAGGAGTGTTTGGAAACGCCTACTGTTTGGAAACACCCTTAGCCACACACGCACCCTTAATAGCTTCCTTGTTCTTAAGGATGGTAGCAATGGTAGACTTAGCGTACTGGTACTGGGATGCTGAGTCACACAAACGCACACCTCGTTCGTGTTTTTCAATGATCTCCGCCTGTGGTGGGGTCTTTTTCGGTCCCATAATAGCCAAAGTACACTCAATATGGTCCAAAATGTCTATCAAACACAAACCACGTCTGCACTCAAAGAAAGGGGTGTGACGAACTGTGACGCCATGAGCGTGCGTCAGCTTCTCGTGGCCGCCACCGTGGCGCTGTTCGACCGCGTGGTTTGATTCATCCGCCGAAAACTAGTTCGTCAGCAGAGACTATATGCTCGCAAATTTAATGTTCTTGAGGCGAAAAGTTCGTGAGCTTAAGCGTTCGTCAGCGGAGGTTTTACTGTACTTAGGCTCAACCACCGGAGCAATAGAGAGTGTGGAAAAGAGGTGAAGAAGCGCGTGCAGGCAGGTTGGAATGGTTGGAGAAAAGTGTCCGGTGTGATGTGTGATAGGAAGGTATCGGCAAGAATGAAGGGAAAAGTGTACAAGACGGTGTTGAGGCCAGCGATGTTGTATGGTTTAGAAACAGTGGCTCTGGGGAAAAGACAGGCGGCAGAGCTGGAGGTAGCGGAGATGAAAATGTTGAGGTTCTCTTTGTTCGCTTTTTGGAGTAACGAGGATGGATAGGATCAGAAATGAGTACATCAGAGGGACGGCACATGTAAGATGCTTTGGAGACAAAGTCAGAGAGGCTAGATTGAGATGGTTTGGACATGTACAGAGGAAGGATAGTGAATATATTGGTAGTAGGATGCTGAGGTTGGAGCTACCAGGCAGAAGGCCCAGAGGAAGACCAAAGAAGAGATTTATGGATGTTGTGAAGGAAGACATGAAGGTCGTTGGCATAAGAGAAGAAGATGCAGAGGACAGGGTGAGATGGCGGGAGATGATTCGCTGTGGCGACCCCTGAAGGGAACAGCCGAAAGGAAAAGAAGAAGACTAAAATAACCTGATCTGGAGGCAGTCTAATTCTTCACCATTTTTGTGTGTGTATGTGCAGGTGCTGTTCTGGTCTTCTTGCCTGGTTTAGCTGAAATAAAGCAGTTATATGAGCAGCTGCAAGCCAATAGGATGTTTAACAACAAACGGGCTAAGAAGTATGTACACATCCAGACATAACTTTAGTTACTGAGCATTCTGTGATGCGTCTGAAAAATATTGTGTGATGTTTATAGGTGCGTGGTGTACCCACTTCACTCCTCTCTGTCCAATGAGGAGCAACAGGCTGTGTTTACACGGCCACCAGAGGGCGTGACCAAAATCATCATCTCTACTAACATTGCGGAGACATCAGTAACCATTGATGATGTGGTGTACGTTATCGACTCTGGCAGAATGAAAGAGAAGAGGCAAGATTTTGGAAATATTACATGACCCTCCAGGACTGAGGCTGAACAGCCTTGTGCAAGACAATTCATAACTTGTGTGGTACTGGAAGCACATGCTGTTAATTAGAGAGAACATGTGTCATTAATTAAAGGGCCTGTGTATATTCAGGTATGATGCTAGTCGCAGTATGGAGAGTCTGGAGGATGTGTGGGTGTCTCGTGCTAATGCCTTGCAGAGGAGAGGACGAGCTGGCCGTGTGGCCTCTGGAGTCTGCTTCCATCTGTTCACCAGCCATTGCTTCACTCACCACCTGAGCCAACAGCAGCTGCCTGAGATCCATAGAGTGCCATTGGAGCAGCTTTGCCTCAGGTATGTGGTTGGTTCAAATTTCACTGAATCTCCTGTGAATTTTCATCAGTGTTCCACTCCATGGCAGTCTCCATGAGTCATGTTCTAATCCACGCATTACGGTAAATAAAAAACGAAAGTGAACGGTGTATGGGTGCGAATTCTAAACAGCCTTAAAATGACTTATTTTATACTATTCTGCTGCAAGTATTTAACATTCAGGATGTGCAATAACACAGCAAAATAAAGCATAACGGTGGAATAATACAGAATGTAACCATCCCAAATAATTTTGGAATTACAGTACGTTCTGAAGTGGTGTTATTACGCTGATACCAAAACTATTTGCAACTGATTACAGATTCTATTTTTTAAAGAATGACACATATTACTTTTATTTTATTTATTTCACCCCTTTATAGTTCCATTTAATGACAAGTTAATTCTTATTCTTCTTTCAATTCTGTGTCTGTCTTCCTTTCGGCTTTTCCCTTTTACTCGGGAGTCGCCACAGCGAATTATTTTGATCCGCACGTTTGATTTGGCAGAGGTTTTTACGTCAGATTCCCTTCCTGTCACAACCCTTTTTAGCAAGGGATAGAAACACGCTGACGGCTTCGCAGCTACTCTTTTTTACGAAAGTCAGCAATGGTTCTTTTACATGCCTCTCACCATAGACAGTGAGAGACATGGCCCGCCTTTGATAACCCAGTTAGCTGCACTGGGGGAGTTATTTCAGTACAGTATCTAAGTTAATGTTTAGAATGTTTGTGCATGAGATTTTATGTTCTGTAGCATGTTTAACAAATATAAATGGAAAATTTATATGTATAGAAATGTGGTGGTCTAGTGGTATAGGGCGCTGGATCGCTGAGCCAAAGGTTGGGGGTTCAAGTCCCACTCTCCACAAGATTTGTCACTGTCCCCCCCAGTGCAGATAACTGGGTTATCAAAGGCGGGCCATGTCTGTCACTGTCTATGGTGAGAGGCATGTAAAAGAACCATTGCTGACTTTCGTAAAGAGTAGCTGCAAAGTCGTCAGCGTGTTTCTGTCCCTTACTAAAAAGGATTGTGACAGGAAGGGCATCCGACGTAAAAACATCTGCCAAATCAAAACGTGCGAATCAGATGATTCGCTGTGGCGACTCCTGAGTAAAAGGGAAAAAGCCAAAAGGAAGACAGACAGCAATAATTCTTTTACATGCCTCTCACCATGGACAGTGAGAGACATGGCCCGACTATATTTATAACAAACTCTCTAGACAGTTGTTTCTGCACCAGTCCACACACACACACACACACACACACACACACACACACACACACACACACTCTCTCTCTCTCTCTCTTAACTGAACTAATTAAGAAACATTAAACTGACTTTTTTTTTTTTTTTTAAACCCAGCTATTTTAATTCTAACTGTTGGAAAATGCTGAGAATTAAATCTCCTTCAAGAACCGGGAAGAAAGCCTTTCCTTGTGCTGTTTAGAAAAAATTAGTAAATTCATTATATGGCTCCATAAATGTTTTCCTTTTTTTGTCAAGTTCAGATTCTGTGGATATTTATGTCACAACATTTTTAGTGTTTTTCTTATGTGGGGATTGGTTTCTTCCATGTTTTTCTCTGTCCTCCCACGAAAAAAAAAAAAACATGCCAAAATGTACAAGGGCGTATTTATGCATATTTACTGATATGTGTGAAATGAGTTTGAACGCGCACAATGTCCTGTGATGGATTGGAGCCCCATCCAGCATTCATGCATCATATTTCTGGGATCAGCTCCAGATCTACTGCAACTCAGACAAATACACTGCCTGTCAGTGTGTGTGTGTGTGTGTGTGTGTGTGTGTGTGTGTGTGTGTGTGTGTGTGTGTGTGTGTGTTTGGGGGCATTTTGCCTTGGACCGCCTTTTGCCTTAATTACAGCACATAACCACCATGGCATTGTTTCTACAATCTTAGCTGGGTCGCCAAAGTTTTTTTTTTTTTTTTTTCAACACATCCCAAAGTCTTTAAATAGGGTTGAGGTCTCTGTGGAGCTTTCTCATGTGTCAAAATGATTCGTCATGCTCCCTGAACCACTCTATCACCATTTGGGTTAGTTTTATATCTGTTCCATCAGGAAAGAAAAAGTCTATTGATGGGTAAACTCTTCATTCAGTTCATCAGCTGACTTTATTTTATGGACACAATGTTGAATGTGAGCATTGACCTGACCAATGCCAAAGCAGCAATGCCAAGGAAGTTACGCACTGTGATTAAGACTAAAGGAGATTCAGGAAAATATTATTGCGTATGACTTTTTTTTTTTTTTTTTTGCCATAGTGTATATCTATTACTGAAGAGATGGATGCTGTGTATATATATATATATATATTTTATTGCATGCCTAACCGTCTACCCTTTTTTCCCCACAAGGACTAAAGTGTTGGAGATGTTCTCCAAGACTCCCCTGTACTCTGTGTTTTCTCGGCTCATAGAACCTCCCGCACAGGGTAGTCTGGAAGCAGCAAAGCAGAGACTTTGTGCTCTTGGTGCACTTACAGAAACTGAGAGTCTGACTCCTCTTGGTTGGCATCTTGCCTGTCTTCCTGTGGATGTGCGCATCGGAAAGTTGATGCTGCTGGGCGCCATCTTCCGCTGTCTGGATCCAGCTCTTACCATTGCTTCTAGCCTGGCCTTCAAGAGCCCATTTGTAAGCAAGGATTAGTTTTTGCTCCGATTTCACTTCTACTCTCTTCCTCTTTCATCAGCCCCTACTGTATTTCTTACCCAGGTCTGTCCATGGGATAAAAGAGATGAAGCTAATGAGCGGAAGCTCAGTTTTTCTCTCGCCAACAGTGACCATCTTGCTCTGCTACAGGCGTATAAGGTTTTTAATGTTTCTTGGAAGACTGCTTGTGTTATACTGAAGTTGGCTTATAAGACACAAATGATGATGTAATCCTTGCTTTTGTGTGATAGGGTTGGTGTACTGCAACACAAAACGGTTCACAAGCTGGCTATCGGTACTGCAGAGAGAACTTCCTGTCTATTCGGGGACTACAGGTGAGTCTGCACACCAGTTAGCTAATTGATTTTTAAATTTAGTTAATAGAGTTGTTGTCTAATTCAGGATATTTATTCATTTATTTTATAGGAGATAGCATGTCTGAAGAGGCAGTTTGCAGAGCTCCTCTCTGATATTGGCTTTGTAAAAGATGGACTGACTGCCAGAGGCATAGAGAGGATGAGCTCGACAGGAACTGATGGCGTTCTAGAGGCTACAGGATATGAGGTAACTTTGCATGTATGTTTATTACCATATTAATCATGCTGAAAAGGAAGTAAATGCAGTTTGGTGATTCTGTGTACTGTATAAATGTTCTGCTGACACAAACCCAAGCAAATAAACACACTTTTGCTCTGTTTGTCTCTCTGAAAGGCAAATCTAAACTCTGAGAACACAAAGCTGATGTCAGCAATGTTGTGTGCAGCACTCTATCCGAATGTCGTCCAGGTTAGTGTCTGTAAAACTTTCTGCAAGTAATCGCGATGGTGCTTTGTGATATCTATGTATGAAATGTGCACGTGTCCGGTAGGTGCGAGCTCCACAGGGAAAGTATAAGCTTACAAGTAAAGGGGCCGTGAAGATGCAGCCTAAAGCTGAGGAGCTCCGCTTTCTCACTAAAAACGACGGAGTGGTTCACATCCATCCTTCATCCGTCAACTTTACGGTAACGGTCAAAACATGGCTCTTTTCCAGGCGATTTTATGTGTGTCGAATACACTGGCTTCACCCTGTGTTTGTTCCTTTTGTACAGGTGCGTCATTATGACAGTCCATACCTAGTCTACCATGAGAAAGTAAAGACTAGCCGTGTGTTTATCCGAGATTGCAGTATGGTATGTGTGTATCCCATGGTGCTGTTTGGTGGCGGGAAGGTCAATGTGGAGTTACAACATGGTGAGTTCATCATCTCTCTGGACGATGGCTGGATACGGTTCACTGCTGCAACACACGAAGTAAGTAGGCTCATTCTCAGAGTCAGTGTTGGTGTATGGCACAATGTCTGTCTGTCTTCCTTTCGGTTTTTCCCTTTTACTCGGGAGTCACCACAGCGAATCATCTGATTCGCACGTTTGATTTGGCAGAGGTTTTTACGTCAGATGCCACGCTGACGACTTTGCAGCCTACTCTTTACGAAAGTCAGCAATGGTTCTTTTACATGCCTCTCACCATAGACAGTAAGAGACATGGCCCGCCTTTGATAACCCAGTTAGCTGCACTGGGGGAGTTATTTCAGTACAGTATCTAAGTTAATGTTTAGAATGTTTGTGCATGAGATTTTATGTTCTGTAGCATGTTTAACAAATATAAATGGAAAATTTATATGTATAGAAATCTTCATGGTATTGATCGTGAAGGTTTGGTGTGCGGAAATAATGTTTTGTTAAATATGAGGTGTGGTTTTATTTGTTTCTAGGTTGCCGAGTTGGTGACGGAGCTGCGTTGGGAACTTGACCAGCTATTGGAGGAAAAAATCAAGAACCCCAGCATGGACTTGATCACCTGCCCACGAGGATCCCGCATCATACATACCATAGTGTCTCTTATCTCAACTCAATAATACACATGATCCTACACACACATCTCACGTCTGCACCAACCACATGTAATAAACCGTACATAATGTTCACCGCATCTGCCTTTTGTACAACACAGCCTTCTATTTAAATGGAAAATGCACATTTACACTTGTAATAGCGCTCAAAATTCCTTCTTCAGAGAGTGCACAATGAAATTTGCTAAACGGAAGTCAAGGTTGCCGTGCCTGAGGTTGCACCAAAGATTGCAACTGATTGTTGCCAAAAATCAACCAGAAAATGGTTAACTTTACATTAGTACATTTACTGAATACAACAAACCCCTTTATATGAGCATGTACTGTACTGTGCATGTTGTTCAACTTGTTTTCTGAACAAAAAGACCGAATCTAGCAAAGATCTAACGCTAAAGGTAAGCTAGCGTCATGTGCAGCAATTCCCCCCCAAAAGAATTCCAAGCCCTCTGTAATTTATACACATTGTTTTTCAACATGTACAAATTTGAACAGGAGTACATAGTGGATCCCGTGGGAAGAATACAAATAAAACAAAGTATTTACATAAAGAAAACTTACATTGGTGTAGATGATTGTAAAGCATTTACAAATTAGCATGAATGCTGCGATTGTAGGTATTTTATTATTCTTAGTTTTATTAAACAATGTTCATTAATGAATGGGAAAACTCATCTGAATGTCTTCAGTGTTATTTATTATATTTGGACATCTTATTGAATACAAGATTGTGTATAATATGCAAAACACTGTTAGTAAAAGAAAATAAAATTTTTAAAAGGTACAAAATAGTGAAAATTTTCTTCAGAGTATTAAAAAAAAAAAAAGTTTGTAAAAGTTATTTTAACCGTTATCCAAATACATAGTAGTGTTTCGCATGTATTGCAGAGTCCTAGAGATTTCCAAGCACACGTTTAACCTGAAACTACGGCTTTTTATCTGGCAAGATCACACTACGTAGTAATTTGTTTTGGGCTTTTTTTTTATTTATTTGTCTCTGGCCACTGAGAAAATAAAGCATGTAGTGTGAGCGTACTCCTCTCCTGGTCTCAGCAAAGCTTCAGGAAATTGGGGCTGAAGGGAAAAAAGCATAGTATGGCGACATTCATTTATGATAAGAAATTATAGTTATAGGATTACAGTCCTGGTAATTACCTGATTAACAGCATCTGGCCAGTTTTGTGTCTCCAGACAGAAGGCGCTGTGTTTTGGGTATGTTGTCCCTCCTTTTCCTCCAACTGTCCCATCCAGAAAGTTAGAGGTATAGAATTGAACACCAGGCTGGGTGGTGCTCACCTCCAGAATACGCCCTGACCCAGAATGCACCACTCTTCAGCAAGAGTAAGAGATTCTTATTAGATGATGCACAGTCATTTATTCATAGAAAAGATAAACAATGAACCGTATGGAAGTAAAGATAAGAATGACTTTACCTTGCACACTTTCTCTTTTTTTTTGGTTGTCCAGGAAGCCATAAGCAAAAATTGTGGTCAAATCCAGGGCCAGGAAGTTCCTTGAGTCGAGAGCCAAGAAGAACAGGCTTGCGGAGGTCAAAGAGTGAATTATCCACAGGTCTAATTTCTCCTGTGGAGAGATGAGTAATGAACTAAATCATTAAACTCACTGAACCAGAAATACTTTATAGTGGAGGAGCCTGATTAAATACTGTTAGTTCGAAAAAGGTTGAAAAACGACAAAGTAGGTTGACGCCCCACAGACCAGCTTTAACATGCTGCTGCAAGGTGCACTTTAATAATCTGTGTCCTGGATACAAATATCATGTATGAATGTAAACTGCAATACATACTGTACAATAGTAATGGAAATATAAACCATGAGGAGCAATCATTCTAAAGAGGCTGCAGTCACACCTTTAATGCAATATACTTGAACATCTCGTATTTCAAGACTTATTCTGACTGTTGTTTTTTATTTTACCTTTGGCAAGCATTGTGCATTTGTGTTATTTAAAAAAATGCAAAACTATAAACTGGAATCTTTTCGTTAAGACAATAGAGTCACTTAAGACAAAAGACAATAAAATTGAATAATGAGCTACCCGTAGGGATCATGTTTTCATCTACAGGAAGGTATGCCTCTGCTGAAATGCTGACTTCATGGTCATAAATGTCTGGTGCACCCTGAGAAGAAACAGACAAGTGTATGTATGCATGTGTGTGTATATACTAGTCCTTCTCAAAAAATTAGCATATTGTGATAAAGTTCATTATTTTCTGTAATGTCTGTCTTCCTTTCGGCTTTTTCCCTTTTACTCGGGAGTCGCCACAGCGAATCATCTGATTCGCACGTTTGATTTGGCAGAGGTTTTTACGTCGGATGCCCTTCCTGTCACAACCCTTTTTAGCAAGGGACAGAAACACGCTGACGGCTTTGCAGCTACTCGTTACAAAAGTCAGCAATGGTTATTTTACATGCCTCGCACCATAGACAGTGACAGACATGGCCCGCCTTTGATAATCCAGTTAGCCGCACTGGGGGGGACAGTGACAACCTTGTGGAGAGTGGGACTTGAACCCACAACCTTTGGATCAGCGATCCAGCACCCTATACCCCTAGACCACCACTGCCCCCCATTATTATCTGTAATGTACTGAAAAAAATGAAACTTTCATATATTTTAGATTCATTGCACACCAACTGAAATATTTCAGGTCTTTTATTGTTTTAATACTGATGATTTTGGCATACAGCTCATGAAAACCCAAAATTCCTATATCAAAAAATTAGCATATCATGTTCAGGTAGTCTAAACGAGCTATTAACCTAATCATCTGAATCAACCAATTAACTCTAAACACCTGCAAAAGATTCCTGAGGCTTTTAAAAACTCCCAGCCTGGTTCATTACTCAAAACCGCAATCATGGGTAAGACTGCCGACCTGACTGCTGTCCAGAAGGCCATCATTGACACCCTCGAGCAAGAGGGTAAGACACAGAAAGAAATCTCTGAGCGAATAGGCTGTTCCCAGAGTGCTGTATCAAGCCACCTCAGTGGGACGTCTGTGGGAAGGAAAAAGTGTGGCAGAAAACGCTGCACAACCAGAAGAGGTGACCGGACCCTGAGGAAGATTGTGGAGAAGGGCCGATTCCAGACCTTGGGGGACCTGTGGAAGCAGTGGACTGGGCTTCAGGCGCCGCATTCCCCAGGTCAAGCCACTTTTGAAGCAGAAACAGTGGCAGAAGCGCCTGACCTGGGCTACAGAGAAGCAGCACTGGACAGTTGCTCAGTGGTCCAAAATACTTTTTTCGGATGAAAGCAGATTTTGCATGTCATTCGGAAATCAAGGTGCCAGAGTCTGGAGGAAGTCTGGGGAGAAGGAAATGCCAAAATGCCTGAAGTCCAGCGTCAAGTTCCCACAGTCAGTGATGGTCTGGGGTGCCATGTCAGCTGCTGGTGTTGGTCCACTGTGTTTTATCAAGGGCGGGGTCAATGCAGCTAGCTATCAGGAGATTTTGGAGCACTTCATGCTTCCATCTGCTGAAAAGCTTTATGGAGATGATGATTTCATTTTTCAGCACGACCTGGCACCTGCTCACAGTGCCAAAACCACTGCTAAATGGTTTACTGACCATGGTATTACTGTGCTCAATTGGCCTGCCAACTCTCCTGACCTGAAGCCCATAGAGAATCTGTGGGATATTGTGAAGAGAAAGTTGAGAGACACCAGACCCAACACTGTGGATGAGCTTAAGGCCGCTATCGAAGCATCCTGGGCCTCCATAACACCTCAGCAGTGCCACAGGCTGATTGTCTCCATGCCACGCCGCACTGAAGCAGTCATTTCTGCAAAAGGATTCCCGACCAAGTATTGAGTGCAGAACTGAACATAATTATTTGAAGGCTGACTTTTTTTTGTATTAAAAATATATATTTTTTAATTGGTCGGATGAAATATGCTAATTTTTTTGAGATAGGAATTTTGGGTTTTCATGAGCTGTATGCCAAAATCATCAGTATTAAAACAATAAAAGACCTGAAATATTTCAGTTGGTGTGCAATGAATCTAAAATATATGAAAGTTTAATTTTGATCCAGTACATTACAGAAAATAATGAACTTTATCACAATATGCTAATTTTTTGAGAAGGACTAGTGTGTGTGTGTGTATATATATATATATATACGCACACACTATATATATTATATGTGTGTGTGTGTGTGTGTGTGTGTATATATACACACATATATATAAAAACAGCAAATGTCTTACCTGTCCACCCAGGTTGAAATATGAGTGATTGGTCAGGTTGATTGGTGTAGTTTGATCAGTTTGGGCAAAATACTGTACACTTAGTGTGTTATCCTCCAAAGTGTAGGTAACCGAAACCTTGAGGTTGCCAGGATAACCCTCATCACCATCAGGACTAAAGTGACTCAGTCTCACTCCATTAGGCACAGGTTCACAGCTCCATACAGCCTGGAAATTACAAACAAACTGTATGCTGTTCTTATTTTAGAAACAACTCCTATGTGTTTCAAAACTAAGAACAGCATATCGTTTCAGACAACACAAAATGTGTTTACCTGTTGTCATAGTGTAAATATAGCATCATTTTACATACCTTATCAAAGCCCCTGATTCCACCATGCAGAGAATTGGGTCCATTATTGATAGCCAGCTTATGTACTTTTCCCTCAATTACAAACTGACCCTTAGCGATACGATTAGCAACTCGCCCTACCACAGCTCCAAAGTAGCGAGGATTAGTGAGATAACCTACAAATGTAGATAAAAACATATATATAGATATAAAACAAGTGTCCACGTATTATAAAGACTTTAATTTGTACTTTGTCGAAAGTGTTTACAAAAACTATGATATTTGCCGGCACATTCACAAATTAACATCTTATATCTTTGATCTTCTGAGTTCATTTTTACTAAAAACAAAGGTTTACCGTTACAGTAAAACCACCCCAGGTCACAGGTTTAGTGTCTTAGTCACCTGTTCTGCATCTTTTTTTGGTTCTGCGTCTGATTACAATAAAAAAGACTAGTAATTAGTGGTATATCCTGTCCATGTGTGATACCTTAGCAGTGTAACACTGAATAGTAGAAAGCGGAAAAGTCAAAGATCAAGTGTAAAGCAGTCCCGTTCACCCCAATATGGCGATGTTTACTAATTTCATGCCCAGTGCAGGGGTCACTGACTTCCGCACACAGGAGTCAGAAAAAGGTGACAGAAAGACATCATGGCTGACTCTGAGCAGCTATCAGTTGTTCAAAACACGGCTGGTACTGTAAATTACAGCAACTAATGCAGCACTGTAAACAAATATTATTGAGGAAAATTACACAACAGTGAGGCCACTAGGAAAACAAATGCTCGTTACTCAACCTTCTGGGCAGCACGGTGACGTAGTGGTTAGCACGCCTGCCTCACAGCAAGAAGGCCTGGGTTCGAATCCAAGCCTGAGCATCTCTGTGTGGAGTTTGCATGTTCTTCCCATGCTTGTGTGGGTTTCCTCCGGGTACTCTGGTTTCCTCCCACAGTCCAAAAACATGCACAGTAGGTTAATTGGCTAAAATAATATGTGGAGAGGGCTTCGCTAAGTTGGATAACTTGTGCCCAATCCCTTTCTTCAATGAATAAAATATCTTGCAATCAATTCAAACCTTCTGGAAAAAATCCATTTTAAGATGATTAACTTTCAAAACGCAGCCGGAGTTCATCCTTCAATTTCTGTAACCGGTTAATCCTAATTAGGGTTTTGGGGAGGTTGGCGCCCATCCCAGCCGACTCCGGGTGAGAGCCATCGCAGGGCGGAAACACACCGACAGCTTTGCAGCTACTCTTGTCGAAAGTCAGCAATAGTACGTAGTTGTTTTACATGAGGGGCCGGTGGCGTAGTGGTTAGGGTGCTGTGCGCATGATCAGGAGGTTGTGAGTTCGCATCCCACTATGATCCTCACTGTGCTAAGATCCCTGGGCAAGGTCTCAACCACAAGTGTGCCTCTGTTCACCCAGCAGTATATATGGGTACCAGTAAAATATACTGGGAAGGTAACCTGTGATGGACTAGTGTCCCATCCAGAGGGAGTTGAACTGATTGCTTCACACTACGGAAACCGGGGATAAGCACCGGCCTGATGAGCCACGAGGCTCGGGTGTAAAAACCCAACAGACTTACCTACCATACCTTTTACATAAGACTCACACAATAGACAGTGAGAGACTTGGACATTTGATAACCCAGTTAGCTGAACTGGGGGGGACAGTGACAATCTGTGGGGAGTGGGGCTTGAACCCACAACCAATCAGTGATCCAGCACTATTACCACCAGGCTGCCAATGCCTCAGCCTGAGTTGATCAATCAAATTATTTTTCAGCTTCTTGATGATTTGGACAATCGTTTTGTCTCCATGTAGCAACAATTTAGAACTTATTTACAGCTGTGAGCTGGGTCTTTACACAAGGGACTCGAACTCAGAACCAAGTGATCACCAGTGCAGAGGTTTTAGAACACAATATATGAACATTCTCCAAAAGTAGTTTACTATTAAAAAGTCAATTCATGTCGTGGACTTACTTTCTAGATCATCAAAGCCTAACACTATATCCGCACTCTGATCCTTCCGGTCACGTGTTCGGATCGAGGTTATAACGCAGCCGAGAGAGAGAATCTCTACACTGACACTCTCAGATCGCAGTGTCCACTTTTCAACAGGACGCTGATCAGATCCTAAATGTAACACATCTTTCTTCACCTCCAACATCTCTGCAAACAAAAAACAAACTGTAAAGTCGGTTCGATGTCGTGGACCTGCTCGAATCTGAACTGTCCCGTGATCTACCGAGTCTTTGAACCGACTCCAAGGAACCGAACTGCAGTTTTAAATGAGTCTTTTTTTTTTTTTTTCAAAAACAAATACTGTGCTGTATATTCAGTAAAATGGGTTGTCAAAAGCTGGCCATGTCTCTCACTGTCTATGGTGTGAGGTTCATGTAAAAGAACAATTGCTGACTTTCGATAAGAGTAGGCTGCAAGGTTATGTATGGCCTGGCAAGCTGTCCAGGGTGTACTCTGCCCTCAACCGGAGTTGGCTGGCTGGGATGGGCACCAGCCTCCCGTGATCCTACTTAGGATTAAGCAGTTACAGAAAATGATGAACAATATTAGATACGATAATACTAAGCATAAGATAAGATAAGATACAGCTTTATTAATCTCACAATGGAGAAATTCACTGTTACAGGCTCTTGAGGTATCATCAGTTGGGGGTGCAAAAATAGATACAAGTACAAACATACACACATACATATATATTATATAAGTAAATAAATAAATAGATACATAAATAGTATAAATTAATAAACAATAAAAGAAAAGAATGGAGCAACTTTATAGACTGGCCTATATTAAAGTGTAAATGTATCTGAGTGCAGAGTAGATGGGTTGATATGGTTCACAGTCACAGTGGGGTAGATGTGGTTGATTAAAGTGCACGGGGTTTTTATTGCACATAACCGGTATTTTCACAGACAGTTACAAAGTGGCGTTGTACAGTCTGACAGCGGTGGGAATGAACGACCTGCGGTAGCGCTCCTTCCTACACTGAGGATGTCTCAGTCGTCCACTGAAGGAGCTACTCAGCTCCTCTACAGTCTGGTGCAGTGGGTGAGAGCTGTTGAACAGGATGGATGTGAGCTTTGCTACCATCCTCTTCTCACTCACCTCCTCCACAGAGTCCAGTGGGCAGCCGAGGACAGAGCTGGCCCTCCTGACCAGCTTGTTCAGTCTCTTCCTGTCCCGCTCTGTGCTGCCCGGGGCCCAGCAGATGGCAGCGTAGAGGATTGCAGAGGCTACCACAGAGTCATAAAAAGTCCTGAGCAGAGGTCTGCATACGCCGAAGGACCTGAGTCTCCTCAGAAGGTGGAGGCGACTCTGGCCCTTCTTGTACAGGGCGTTGGTGTTGTGGGACCAGTCCAGTTTATTGTTAAGGTGAACACCCAGGTACTTGAAACTGTCCACTGTCTCAATGTCCTGTCCCTGGATGTTCACTAGTAAGTGTGTGTGTGTGTGTGTGTGTGTGTGTGTGTGTGTGTGTGTGTGTGTGTGTCATACAAGAGGTACCGGTAGATAGATCTGCATTTATAATACAAGTTTTTTAAAAAAAATCATAAAAATAAGTCTATTTAAAAATTGGATATACAGTAATTTATATGGTTAAATTAACATGTGTTTTTGACGGAAAATAATCATAATTTCCTGTTTATACAAGAAATAATTGATGCTATAGGTTTTACATAAACATGGTTTATTTCACTTTGATATGACTCATTGTTTTGCATGTAATAATAAAAACATTAAATGAATTCAAAATAAAAGTGAAAGCCATAATTAATATATATATATATATATATATATATATATAGAGCGCCTCAGCTCTGATGCCTTTCAGTCTGTCTGTCTTCCTTTCGGCTTTTTCCCTTTTACTCAGAGTACACCCTGGACAGCTCGCCAGGCCATCACAGGGCGGAAACACGCTGACGGCTTTGCAGCCTACTCTTGTCCGAAGTCAGCAATGGTTCTTTTACATGCCTCACACCATAGACAGTGAGAGACATGGCCCGCCTTTGATAACCCAGTTAGCTGCACTGGAGGGGACAGTGACAACCTTGTGGAGAGTGGGACTCGAACCCCCAACCTTTGGATCAGCGATCCGGCACCTTATACCACTAGACCACCACTGCCCCTTAGGCTAATATGCTGTTCTAAATTGTCTGTAGGTGTGAGTATGAATGGTTGTGTGTCGGCTCTGCAATGGCCTGGCAAGCCATCCAGGGTGTACCCCACCCGCGTCCAGAATTGGACAAGATGGGCAAAAGGCAATCGTAATTAGGATTAAGCAGTTCAGAAAATACAGGGCAGTGGTGGCTTAGTGGTACAGAGTGCTGAAATCGCTGATCCTACGGTTGGTGGGGGTTCAAGTTCCACTCCCCACAAGGTCGTCACTGTTTCCCCCAGTGCAGCTAACTGGCTTATCAAAGGCTGGCCATGTTTCACACTGTCTGTGGTGACAGGTTCATGTAAAAGAACCATTGCTGACTTTCAACAAGAGTGGGCTGCAAAGCCGTCAGCGTGTTTCCGCCCTGCAATGGCCTGGCGAGCTGTCTAGGGTGTAGTCTGCACTCGCCCAGGGTCAGCTGGGATGGGCGCTAGCCTCCCCGTGACCCTAATTAGGATTCAGCGGTTACAGAAAATGAACTGAACAGTTCAGAAAATTAATGGATGAATGAATGTACATGTATTCCAACACCAATCACACTTCCAATATGGCATCACAAAGAGCCGTTCGCCTATGATTCAAGTCGAACCTAGTATTATGGGATATCTATGATGGTAAGAATTAAATAAGTTTAGCTTCTCTTTTTATAACAGAAGTACTATGTGCTACAAAAATATTGCTGAAAGTGCAAGTGCTGGTTAGGAACCGAAATGGTCAAAGAGTCGATTCTGATATGTGAGTCAACAAATTGTGACAGAGAACCGAAACAACAAACAACTGAGAAAACTAAACACGTGACCAAATTGCGTCACAAGTAGGTGTAACAACAGGTGTAACAAATCTCCTTTGTGTTAAGTCGTGTGAGATTGGTGTCTTAGATTTCAAGGTAAAAACAACAGAAACCTGGATGGAGATTGAGTAAACTGTCTATCTGAACTGCCAAAGCAGAGAACCCCAGGTCAAAGAAAAAAAAAAAAACATCAATTTATTCCTTCATTTCAAGCAACTTAATCCCACTTGGGTAAAGGAGATGCTAGAGTCTTTCTCGGCTGACTCTGGACGAAGGAGGGGTATAGCATGAACCGTTCACCAGTTCATGGCAAGATCAACGCACATGCCTGTGCCAACTTGGAACAGCCAGTTAGCATATAAGTAGCCTCATTTCACTGGAGCGCGGAAGACTCGCGGAAGCAAAAATGTCATCATCCTCCAACGTTCCTCAGTTCCTCCACTTCCAGCAGGCCAAAATCTTCTTCAAAAGCACGTTCATGGAAAAATTTTCCGACAGTGTTCCTTTAAGTTCCTCAATCGTTCTGCAAACGTTCCGTCATTTCCTCAAACGTTCCGTGATCATTCCTCTTATTTCGCCAGTGTTCCTTGACTGTTCCACGAGCCATCCCCGTCTTCAGGATTGTCAAAAGTGGCCACAGAATCCCACGGAATACTCACGGAAGGTTTGCGGAATACATGTGGAACGTTTGCGGAATGGTTGCGGATAACACGGAAGACTTGCGGAACACTCAAGGAAGTCACTTCCTCTAAATTATTCCAGTTTATTCACTTTCTTGTTTTCTATTTTTCTATTCATGTAATAAAGTTTTAAAGTTATAATCACTGTGGTTTGGACTTGTGTGCATGGTTTTTAGTCTGGAATGATTTATTGAGGTGCAAATAAAAGGACCGTATTGACATCCTTAGTCGAATCCACGTATTTATAGGCGGAATCAGGAGTAAATCCTTTCATCTTTCCCGAGTTTTCCTTGTTGAAACGTGGTTATGCCGGGTATTCCTCAGTCATTCCTTAATCATTCTGTGTTGAACGTGAACGTTCCACCTTCATTCCGCCTGTTCCACAATCATTCCGCAGCTCTTTCTTCTAAAAGGAAGTAGTGCCGTAATCTTTCCTCGAGTGTTCCTTGCTTTCCGTGAATGTTCCGTGAATTATCCGAAGGTCTTCCTTTGCAATCCACACTGGTTCCGAAGGTAATCCGAGTGCTTTTACGCATGTATTCCGACATGGTACTGTGGTCTTTCCGTGTCTTTTCCGCACATTCTGTGAACTTTCCGAAGGTGTTCCGAAGGTACAATTTTCCGTAGGTTTTTGACCCATTTTCTCTCCTCCATAGAATGCGTGCCGCACCTTTCCGCCACGAGCATTGCATTCCGCGCACCAGTGAAATGGGAGTAACAATGTACATATCATAGACCATGGAAGGAAACTGGAGTACCTTGAGGAAACCCACACAAGCATGGGAAGAGCATACAAACTCTAAACAGAAATGTCTTTGCTGAGCCCAGGTTTCACCCCCAGAACACCCAGCCTTTGCTGTGAGGCAGACATGCTAACTGCTGTGATGCTGTATTCTGATATGTTTGGGTGGTAAACAACACACCCAACAACCCTTGCCTATAGTGGTGTGTTCAGGTTAGATAACAGAGTATGGTGCACACACTGCATCATTATTTTCATTCATATTGGATGACAAACACATTTTAATATAGGTTGGGATGACCTACAGGAAAAATCTACCTTCTGTCTTCCCAAGAGACCAGAGAGGAGCAAAGCAGCCAAGGTTATGTGAATTTGTACAGGTGAGCTGCTTTGCATGTGGCACAACAAAATGAACGCAGCTTCGGTGACTTAAGCTTGCCATGAAAAGTCCAACTGATTGGAGGAATGGAGAGAGGGATATTTTATGCATTTTCTGTGCTTTATTTGGCTTATCACACATTTTCTTATACTGTATCTCTATACATCAACCATAACATTCAAGACATTCTGATCATTGATAGGTGAAGTAAGTGAATAAATGTACTAGGCAGAAAGTGAAGTTAGTTCCCAGAGCTGATATGTTGCGAGCAGAAAAAAAAAAATACTTGGAGAAGTGTGAAAAGCCACATTTGCTAAATAACTTGGTCTATTCATCTTTAAAATATTATTATTTTTTGTTGAGTGCTCCAGGTATGTAGTAGTAAGTATCAACCAATTGTGGTCCAAGGAAGAAAATGAACTGCCAATGAACTGGCAAGACTGTTGTGGGTTCTCAAGGTCACTGATGTGAGGAGTGTGTCTGGTCTGATCGCACATTAAGGCTATAATGAAAAGCCACCAGAATTTAAAATGAATACTACTTGTGATCATGAATGTCTTTGTTTGTGTTTAGAAAGTATTAGTACTTATTACAAGAGCGCATGAATGCTATTTCAGAAGATCCTTTTTTATAACCTAGTTTCAGCCTCCTTGTGTAAAAGTCTGCAGAGTTAACATATTTTAAAAAAAGGATATAGGATATTTATTCATTCGTTCGTTTTAAAGACTGTTTAATTCACAGGTGTCAAACTCAAACCACAAAGGGCCATGGCTGTAGTTTTTTGTTTCAACTAAGCAGCAGGACACCTGACTTGGCTTATTTAAATAACAGAGCTGAGTCTTCAAGCAGTTGATTGGTCAGCCTCTGTGCCCAGCACACAGATTGACCAATCAACTGACTGAAGACTTAAACCTTTTGTTTAAATGAGCCAAGGCAGAAGGGCAGGTGCTTGGTTGAAACAAAAACCTGCAGCCATGTGGCCCTTTGTGGTATGAGTTTGACACCCCCTGATTCTAAATAGGGTCACGGGGAGGCCCTCTTCTTCTTCTTCTTTTCCTTTCGGCTGTTCCCTTCAGGGGTCGCCACAGCAAATGATCTGCCTCCATCTCTCCCTATCCTCTGCATCTTCTACTCTTACTCCAACGACCTTCATGTCCGCCTTCACCACATCCATAAATCTTCTCTTTGGTCTTCCTCTGGGCCTTTTGCCTGGTAGTTCCAACCTCAGCATCCTACGACCAATATACTCACTATCCCTCCTCTGTACATGTCCAAACCATCTCAATCTAGCCTCTCTGACTTTGTCTCCAAAACATCTAACATGTGCTGTCCCTCTGATGTACTCATTTCTGATCCTATCCATCCTCGTTACTCCCAAAGAGAACCTCAACATTTTCATCTCTGCTACCTCCAACTCTGACTCCTGTCTTTTCCCCAGGGCCACTGTCTCTAAACCATACAACATTGCTGGCCTCATCACCGTCTTGTACACTTTTCCCTTCATTTTTGCCGATACTCTCCTATCACACATCACACGGACACTTTTCTCCATCCATTTCAACCTGCCTGCACGCGCTTCTTCACCTCTTTTCCACACTCTCCATTGCTCTGGATTGTTGAGCCTAAGTACTTAAAATCCTCCACCTTCTTTATCTCTGCCCCCTGTAACCTCAAAGTTCCTCTTGGGTCCTTGTCGTTCACACACATGTATTCTGTCTTACTAAGACTAACCTTCAATCCCCTCCTTTCCAGGGCATACCTCCACCTCTCTAGATTTTCCTCCACTTGGTCTCTGCTCTCACTACAGATCACAATGTCATCTGCAAACATCATAGTCCATGGAGATTCTTGTCTAACCTCATCTGTTAGCCTGTCCATCACCATAGCAAACAAGAAGGGGCTGAGAGCTGACCCTTGATGTAGTCCCACCTCCACCTTGAACTCTTCTGTCACACCGACAGCACACCTCACCACTGTCTTACATCTATCATACATGTCCTGCACCACTCTAACATACTTCTCTGTCACTCCAGACTTCCTCATACAATACCACAGTTCTTCTCTCGGCACCCTGTCATATGCTTTCTCCAGATCCACAAAGGCACAATGCAGCTCCTTCTGACTTTCTCTGTACTTCTCTATTAACATCCTCAAAGCAAACACTGCATCTGTGGTGCTCTTTCTTGGCATGAAACCAAACTGTTGTTCACAAATGCTGACCTCTGCCCTTAGTCTTGCTTCCACTATTCTTTCCCATAGCTTCATTGTATGGCTCATCAACTTTATCCCTCTGTAGTTGCCACAACTCTGTACATCGCCCTTGTTCTTAAAAATGGGCACAAGCACACTTCTCCTCCATTCCTCTGGCATCTGCTCACTTTCTAAGACCTTGTTGAATATTCTTGTCAGAAAATCTACTGCTACCTCCCCTAGACACTTCCATACCTCAACTGGTATGTCATCAGGGCCAACTGCCTTTCCACTCTTCATCCTCTTCAATGCCCTCCTCACTTCTCCTTACTAATCTTTGCTACTTCCTGCTCCTCAACGGTCACCCCTTCTACTCTTTTTTCTCTCTCATTTTCCTTATTCATCAGCTCTTCAAAGTACTCTTTCCATCTTCCCAGCACACTTCTGTCATCAGTCAATACATTTCCCTCTCTGTCCTTTATCACTCTAACTTGCCCATCTCAGCTAATTGAGTGAGGGCAGGACACACCCTGGGAGGCTTTAGTAAACAGGTTCAAACCTAGATTTTATAGCTGAGACCCATTTTGCCAATATAGCGGTTGCACTAATGCGTCATAATCAACATTTGCGGGTTTTAATCTGTGGTGTCGGTTGCCATGCACTTTTTATTATATGAAATACAAAACAAGTCTTATATCCCAGATGTTATAGCAAACTATCCAACCGTTTCTGAAGGATCTAGGTTGAAAGAGCCTTCAAGAAGGTAATCTTGAGTATGTAATGAATTTGAACCTTTTGTAAATCTATAAAACTAGATGTATAGGCGTGTTTGCCTGCTTGTCTCTTATGAAATGTGAAAGGAACTGCAGGCCACCAAATGTTCTGTGACCACGAAATCACCAATGAGATCCATTTTTTTTTTCAGACCACGCCTCTCGAAAGTCACACCCCGCACTGCGGTTCGCAAATATGTGTCGTTGGGGCGTGGCTAACTCAGATCAAGTTCGAAGAGGGAATCAAGTTGCGAACGTCACGCTGGATATTTTAACTGAACAAGATGGCGGAGCGTAGAGGACGGAATCGTCGGGATTTATTGGAGAAAAACCATATAAGTCACAGTTTTGACGAAGGTAACAGAAATAATTTAAAGTTATAGATATAGTGTAGTTTGTTTTCACTTAGAGTTTTGATGGGGAAAGTGGAAAGTCTGTGTGTGGGAGAGTAAAGTAAAGTTTCTGAGAAAGTTTTCCTCAGGTTCATTCGCATCTTGCCTGAGCAATCGGCTGTAATGTGAACTAATCACTTGCCCTGCTTGGACAAGCTTCCCGCAGGACATATCTCACTGTGGGACTATTTTGTGTCCGTGTTGGTAATGGAAACGTATGAGGAATATGAGGTTCGTCTCCTGTGGAAATTTCTTCACAGAGTCTCGTGCAGGTGTCTAACGGTTTTTGTTTATTCAGCAAACACGAGTGCGCGGCCAATAATGTCGGCCAAAAGTTTGTTGTTCTCAGCTGATTTACGACCTTTAAGGCGAACGTGGTGGTGTTGGACTTTTAAATCCAACTTCGTTCCAAAGACGTTGTGTAATATACAATATCCTTCACGTCTGTATCCTCACAGGAACATTGCATGTGTGAGTGGTTCGGAAGTGTACCGGCTCGTTTTACTGGCACACAGCGGTGAAGAGAGGCGTTTTCTTGTCGTGTCCCTTACTTGGGGACTCGTATCCTGTCCGCAGGGGGGTTTGTGTCCTCTGAAAGAAAGAAATGGCCAGATTTAGCGGTGCGAGTCTGCAGGGTTTAGCGCGAGACTCCACGAGACGGAAATAGAAAATGAAGTGCTAACCGACACCAGCAACATCACAACTTACCTGGTTGGACTAGTAGACCGTCTTTTATCAGACAGGCTAGAATTTCTAATTTATTGATAATCACAGTACATTACACCCAGGGACATTGTTCAAGAATACAAATCGGGTCATTTGGCAACCACAGCACACAAGTGGTACTTTATAACATCATCTTTTTCGTGGTAAACTGAACAACTTCAATACTGAAGACTGATGTCGGTGTGAACTTGGGCTAATTTGGCCTGGCCGAGCCCATCCCTCTCCAGGTCGTAGAAACACGCTGACGATTTTGCAGCCTACTCTTTACGAAAGTCAGCAATGGTTCTTTTACATGCCTCTCACCACAGACAGTGAGAAACATGGCCCACCTTTGATAACCCAGTTAGCTGCACTGGGGGGCCCTTGTGGGGACTCAAACCCCCAACCTTAGGATTAGCGATCCTGTGCCCTAACCACTAGACCACAACATGCTTGATATTTCAGTAGTGGAAGGACTTTATACTGTACTGGAGTTTTGGGCCATGAACTGAGGTCTTATTTGATTGACAGGTTCTCAAGCTTTTATCAGCTTGACAGCTTCAAGTGCTTTTATCTTTATAGGAAAATAAAAGAAGCTCAAAATGTAATTTGTAATGAAAAAATGTCTCGCTGGCTGCCTCTCGATCTCTATCTGGCTGCCTCTCGATCTCTATCTGGCTGCCTCTCGATCTCTATCTGGCTGCCTCTCGATCTCTATCTGGCTGCCTCTCGATCTCTATCTATCTATATATTTTTTTGACGTCAACCGACTTAAGGTTAGCTGAAGATAGCGAATACTATTTCTTTTTAAAGGAAGGCTTGACTCTAAATGATATGCATATTTTTAAATTGATGCATTATTCAATTACATACAAAATTTGCCAGGACATTTTGCGCTAACTTTAAACTTGTTTAGTCAGCCTGTTGGTTTATATGTGTACTTTATCATTAGAAACCTCATCACGATGCCATTTGATTGGTTGATTCCTTTAGTATTTAGTCCTTATGGGACGATGCTTTTTGTATTTTAGTCTGAGTGTGTTAGCATTCTTGATTGCTTGTTCATTTATGTGATCATTCATGAGAAAAAGTGTAGTTATTTAGTATCAGCATGGCTCATAGGCTGGGTGAGGCAGACTAAGAACAAAAGGCAGTGAATGACAATGAATACCAAAGAATCCAGTCAGGTGGCTCAAAATTACAGCGGAACCTTGGTACTCGACCACAGTTTGTTCCAGATGGCTGGTCGAATTGCGATTTGGTCGAATTCTGGATCTATTTTTCCCATTACAAATAATGTAAATGGTCTTAATCTGTTTCGTCGTCTTTTGAACAGAAGTGAACAGTACTGTAGCTCGTACCATAGGTCAGCAAATTAAGTGAAAAAATTATTGAACACAGTACTCTGTGTCCTAAGAGACTCTGGTTTTGGCGGCTCTAACGGTCTCTCTCTTTATGCACTGCAGGTGCTGGCGAGGGGCATGGATGTCACACATGGGTGGCATGCGAAGCACACACCTGATTCCACTCAGCAATCACCGGGCTGTAAAGATTAGCAGCACGCGCCTCCTAATGCCAGAAGATTGTCCCTCTTCGTGACCCCGTCTCTCCGTGATCTGACTTCTGGTTCTCAGCTCCGTGCTCAACCAGTTCCCTTAGTTTATGATTTTTGTTTTCTTCGTGTCTCTAACTGACTACAGTTTCCCTGTGCTCTAGTGCCTTCCTTGTGAACAATAAAGCTCATCCGTTTTAATCATACTCTGTCTACTGCATTTTTGGGTCTGGCTGAATGTTCCTGGCATCACAATCTTATAGCTGGAGAGTGTGATGAAAACGGATGAGCTTTATTGTTCATAAGGAAAGGCACTAGAGCAAGGGGAAATCGTAGTCACTGTTAGAGATGCGGAGAAAATGAAAATCATAAATTATGGGAACTTCAGAATGCCAGAGAGATCACGGGAAATGGGGTTGGGAAGAGGGACAATCTGCTTGTCTTTATAGCCTGGTGATTGCTGAGTGGAATCAGGTGTGTGTGCTTAGCGATCCACCCGCATGTGACCGCCACGCCCCTCACCAGCACCTGCATACATGGAGTTAGAGCCACCAAAACCAGAGTCTCTCACAACACAGACCATAACACACTAAAATAAATACGGGCATGTGACTTTCCCGCGAATTCACAGAATTCAGATTTTTTTTTTTTTTTCCTTTGGCCAAGTTAAAAAAAAAATAAATTTTTTTTTCACAGCGAATATGTCAAAATAACCTTTCCCACTTTTATTTCGTTCCAAGTTTTGCATAAAATGACCTCTCTTGAAGCGTTACTGCTGATTGGCTGATGGCTTTCTAATAGCCAATTGCTGATGTTGAAACATGTATGTAGACATTTGCGCCACTTCCGATCTGTTGAGCTATCGAAAGCATTTCGGTGATCCAGAGAAAAGATTCTGCTCGAATCAAAGAAATTGACAAATTCGTGAAAAACAAGTTTAGGTGGGAATGGATGGAAAAGGGAACCGTAGCATTCAATTGCAGGAACATGTGGTGTTCAAGTGAAGATTCCAGAACCCTACGGACTTAACCCTTTGTTTCCCGTTTGACCAGAAACTTGCGTGCAAAGAAAAGACAAAGTGAAACGATCAGTTTCTGTCGCCAATCAGTAGTTAATTTTGAGGTATGTTTGAGAGTTTTGTTGTCAAGTTTCCGGTTATATTTTTCAAATTATTGTGAATGCATGCATGTTTTGGGCGTAGGACGTTCACGTGTTTATTCTGCGAACTGAATCAAATGAGCCGACTCTCTGGTCACTGAACCATTTTTCTGCTGTTAGAATAAATAAATTATTGCCGCAAATACTCGCCAGTTTTTTGTAATTAACTTGTGTAAATAGGCATTTACAGCAGCGGGAGTGTGTGCTCGTGTAATTGGCTCATTCATATTGGAAATGTAAAACTATGAATCAACCTCAACCGAAACGCCTCAGCATGCAGAAGGACAACAAACTTACTAAGGCAGCCTCCAGAAGGACAGTTCAGGCTGCACAAAAGGAAGCAAGAAAGTGCCATGCTAAAGCACTAAAGACAAAGAAACATCAATTCAAAAAACGTATGTCATGTATAGCATGTTGTGTGTATAGTTTGTTTCCAGATTGTGTTTAAAGACAATGACTGTTGATAATAGTGTTGTGAGGCAGAACATATCTATGAGTGACTATTTGATTTGTGACTGTGACACTTTTATTAGTGTTGGAATCCCAAATGATAAACCCACAAGTTGAGGTACAGTATGCAAATAGAGATTAGAATTTAAACTTTCTAGAGCTCTTTCAGTGTCATGAAATGGCCTTTTTCCCCTTCTGAAATGCTTATAACCGAGGAGCTTTGGGGGGGGGAGCTTCAGGGGTGGGGGCTTCGCCCCCCTCCAGACCCTGGCTGATTTTCAGATATTTTGGTGATGGTCAAATCACATGCCTGTAAAAACCACAGTACAGTTAAAGCATAAGAACAATAAATATAAGAATTTTCACCTTTGTGGTGGTGGTGAGCAGTTTGCATATGTAAATTTTGGAGATGGAGAGAGGAGGAGGATCCCCTTCCATAACAGCTTCACGTGAATCAGCCAAAGGTGTTTTTTTTTTTTTCCCTCCTCTTGCTCCTCGCTTTGGCATGGATGGCTGGGTTATCAAAGGCCGGCCATGTCTCTCACTGTCTATGGGGTGAGGCGTGTAAAAGAACCATTGCTGACTTTCGACAAGAGTAGGCTGCATAACCATCAGCGTGTTTCCACCCTGCGATGGCCTGGCAAGCTGTCCTAACCTGGAATCTGCTTGGATGGGTCTTGGATTGGCTGCTCTCCCTGTGACCCTAATTAGGATGAAGTGGTTACAGAAAATAAATGAATGATGATCAGGGGCTGTCAGCAGATAATTGCTTGTTAACACTTTCGCAGTACTAGTTATTTCTTAGTCTGTTTTATAGTGTTTTTATATATATATATATATATATATATATATATATATATATATATAAATAGTTATAGTTAATTTGAATGGTCATTATTTAAGCCATATATGCCTATGGATATCCTTTTAAACCTGTACAAATAAAAACGCTCCGTAAGCTGCTATGCGTATTAGTTATCAATATATGGTAGCTATTTGACCTGGTGAGAAGAGTGAATTCTTCAGTCATAGTTGCATCAGTATTGCTGACACAAACATGAGATGACTAGAGAAGAAGCATTTTGGCTCCTACACCAGGTTACTTTGAATTGTTCTGACGAATGATCAATTCAGTGAAGATACCTTAAGTGACACCATATAAATGTGATTGTAAGAGGAATACAGTGATGCCTCACTTCACGAAATTTATCAGTTCCAGAGACTTTTTTGTAAATTGAACCGCATTTTACATATAAAATGCGTGATTCATCCCAAGGCTCCCAATACTACCCCATAAATCCTTTAAAAATTATAAAAGCATACCTTTTTTAAGACCTCCTTCTGCTTCAATATCGTACTGATGGTAGACGGGTTTGGCCATATTCCTTTGTGATATCACTCGAGCCCGTTTCTTCTTCTCACTCGCACCGGAAATCACACACACACACGCGCGCGCGTGCACACATGTGCTGACCATGTCTTCTTAGCAGAGTGATAATCTTACAAAAGTTTATGGAATGTTAAAAGCCTGAGTCAAGAAATGAAGCATAAAACAACAGTAACTCTGTCCTTTACACGAAAAGCGTCATGGTAGATTCAGCTCCATAAAAAGCTGCGTCATCCCTCCTAGCCAATGGGATCCTGTCCAAGATGGCGTCAGGTGGACCTGTCCAAGAAGGCACTCGAGTGAAGGCGACGTGAACGACAGCTCACTTGTTAGCCAATGGGAGGCCAGCGGGGCGGGATGTTTGAACGTCATTGATGGGAGAGCAGCTCGTGCAATGTTTGAATGACGTGTTTTAGTGTTTGAATTTTTAAGATGGTGCTTTTGTAACGTGAACTTGTTTTATATACAGAGACAAAGATTTTAGGAAAATGCTTTTCGTAACCTGCATTTTTCGTTTGGTGAGACTTCCGTAAAGCGAGGTACCAGTGTAATTCCCATCAAGAATTAATTTTTTTTAACCAAGGTAGGATTGCGAAGGCAGGCAATAAGAAGGATATTTTAAGGTTTTGAAGCCTTAACAGTAGATCTAGTAGAAAACCAAGCTTTAAATCTGTAAAAGAACACTCATGTTTTTTCTTTGCCATCTGATCAATAACAGCATACGGAAATAGTGACTTTACTACACATGTGCAGACAGACTCTTCATGGCAGGATAAATTGAAATTGGGGAAAAGTTCCATCCCCCCCCCCCCCCCCAATTTATTGTCAGTTCATAAGTTGTATTAAAATGGGTAAATCAGATGCATAGAGCAGTTGTTTAAAATATATTTTTCAGTTTTCATGAAACATATTGACGGTAACACTTTGAGTTCAACAACAAAAATAGACCTACAATAAGGCAATATGCCTGTTTTTCTTTTTTTATAAACTGATTTAAACTTGTAGAAGTGGACAAAATATGTCTGCAGCAAAAAATATTAATGATGCATCTCTTACCTTTTGGAAGTCGAGTAAATCCAAGTAAATTTTTCCTGTTGTGACATGTTTGTTTTTTTTTTGTATATTAAATCGTGTACATTCTATACATGGTCATGTACATTTTGACAAGATTCACGAACTGAAAATGACCAAAATACCAGTGCACACTTGCTCAAAAGAGAGTGCCAAATGGACATGTCTAGCAAAATTGACCGGAAAGGATTAATACTGGGCCACTACCAAAGAAGATATAGAGCAATTGTGTGGGCGCTAACACAGGCAGATTTCATTTGGTAAATCATTAGGCATGTTGGTTAAAATCTAGCATGAATCCGGCTTATTTTAGGAACGGTTCAGCAGATTTCTGGTTTTGGTCAATTATTGCTGGTCACCAGGGAGTTAATCTGCTCAATTATGTTTTTCATACTTCTAAAGATGGCTACAAAATAGCACACTGAGGGTTAATGTGAACCCCCTCCTTTTTTCAAACTCCTGAAATCAAAACAGATGAAGATTTTGGACCCGAAACCAATTGCATTTGACTTCAATCACCACAGGCTCATATATAAAAAGCAAATATGACCCCATCACTCGGGAAGTTATGGTGATTTCAGATGGATTGACGCTATTGAGTTTCAGACCTCAAACATGACAGTTATGGCACTGATGCTTGATTGGAGTATGCACTCATTTTCCCTCATATTAATTTATATTCATGGTAGTCTTGGCAAGTTCAGGGATCCCAGCGAGGTTTAGAAAAAATGGAGGAAACGGGCTTAGAAATGGAGGAAATTAAATATTTCAGCTGGGGGTCAAGGGGACCGCAGGGCCCCCTTGCGGGGTACAAGGACAGAACATGTCATTAAAAAAAAAACAAAAAACGTGCAAATAAGTTAATCATTGTTTTGTAACATGCATAAACACTCAACAAAACCGTTTAAGTAATGTAAAAATACTAAAAGGTTATTTCAGTGCAGATAAACACACACAATTCAAGTAGCATAGCCCTCATGTGTAACATAAATATAAACTAATTTGTAGAATGATCACAACGCATGACATATCACAACAAACATTTGTGTTCAACTGGTGAACATACCTGGTACAATTAGTATGTTAATAGTACAACACTATAATTCAAAATGTCACAACATTTACTCTGCACTAGTAAACATGTCTGTCCTTTCAAAGTGAGTGCAACATTTCAATCAATTATGTTGAATTAGTTTATTTCTCATGGTTTCATGAAGCATACCATTTCGTGCTTGTTTGTATTTTCTTTTGTGATGGCAATTGCGGACTGTACTAGCGCAGTATCGCCACTCTTATTTGGAGTTCTCCGCTTTGGCTTATGGACTAATTAATTTTAGAAAAAAAATACACTGCTTTAGTGTGTATCTGTCTCACGTTCCGTTACTGATTCTCAAAAAAATTTTCAGTCGTACTGGTAACTCCTCTGAGAGCAAAGTCATATGACGTCACAAACCATCCCATTAGTATGTCACAAGACCCCTCTCTTTCCCAGCTGTTACAACGCTGGTTAAGTGAGCTTACTAGAAAAGCAAACAGGTGCAGCAGGCATTAAAATCTCCACTGCAGACATTTGAGCCATTTATTAAATCTGTGTTGCATTGTAATTCAATTTGTGAAACTGCCCACTCGTCTTTGGTGAGAGCCAGCATCATGTTCATATTTACAGCATTTGGCAAACGCTCTTATCAAGAGCAACTTAAAATTATCATGTCTGTGGTAAGGATTCCTTGGAGTTTACTTTAAGAAACTGTCTGTGTTGGCCCGTCTTTTGTCAGTTCATCAAGGTCGGGGGAGCGGTGTTATGATTGTCTGCAAATCATCATGATACCATGGGCTGCTGATGGGTGGCATCTCATCTACATGTACAGGGGACAAGTTTGGAGTTGGGTTAATCTGGTGTCTCAGCAGCATCTCATTGTTTTGATCGACTGTGTCCTGGTTTGCGTATCTGGTAATGGGCACTGCCTAGACTGTTAGGAGTTGTTTTTAGAAAGTGCTTCTCCTGGGGAGTCTTGCTCCACTTGTGCATTATGAGGAATTTGGTATGGAACCGTCTCAGGGATTCTGGTCTGCTTAGGTTATAGCCCAACAGGTGGGAGGGAGTGGTTCCTTGTTCCTTGGATCAGCTGACTCACCTGATCAGTTTTTACATGGATAGAAATCTATATTGTAAAGTATGACGATGCATCCAGAATTTTCATATTTTAAATTGTTTGAATTTAAGTACCATATTTTTCGGCCCACAAGGCGCACTTAAAAACCTTCAGTGCTCAAAACAATTTGACGGTGCGCCTTTTGTGGATGAAGCCGCACCACTCCATCTCACCGATGCTGCCAAAACCCAAGTGCAGCAAACTAATTCAGAGCTCACCATCATTCCAGTGGATTAACCAAAGAGCTCGAAACACTAGATATTGGTGTCAACAGCATTTAATGATTCATATCCATAATTAAACAATCTTAATAAATGTCACTAGAATACACACACATCTGACTTAAATTGTACCTGAGTGAGTGGATGTGTCGCTGCCCGTTCGTTTCGCCATGATAAGGGGTTAGCATTTGCGTCTCTGAACTCCGCCGCACTGGTGTTAGCTTGCTAACCTGCACGGCGCGTGTAGGCTATGACAATGTAGTAGCAATGTCAATGCTATGATTGGCTGCGTAGCGGAAGTGAACCTTATCGTATCATTGGCTGGACACCTGTCATTCGCCGAGTTACAACGCAATTAATATGTTTATGTTGAATTTTATGCGCTGCATAGATTTTCTTGTGCGCTGAGGTGTGCGAGCACCTGCGCAATTACTCACGCGCGCAGCTTAGAGGGAACACTGGTCACAACCCAGAAGACTTTTAAGACTTCAGTCTCTATTGATCTGCATGAGGGAATAATAGATAATACAGTCGGCCCCTAACTTATGAAGACCCCTGTGTACGAAATCCCCGGGTTACGAAAAACATTTTCCTGAGTTTCCGTCCCCGAGATACGAAACAACCCCCTCTTATGAAAAGAAATTCAAACGCGCCAATCAAAATTTCACACGACACGCGAGTTGCTCTCTCATTGGCTGTCTCGCAACAATCCTGCCCCGCTGGCCTCCCAGATAGAGACAGAAGGAAGCTTCACTCTTTAGTTTTTATTTAGTTTTTTTTAAGTTATTTAAATCAGTAAATGTTTAATAAATGTGGGCGCATTTGGGCTCCTCTGGAATTCCGATCCCTCAAGGAATCAAATTAAAGTTGAGTTTGTCAAGCAGGGAATGCGCTTTGAATTCATGTCTTGTGGGTGTGGCCTGCAGCATGAGCGAGAGGGAGAGAGAAAGAACAATACTTCAGTTTTTAGTTTAGTTTTTTAGTAATTTTAATTCAGTAAATGGTCAAGCAGGGAATGCGTCTTGTGGGCGTGGCCCGTAGCTCGCGAGAGGGAATAACACTTTCATTTTTAGTTGTTTAATTCAGTAAATGTTGATTAAATGTGGGCGCATTTGAGCTTATCTGGAATTCCGATCCCTCAAGGAATCAAATTAAAGTTGAGTTTGTCAAGCAGCGAATGCGCTTTGAATTTTATGTCTTGTGGGTGTGGCCTGCAGTGTGAGAGAGAGAGAGAGAGAGAGAGAGACGCTTTAGTTTTTAGTTTATTTTTTTTAGTTGTTTTAATTCAGTAAATGGTCAGGCAGGGAATGTGCTTTGAATTCACATCTTGTGGGCATGCGAGAGAGAATGAATAACGCGTTAGTTTTTAGTTTTTTAAGTTGTTTAAGTCAGTAAATGTTTAATAAATGTGGGCGCATTTGAGCTTATCTGGAAGTTATTGTGAGAGTTGAATCAAGTTTGACTTTTGTTTCACTTGATCTGCCTTATAACCTGGTGTGCCTTATGTATGGACAAGCCGTTCGAAGCGTCTTCCTTGATATTGTGCCTTATGGCCCGGAAAGTGCGGTGGTACATGAGCTGCATCTACAGTATAAATAAGTTAATTGTTACCCTGTTTTATTCATACACTGTTTTATTTATGCCAATAATTCTGTGTTTTTTAATACAGATATGTCTGGGGTTCAGGAGGTGCCACTGTGTCATTTTCCTGATTCAGGCATGGTGGGTGACTTGAGCATCAATACAAATGGAATTGCTGAGTGTGCTATGGGGGACGCTCACAAACCTGAGGAGGAGGAACTAGTCACAAAAGGGGCTCGGCCAGTACAGATAGTCATAGCCAATGAGGTCGATCATAAATTTGAATTAGATGCTGAGGCATTGGAGAAGATTCTAATGCAAGATGATGTCAAGGACCTCAACGTGGTTGTGCTGTCTGTCGCTGGTGCTTTTCGTAAGGGAAAATCCTTCCTGCTAGATTTCATGCTACGATATATGCACAATCAGGTTAGTTATGCATGCCTAAGCGTGTAATCTTCATGCCCCTAAGATCTGCATGTGATCATTAACATGGCCTTCTGACATGCCATGACTTTTTCCTAAGATGTAAAACTAACCTGACTTGTTAATGTTCTTAAATAGGCACTTCTAGGCATGCATGTCTATTGTCCTTGTCATATTTTGTAGTCATCTGAGTCATGGATGGGAGGAGATGATGAGCCACTTACAGGTTTCTCATGGAGGGGTGGTTGTGAGAGAGAGACAACAGGAATACAGGCCTGGAGTGAGGTGTTTGTGGTGGAAAAGCCTGATGGCAATAAGGTAAGGTGTTCGTCAATTGCTTATCTGCTTGTGTCAAAGGTTGTTTTGTCCTGAGAGCCTGATCAAAACTTTGTATTTCTCAGGTTGCTGTCCTACTGGTTGACACTCAGGGAGCTTTTGATAGTCAGTCCACTATTAAAGACTGTGCTACAGTTTTTGCCCTCAGCACAATGACCAGCTCTATACAGGTGTGTTTATGGTGAACAGAAGGCACTGACTTTATGTACTTGGTCATATTTGCTGATCCTAATGTTAACTGGGTGTGTGTTTACAAAACCTTTTTTAATGTGTTCCTTTTGTTTGTACTAGGTTTATAATCTTTCACAGAATATTCAAGAAGATGATCTGCAACACCTCCAGGTATATGATATTGATGTTATCTGGAAACCCCTTAGATAGATTCTGACATTTTCTCTGTACACAGAAAAATAAATATATTCCTGAGTTGAAAATTTTCTCTTTACCACGGTCTTAACCAAAATAATGTTCTATAACCTTAAATTGGTTTGGAAAATTATACATTTTTGGGCTGACCTCAGAATTGAAAAAAGGGAGGAAATTTAATTAAACATTCCATTTTAATTGCACTGAAAGACACTGTCTACTTGAATGTCTAGACTGTATGCCCAGCTGTCTACCTATGTTTAAACCATCTGCCAAATTAAAAATACATATATAAATATACAATGATGACAGCGGTGTAGTGACTGGGACATCAAGATAGGCCTGGGGCAAGTTTCTGATGTTGGGCGTTTCCGTGTGGAGTTGGCGTGTATTTTCCCGTGCTTGCATTTCGTCTCTCTGTCGAAAGGCAGGCACATTACATTTATTGGCTTTTTCAAATTGCTCCAATTGTGGGTGTGAGTAATTGTGTAATTGTTAGCCCTAACAATGGTCTAGCGAGCTGTTCATGCTGTACCTTAGCTGAGATAGGCACAGCTTCTTTGCAACCCACATGCCTACTGGTGGTTCAAGAAATGAGCATAATTACACTGTTATTTTCAATGTAAATTCAGGGTAATTATCAGCACCATATGCATCAGCAGCTTAAAATTAGGTACAACATTTAAAAGTGCTTCGTCTTTCACTAATCACAGATTCCCTCAGTTTTCTTTTATGTCTGCAGAAAAACATGTAGCTAATGCATAGGCTTTGCTCACCTCTTACTTGCTCACTAACTTGTACACTAGTGTATTTCAATAAATTACCATCCGAAGTAAAAATCTGTGCCAAATCAAATGTGCGAATCAGACGATTCGCAGTGGTGACCCCTGAGAAAAAGGGAAAAGCCGAAAGAAAGAAAGGTTATTGCTAAAGAAGCTAGCTGTTCAGAGTGCCGTGTCCAAGCACGTTTAATGTAGAGTTCAATGGATGGGAACACTGATTTAAAAAAAAAAAAAAAAAAAAAACAGGATGCACAAGCAGCAGAGATGATCGAGCCTTGTTAGGATGGTGAAACAATCTATTCAACAATTTGAGGGAGAGTTTAGATCAGTGCTTCAAGCCATTCTTGAACCAGAAACGATGTCCGAGGCATGTTCCTGGGTTAAGGACAAAAAGTACTGGACTGATGCGTAGTGTTCCAATGATCTTTTTTTCTCAGATGAAAGCAAATTTTGCATTTTTTTTTAAGGAAATCAATATCCCAGAGTTTGAATAAAGAGAGGAGAGGTACAGAATCCAAGTTTCTTGAGGCCCGGTGTAATGTTTCCCCAGTCAGTGGGGTTTGGGAGAGCCATGTCATCTGTGGGTTTTGGTCCACTTTGTTTTCTTAAGTCTAATTTCAGCGCAGCTATCTACCAAGAGGTTTTAAAGCTCTTCCTGCTTCCTTCTGACCAGCTTGATGGAGATTCTGATTTCATTTTCCAGGAGGACTTCATAATTGCAGACACTGTTAAAAGTGCCAAATTACTGGTTTAATGACCATGGTATCCCTCTGATTGATTGGCCAGCAAATTTAACTTGTCGAAATCCCATCAAGAATCTATGGAGTGCTGGGATCCCTCACTTTCCGCGGTTAAATTCTTGCTGTGAGGCGGACGTGCTAACCACTACGCCACCGTGCCGCCTGTAGGAATGTAATATTACTGAAATCATATAGCTAGAATATTTAACATCATTCCTTAAAGTCGGTGAATGTTAACTTTATTACGATTTAAATTGTACATTATTTTTAAAAGGATTTGCATTCTGAATGTTCAGTTGAAAGTTTCATTTTTACTTCTGATTTGATTTGGGGCTACTTCTGTTGTTGTTGGTGCCTACCAGAATTTCATGTACTGTATGCCCTCCCTCTTTTCTAGCTTTTTACAGAATATGGTCGCTTGGCATTGGAAGAGGTCTATGAAAAACCATTTCAGGTAATAAACCAGTGATTTGTACATTTTCAATTGGTTATAACATCTTCATGCTTATTCTGAACTTATTGAAGAGGTTTGACTGTTTTTTTCCAGAAACTGCTATTTCTGATCAGAGATTGGTGTTACCCATATGAACATGAGTATGGGCTTGATGGAGGGAACCACTTTTTGAAACGACGATTACAGGTGAATTCTGGAAAGCAGATAGGTTTTGTTGTGTGCTTAGAGGTTATATTGAGTTTTGAAGTGTTTGTGTTGATGATTTAGGTGAAGCTGAACCAGCAAGAAGAGCTACAGAATGTGAGGAAGCACATCCACTCGTGTTTCTCAAGCATTGACTGTTTTCTGCTACCTCACCCTGGCCTGAAGGTTGCAACTAACCCCAACTTTGATGGGAGACTGAAAGGTGTGAATATTCTTCCAAACTAAAAACAGAACGTATAAAAATACTCAGTGTTTCAATCTTGTTGTACCTTTTGCAGATATTGATGTTGATTTTAAGATGGTGCTGCAGAAATTTGTGCCTTTACTACTGTCCCCTGAGAACCTGATGGAGAAAGAGATTAATGGGGCCAAGGTGACATGCAGGGACCTACTGGAGTATTTTAAGGTTGGCCTTATTTTTTAAGCCTATAAATATAATTTTCATTTTATTAACAGGTAAATATGAATGTCTGCATTTGAAACTTATTCGCAGCCATGATTTAAATGGATCCAGCTCAATCAATTATCATCCTAGTCATCCCTTGCCACTTCGCGATTTGAGCATCGTAGTCTTGGTACATCACGGTATTTTAATAAAAAATAAAATAAAAAAATATTCATAAATTCAAAATTTGCACCGAAACGCTCATGTAAGCAAGCAGAAAGGCAGGGACCCAAGGCAGGCTGCGTCCATTGTTTCCAAACGACAGACTGAAGTGCCCCCCCTCCCCTGTTCAGGCAGGGACCGCCCACTCAACTCAATCTCGCAAGCTGATTGTCTTAGACGCGTGACGCTGTTGCGTCCCGCCCATTCAACTCAATCTTGCAAGCTGATTGGCTTAGATGTGTGACGCTGTTGCCTCGCACATTCCCGCGGGATTTTTTTGTGATTTTGTGATTTTATAGTGTTTGTGAACATCCTGCACCGCCGAGAAGAGCTATTGTCAGAGGAGAGCACAGTACTTAAAGTATTTATATATAAATTCTATTTAAATATTAATACATTACAGTATTTACATATGCATATAACTGTGTAACGTTTAATATACGCTTCTTGATATTGTATAGACGCGAAAACATAGAAATGAGACAACATGGTAGAAATAAGAGGGGTGTTCCTACTTTGCGTTTTTTTGAATATCGCGGCCAGGTCTGGTCTACATTATCCGCGATATTCAAGGGATGACTGGAACTCAATCCTCAGAGCCCTGCTGGGCATAAGGCGCCAACACTTCTATTTACATCGAGTAAACTATCGAAACCCTGCATCAATGTTACATTTGCAATTCATCTTTGACTTTGAACATTTTTTTATGAAGAAAAGCCTGATTAAAATTTAAGCTATTTTACCAAATGTCTTTTACACAATGTAAGCTTTTACACAATGTTGTGGCTAGTTTATGCTTTGTAACATAAAAAAAAACAGTAGGCTGATTCAATAATTGAGGCACAAAATCAGAAATGAAACCCAATTTTTTTCCAAGCATTTTGAGAACAAAATAATTGGGGCTTTATTAATTTGGGAAATTAGGACTGCAGTAACGCTATTAATTTAATTAATATTATTGCAGACCTCTTAAAATCAAAACTTTAAAAAAAAACAAAAAAAAAACAATTTCAATCCAAAAATTATAACTGCAATTCTGATATTTATGTACAGGGATCCCACACTTTCTACGGTTAATTGTGACAGAGAGCACCCAAACGCCCCCCCCGCTGCCACCGAATTCCACGAAGTAGGATCAGTGCCCCCACACATGTATGTGTATATAATATCAATCGATACATATTCAATGATATAAATGCTTATAATAACAATTCAACATTAAAAAATAATGCATAAAATAAATACACGCACTCAGATACACGCGCACGCACTCGGATACACGCGCACTTCACATAAAAATGTAAATAGTTTTGATGGAGTAAATTCTTCTAAAATCCTTCCAAAATGGAGTAGCGCCGTAGTCGTTCCTCGAGTGTTCCTTGCTTTCCATGAACGTTCCATGAATTATCCGAAGGTCTTACTTTTCAATCCACACTGGTTCCGAAGGTAATTTGAGTGCTTTTACGCATGTATTCCGACATTGCACCGCGGTCTTTCCGTGTCTTTTCCGCACATTCTGTGAACGTTCTTAAGTGTTCCGAGGGTACAATTTTCCGCAGGTTTTTGACCCATTTTCCTCCGTAGAGTGCGTTCTGTGCCATTCCGCGCTCCAGTGAAATGGGGGTATGAGATATTTACAATCTGTTTTTAAGTTTCAGAAATCAAACTAAATATTTAATCTGTACTGTTTGTGTTTAGGCCTACATCAAAATCTACCAAGGTGAGGAGCTCCCTCATCCCAAGTCCATGTTGCAGGTATGCTACAGTTCATCTATAGGAAATGATATTGTGAATAGTGACTCTAGAAAATTAATGTTGAATTAGCATTTTGTAATGCATAATGTGATATCAATAGGCCCTTTCCGCTCTTTAATTAAAAAAAAAAAATTTGGGAGCAGAGAGAATACCTGGCTGTAGTTTGTGGCACAGATATCGAAAAGTCTAACATGGTTAGTTTTAGAGCATGACAAAATTAAAAATTTGAAATGTTTGTTTTGATTATCTGAGAGAATGTTCATGTTTGTATTTTTGTGAAATGTTAATAGCCACATAAACCAAGTGTTGTTTGATTTTGACCGATTGCAATTTTTAAACTTCAAGGCAACTGCTGAAGCCAACAACTTGACAGCTGTGGCTGGGGCAAAGGACACTTACAGCAGCACAATGGAGCAGGTTGATTGTTTTCCAGTTGTTTACTTATATATATATATATATATATATATATATACATACATACACGTGCACACGCACAGAGTTACCTTGACTTACGAGTGTCTTTAATAATGAATTTTCCATGATACGAGTTTCGATCCCACCAAATATCTGCCCTAACCAACGAGCAAATTTTTGATTTACAAGCTCTGCTGGGGAAATGGCTTTTCTGGGCCAATTAGCTTTGTATTCTTCTGTGTGTATTCCTCTGCGCTCCAAGAATGCCTTGTGCAGTGCTTCTCAATTAACTTCTGTGGCAGCCCTATAGGAAGGGAAAAAAAAATTTCACACACCCCCTGACAATTATTCCCATAGGAAATAACAGAAAACCAATTAATCCGTTCCAAACTCGTAACATGCCACAAACACAAATACTTGGCCTAATGTATTAAAGATAAACATGTTAAAACAATAAGTATTTCATAATACATGTACATTAACATGAATCGTAATAATAAATAATAAAACCGAATAAACAAGTCAACTAACCCTTTCGATCATTGACTGCACGAAGACGTCACGTGGGCAGGCATGAGGTGGTTAGTCACAGAGGAGTGTAACTGCGCATCATTTACAATAGGTGGCAGTGGCGCTCTCACTGTGTTCCCTATGGTGCTTTTTCCCCGTACACCACCTCATGCCTGCCCACGTGACCTCTTCGCGCAGTCGATGATCGGAAGGGTTAGTTGACTTATTTTTTTATTCTTGTATTATTACAGTGGTACTTCGACTTACGAAATTAATCCGTTCCGTTGGCAAGCTCATAAATGGAAACGTTTGTTGGAATGAAACAAAAATTCCCAATAGGAAACAAAAGAAAACGAATTAATCCATTCCAACCCTCTCACAAACTTGTATATCCTGACACAAACGTATTTTTATGTAATGAATTTAAGATAACGTAAAAGACATTTCACAATGATAACACATGTACAGTAACTTTAACAATACTGTAATTAATAATAAAACAGAATAAACGAGTCAATAAACAATACGGTAAGTGCGTCTGAACTTAAGAATAGCACTTAACATTAACTTACACTAACATTTTTAATTAATTAATTTTTTTACCTTTTTATTTATTTAATTTGGGGGGATTTTTAAACTGTTTTATTTCACTTCACTAATTTTGATCACTTCTACTGCTTGGCTGCACTCCCATCGCTGTTGAACTCTTTCGACTTGATCCACAATAGGAGAATCCTCTCCATCTCATCATTGAGTCCTGATCTTTCCTTAGATAAAATAGTAACCCCCTTTGCTAGTTTAACACTCCTCAACATGGCCTTCTGTTTGACAATTGTACAGATGGTCGACGCATTCTTCCCATACTCCTAACACAGATCAGCCATCTGCCACCTTCTTATGACCCATCTTGGAAACAATGGGATATGCACAATAAAAAAACAAGACGAAGGTCACAAAATCCGAACCACAGAAAAGAAAAACATTTTGAGTGCGTGCACGCTACTAATGCCGGTGAGGAGGAATACACGCGGACGAATACGAGGCGAATTGGTGTGTATGATCCTGGGGAACATGCTTTTTTAACATACTGGTGAACCAGCTTTATAAGTAAGATTGCTGATCCTCTACACTAGGTGGCAGTGGTGCTCTCACTGTGTTTTCTATGGTGTAGGGAAAAAGCAATTATCAAACGATATGAAGTGCATTAAACACTATGGTGGGGGGGGGGGGTTCTCCTTTCCTTCCCTTCCTATAGGGGGCATAAAAAAATAATTGGGAAGCACTGCACAGGGCGTACCCAGAGCGTGGAAGAATACACACAGAAAAATGCAAGGCTAATCAACTCGGAAAAGCCATTTCCCCAGCAGAGCTCGTAAGTCAAAAATTTGGTCGTTGGATGGGGCAGATTTTTGGTGGGATCAAAGCTCAGATCATGGAAAATTCATTATTAGGAACACTCCTAAGTCGAGGTACCACTGTATTAATCTGAATATACACAAACTTTCGAAGAATTAACTTGGGTAGTGTACTGGAATAATAATTGAAAAAGACTTCAATACGAGTGCTTTACAACAGTATATGCTGTATAATGTTTATATTTTATCATCAATAAAAATAAGAGTAAAAATTGAAAAGTTTTTCTTAATCATTACTATATTTTACTAAATTAATACTGTATTAATGAGTAAGACTGTCTAGCGCATGTAATAGATAGATAGTACTTTACTTCCAACTGCTCATTCGTGCATGTGACGTGATACATGGAGTTTTACATCGGGGTACAGAACTCGGGGATTATCTCGATTCATGGGAGGGCTCGGAACCGAACCCCCGCGAGTATCGAGGGCTCTGTGTGTGTGTGTGTGTGTGTGTGTGTGTGTGTGTGTGTGTGTGTGTATATATATGTATATATATATATATATATATATATATTTTTTTTTTTGTGTGTGTGTGTGTGTATATATATATATATATATATATATATATATGTGTGTGTGTGTGTGTGTTCCTTAAAAAAAAAAAATCCCTAAAGTGGTATAATTGTATTACCGTATTTTCTGGACTACAAGCCGCACTTTTTTCATAGTTTGTCTGAGGTGCGACTCGCAAGTCGCTCAGGAGTATATATGAAATTATTACATATAATTCTGTTCGTTGTAGTAATAACAAACGTGAAATTGTACAATCACAACCGCAAGGGGGCACTCTAGGCTTGGGCAAAAGATAATACTTTATTATCCCAGAGGAAATTTTGGTTACGTCGCATTGACGTGCGTCGCCGACGAGCAAGCGCCACCTAGGTTGTTCAAGGAGTCAAGTTACAAACAAAAAAGAAGGATCAAATAAACACACAAACTGATATAAAATAAATACATCAAGATTCTATATTTAAAAGGACCTTACACAGACCCAGTAAACAATATAATATAAAAGTAATAAAAATATGATGATAAATAAATCGGTAGATAACCGCAATAAATGAAATTGCACTAAATTATATTATATTTAAATTGCACTATGCCCATTGTTTTGTTGTGGGGAAAAAAAAATGAACTGTTCTCTGGGTAAACAAAATGGCCGCACCATCAAAGTTAGATGTTCTCCATTCTCTGAGCAAGGTTGAGAGATAATCTACATGTCAGATTGTACATGGGGGCTTGAGCAATGTGATTCAGCTTGTCAATAGTGCACTTGCGTCTCCATATCCAGGTAGTTTTCAAGGAGATGAATATGAAGACTTTGCATCAGGACTTTCTTGTTGTTACCACTACATGCAACGCAACCCCCTCTTTATCAGAGCGAAGCCCAAAAACTGGGAGCAAAAACTCCGGAGCAACGTACGTATAGTCCAGAAAATACGGCATTGCCCCCTCCAAAAAAAAAAAAAAGTCCTTAAGTAGAAAAGGAGAATCACCAATAAACTGTTATCATTTAACCAAAGCTTAAATTTCATCAATATGGTGTAACCCTTTGTGGTTTGGGCAAGTTTTAAATCCACGCCGGTGTTTGTCAAATTGACCATGTAGCTTGTCTATCCCATATGGCACTCAATGAAAACCTGGTCAGCATTACAGACGCTCCCCGACTTACATTCATCCGTTTTACGTTTTTACAAGTCAAATTTTGAGTTTAGACGTACCTACATAGTACACTGACGTAATGACGCTGCATCCATTGTTTACAGACTGAACGTGTCCTTCATTCCCAGTTCAGTTATGTGTATCGTTTTTTTATATATATATATGAGTGTTACCCTTGTAAAAGGACGTCGTCTCTGTGATCTTTGTGTTTACACTGTTTTGCGGACTTTTGTGACCCTAAGCAAATATGGTTGGTCGGAAGTGTAAGCCTACTAGCATGGGTTCAAGTCTCATACACAGAGATGAATTAACTATCTGCTCAGATCGGTACAATCTACCATGCATACTCAGTTAAGCAGAGTTGTAATATGAACGAAAAGCCGAATGCACAAATTACAGAACAATTACAGATGTTTATTATCTTTTAGCAGAATGCTAAGAGTGTATAATTATTTTTATATTAATATTCATTAGGATTTGTACTTGTTCTTTGTATGCATCTCTTGAATAAAGTTTACTTACACAAAAGAAAGACCTCTCCGCTTTGCTGGGATTCACATGGCAGGCTGTGTTCTAAACGAGTTCAACGGCACCCTTGTGCACTTGAAAGACTGGAAGTCTGTATAACCCACAGCAAGTACACTACTTTTGCAAGTGCACTACTTTCGGTATTGAGCACTTGACATATTGTAAGTGTTGATTGACTGTTTTAAGCTTCATGTAAAGTGCCTCAATATAAATAAGTGACTTATTTGAAATTAATGTTGATATTATTTGATATTCTTTTACAATGTTAATAATAATTGATTTAAGGGTGTTTTATGAGATTCAGTCATGGTATTTATGAATGTATAGTGCAGTGTGAGCGTCATACGTCACTGTAACAAGTTAGGTTCACTTTCAACTTGGTCTGCCATCCGGAACCAATTAAAAACATAAGTTGGGGAGCGTCTGTAATGTCAAAACTTTGAAATTTACAGTGCATGTGTGTGTGACAAGTAAGCCACAACTTGACACTGTAAATTTAAGGAACTTTTTTATAAGTAGTCCTTACAGAGATAACTTGATTTTTTTTTTCTTAATATAGCAGTAATGTGGTGTGAATAGGTCACCTAGATAACTCAAAATAGCATGAGAGCATTGCACTAAAATAGAAGGCTTTACTGTGGCCTAGATAACAATCTCAAACACAACCACAGTAAAGGTTCTTTATCAGAGATGGTCATCAATAATTTTTAATTAAAAGGCCTTTTTCTTTCTCCTCTTCCCCATGTGTAGATATGTGGTGGAGACAAACCATACATTGCACCAGTTGACCTCCAGCGCTATCACGATGAGCTAAAGCAAACCTCTGTCCAGCAGTTCCGTGCTGTTAAGAAAATGGGTGGGACAGAGTTTAGCCAACGGTACCAGGAACAGCTTGAATCTGAGCTTGATAAAGTTTATGCCAATTTCATCAAGCAAAATGAAAGCAAGAACATTTTCTATGCAGCAAGAACACCTGCAACGTTGTTTGCTGTCATGTTTGCTGCTTACATTATCTCCACGGTAACAGGGTTCATTGGTTTATCAGTGATCGCTGCCATAGCCAACCTTGTGATGGGGGTGTCCTTAATGTCACTTTGTGCATGGGCGTACATCAGATATTCAGGTGAATATCGAGAAGTGGGTGTGGCAATAGACCTTACAGCAGAAGCCTTGTGGGAGCAGGTGGGTAACCTATCCATCTTTGTCTTGTGCAGTGTAGTTTTATCAATTTTAGAAACACAAAAAAAGGAAAATTTCCACAATGTGGATCCAAAGATTTTAGCCAGCACCCTATTTGTGCAGGAGTAATTACTTGGGTTATTTCAATTCAGAAATCGTAGTTTCATTGTTTACTTTTTTAATGAAAGTAATAAGTGGCCTATAGCTCGTTTGTATTCCAATCAAAAAGTAGTGCTTCAATTTGATCAGGGTAAGAAATTGACTTAACGATATCCTTAACTAAACTATTGAGTAGTCAGTCTTCAACTATCAGAAATAAAAACAATGCAAATCAAAACACAACAAATTGTACTCTTGAGGCTTAAATGTTATGGATTGGATATGTGAGTCTCAGATGCAATTAGACGGTGTACATTTAGGTGATCCAGCCAGGGATGTACACAGATCGTATTATCGTTGTCCATCCCTCTTCTAGGTCAAGGAGTCCTGGTTTATTTTAGCATCGCTGCATTGCAGCTGAAAGAACCTGTACTCTTCATGCTTTCCTTTACGAACCAATCCCATTATTGGTGATGCCGTCTGCGTTCCAAGCAAACAGGACACATGAATGGCCACCGTGATATGCTTATACCATACGTTTCACTTTATTTTATGCCTTCACCACTAGGCATTCTCTTTTTGGATTGTCCATGTAGTCCTCAAGATTCCTGTTAACAAGATGCCTCAGGGATGAGACGACATTAACAATGTTAAAGGCTCAATGATGTTCAGTATTAAATGTATATTACAGATGGAATCTTCTGTTCATATATATGTGTATGTTTTCTGAACGCTGATGAATTTGCCTGAAACTAGAATACCAACAGAAACTGTAGGGGCAGTGTAGTCGAGGGTTCAGGCAAAGGTACTTCTAGAGGCTTGCCTACTTTTTCCAATCATAGATCTGTATTATTGGATTATCTTCCTAATTAAATAACCAATTATAATATGTATTGTCTGTTTGTATTGAGTTCTTTTTATCTGCTTTTAAGACTTGTGTGCGAATCTCGTGTTTTGGGTCATATTCATGCAAAAATATTTCATAAAGATTGTAAAGGATTCATTTTTTTTAAGCATTATAGTATATTTATAGTGCTTTCATTACTGCCTTTGCTTTAGTTTGTTTAAGAGGTACATTATTATGACATTATTATGATGATTTTTAAATTGCAACGGCCCGAATGCGTAGTAGTGTGTTATTAATGGACATTCATAAATGAGTTCATTCATCAGTTCATTTTCTGTAACCGCTTCATCCTAATTAGGGTCACGGGGAGGCTGGTGCCCATCCCAGCCAACTCAGGGCGAGGGCAGAGTACACCCTGGACAGCTCGCCAGGCCATCGCAGGGCAGAAACACGCTGATGACTTTGCAGCCTACTCTTTTTACGAAAGTCAGCAATGGTTCTTTTACATGCTGCACACCATAGACAGTGGAAGACATGGCCGGCCTTTGATAACCCAGTTAGCTGCACTGGGGAGGGGGGGCAGTGACAACCTTGTGGAGAGTGGGACTCGAACCCCCACCCTTTGGATCAGCAATCCGGCGCCTTATACCCACTAGACCACCACTGCCCCACTGCATAAATGAGGTTTAAGGTTATTTGAGAAATACAAATTGGTAATAAGATTTAGACTTGGTGCCAGTGGGTGCAACTACTACACAGAGGTCTGTGCAGAATAAAGTCTGTTAAACTGCTCATAGAAAAATATATTTCAAAGTTTCTATTTTTCTTGCCTGACTAATAACGTATCTCTCATGAAGATTTCCTCTTGCTTTTTATTAGATTTTCTCCCTATGAATTCATAATTTTTTTTTTTTTTTTTGAAACCCCTCTCTTTTTCTATGTCTCTAATTCTCTTCAGGTCCTGAAGCCACTGACTGAACAATACATGCAGGAAAACGTCCGTCAGACTGTAGTTAATTCAATAAGAGCCACCCTGACTGAACAAGTAACACAAACTGCAAAGTTAAAAACTAACTGACATGCTGTCTTATTTCTTTCCTGTTCAGTGTGTACTGAATGTGTTTTTGCACAGTTTTATGAGCTCTTGTACCCTTAGGATGAAAAATTAAAACCAAAGTTTACAACCCAGAGAGAAGACATGATGTACACATTTGGTGAGTGACAGAAGGTTCATCACTATAATGTAACAAAGCACATGCATACCTCCTTTTGGGTTTATTTTTCTTTAGAAATAGCCAGTGATAAATAATTCAAAAAAAGATTTTCATCCGATTTACTTAATGCCTGGTTCTTTTTAGAAGTTGTGTTCATGTGGATTTATATATTGTACTCGTTTAATGTTGCTGAAATCAGGAATACTGCAGCAGTATAGTGTCGGTTCGGTACCAGAATCTTTACTTTAGTACTGACTTCAGTAAATGCACAACTGCAGATTGTAAAGCCATCCAGAACTGCTTGATAGCAGTTTGCTTCCTCTCCATTTAAAATTGTATTATAACCCCAGCATGTACATTTTAATGTATAAATATAATTTTTCTTATCTCTATAAGATGGATAGGATAGTTTATAATTGTGTAATTAGAGATTGTTTTATCCTGTATGTGAACTCATCTGGTCACTTACTGCCACAGTATTTGTGGCATTATAGCCAACCCTATGCTGTAAAGTGAGACAACTAGCTTTTTCTGCCTTTTAAATATGTGTTGTAATTTTGTAAGTAATAAATATTTAAATAACTTTCCAGTGTTTTTTTTTTTTTTTAAACTGTACCAGTCCTCCTAATTTTTAATTTTGAGATAGAAAATTTTACCTGGAGAATCATTATCTAAGCTTGTACAGACATGACTTAATGTCAGCAGGACATTCATGTTATAAACATTATGACCGCAGCAACTGGTAAAAATTCAGTAAAAGAGGATTAGTACTGACGAGAAAACCTTTACTGCACACCTATAGCCATGTTGCATGTTTCTTTGGTGACTGGCACTTGAAACTTTTTTGAGCAGTAGGGTTCACACGGCTGTTTTCAGTCAGGTTTAGGTAGCAACTGCAAGACTGATCAGATAAGGACTACAAAGGAAGTGGCTTTTTAAAAGTTTTAACAACACTAGTTGCAAAAACAAACTTTCAATTTTAAGTGGAGAATCTTCTCCTAAAGCACCAAGCGTTTAAGCAACTTTTTTGTTTGATTAGTTTCTGGAATTAATTTTCTCTTCGAGCTATCGCATAGGAACTATCCAATTTATTATAAAACAAGTCCATACAGTAGGCCCTCGACATTCGCGGGGGTTCGGTTCCGAGCCCTCCCGCGAATCGAGATAATCCGTGAGTTCTGTACCCGGAAGTAAAACCCCATGTATCACGTCACATGCGCGAATGAGCAGCCGGAAGTAAAATACTATGTATCTATTACATGCTCTAAAATATGCTTCTTAAACACATTCTATACAGTCTTACTCATTAATTCAGTATTGGGAATGTAGTAATGATGATTAAGAAAATTTTAATTTTTTACTGTGATATTTATTCATAATAAAATATAAACATTATACAGCATACATGTAAAAACACCTTGAAATGCATTTTCTTTGAAAAACATACAGCACTGTAGTTTTCAAATATGCCCACTAGTGGAACGTATTGCATTAGGCATGAGATAACTGAATTGAGGTATTAACTGCATTTAGTCCAAGTAGCTCAGCCACGCCCCTCAGCTGGAGCGAGTACAAAACAGAGTTTTGTGAGAGAGTGTTACAAACCAAAGAAGCGGTGATGTGATGTGAGTTAATCCTCTGGCGCAGAGGTGAGCGTGCTTTTGTTTACTGGGAGTAAATGAGACTAGTGAATTCAGGTGTATGCTAAGGAGCAGCTCAGCCACATCCCTCAGCTGAAGCGGAGAGTAAACAGTTAGCGGCATAGCGCCAAAATCAAAGTCCCCCAAAACACAGACCACAACAAAAAGGACATAAAAGAACAAGAACAAATTGGATAAACAAAACAAAATGAGAAACATGCTACACCACAATAAATAAAATCACACACAAACATTTTAAACATTACCTTAGGTCATGTACTGGAATAATAATTGAAAAAGACTTTAATAGTGGAGTGTTTTACAACAGTTCAGACGATTATTCCTCTTCAGGCACTTCAGAGCAAGAAGAAAACTGTCGTTTCTTCAGGAGAAAGTCTTATTTCTTCAGAAAAAAACATGTCATTACCTTTTTCTGGTGTTTAGCAGGTGTTTGAGTGACATCATAGAACTTAACTGGTAATTAAAACACTTAAAAAAAAAAAAAAGACTCATTGACAACTTGTGCGCGGATGAGGAAAAAGGGGCGTAACATCTCACCCAATCAGCAGGAAGGAGGACAGCCATTGGCTGAATTTGAATCACACACGAGTTGCTCAGCAGTCCACGAATACTCAAACCGTGAGTGCAAAATCGCAAATAGTCAAGGGCCTACTGTAGGCACATAATTAGCCTTAACCACGGGTTCATAAAACACTTGGATTGATAATTTGGATATACGAAGTGTTCAAAGGACAACTGCAGTAAACAGTTTATTACACACTCTTCCTTTTGGCTATTCCCTTCAGGGGTCGCCACAGCAAATCATCTGCCTCCATCTCACCCTGTCCTCTGCATCTTCTTCTCTTACTCCAACGACCTTCATGTCTTCCTTCACCACATCCATAAATCTCTTCTTTGGTCTTCCTCTAGAACCGGGGAGGGAAACCCTTTCCTTGGTTAAAACGCTCCCACCATTACAAACGAGTGATTCTGTTTACACCTAGGGGTGTGGCCAGGCTCAGAATAAACAGTGTGTGAATTTGCAGTATGGAACTGTGAAGGTCTGAAAAAACTTTTGAACAGAACTGTATTTAGAGAATTCATCTCAAAGCATGATCTGATTGGATTAGTTGAAACATGGGAAGATGAATGTGACAACTTTCGATGGATACAACCATTATAAACAAATTAGACAGAGAAAGAGTAGTGCTATTAGAAACTCCAGTGGCATATTAATACTAGTGAAGCATTCTATTTCGGAGTGTGTAACAATAATGACATCATGTGGGTGAAGGTGTCAAATTTAATGCAGGAAATTGAACTAATATGGGGTGTTTATTTTTCACCACCTGGATCTAGTGAACATTCAGATGAAAACATTTTTGAAAAATTGGAAAATGACACGAGTTATTTTAGAAATAGATATCATGGATGTTTAGTTTTGATACAGGGAGACTTTAACAGTCGCACAGCGGCATTACCATATTATATTGTGAACGACGACCCTACACACATCCCCATCGATGACGATTTCAACTACGTCAGCGATGATCATGTGACAGAACGTGTTTCTCAGGACTTGGTTGTAAAAAAACAGGGTCATGAACTTTTGTAATTTTGTAAAAACACGGGGTTAAGAATATGTAATGGTAGATTATTTGATGATTTTGGTAAAGGTAAGATGACTTGTATAGCTAATAATGGTATGAGTGTTGTAGATTGTTTTATGCTCAGATGATATGATGAACCTGTTTACCGGTTTTGATGTTTGTGATGAAGTAGAATCGACTAATTTTCCCCACATACTGTTATTGACACATGTACCGCTCATGTATGTAATATATCTAAGAACACTAGTAGGAAGTCGCACTATAAATGGAACGATAGTAATAAACAGAAATGCATATCCGCATGGGAAAACATATCAAACGACGCATTGAATGCTGTGAATGAAATGTGCATAAGACAGGATGTTGACAGTGCGTGTAATAAACTCCATAACATCATGGCATCTTGTGCATCAAACTTTCAACAACACATTAGTAATCAAAACAATAACAAACATAGAGACTGGTATGACCTGGAATGTTTACATGCTCGGTCACGTGCGCGTCGCCTATTGAGTGCTTTTCATGCCAACAACTCAACCGAAACTAGGTCAGCATATCAACTCGCCCTGAAGCGCTATAAAGAACTGTGTTACCTCAAGAAATCAGCATTCTGTAAGATGATAGCGGATAATTTAATGACAGCATTATCCCGTAATGATGATAAAACATTTTGGAACGTTGTTACATCTAGACCAAAGACGATATCTAATAATATTACACCACTTGAATGGACATTTTATATTTTGAAAACTTATTCCATGGCTTAAATCAATCTCCAGAAGAAAGTGATTTTTATATATACATTGCTGATTTTGTGAATTCTATTGGCGACGATTTGATAGAAGTTACAACTGACAATGAAGGTCTGGATAGAGAAATTTCATGTCAGGAAATTGTGGATGTTATTAATCATATGCAAAACGGAAAAGCACCAGGTCTGAGTTGTTTACCCATAGAATTCTTCAAGAATGCCTCATTAAGTTGTATTGAAATGTTAAACTTTATTTAATACTGTGTTATCTTCAGGTAAATATCCAGACATGTGGACTATGGGAGTAATCTTACCACTGTATAAAAAGGGTAGTGTTAATTCACCCTCAAATTATAGGCCTATTACTCTGTTAGAGGTTTCAGGGAAATTTTTTTCTAAATTAATATGCGATAGACTTTACCATCTGGTTGAAATCAACAATACTATAATACCAGAACAAGCTGGCTTCATAAAAGGTTTTCAAACAGTAGATAATATTTTTGTTTTAGATACTATTATTACAAAGTACCGATCTCTATACAAGGGAAGGCTTTACTGTGCGTTTATTGACCTAAAGGCTGCTTCTGATTCTGTACCGCACTATGGCTTGTTGTATAAGTTATGGACTAACAATGTAAAAGGAAAAGTCTTCCGCCTTATTCAAAACATGTATTCAAAAGAAGTATCTTGTGTTGCTGTGAAAGATGGTTACTCTGATGTGTTTGATTATATGGTGTGCGCCAAAGTTTTCAGAGGTCACCATTATTATTTTTATTATACGTAAATGATATCACAGAGTTTCTTGGTGAGGATGGCGTTAGGTGTGTTGAAATAGGCAGACTACAGGTTCTAATGTTATTGTTTGCAGATGATATGATAATTATTGAGAGTAGTGTTGTTGCATTGCAAAGGAGATTAGATAAAATGAGTGTGTATTGTAATAAATAGCAATTGAGTGTTAAATTAATAAAACTAAAGTAGTTATATTCCGTAAAGCAGGCCGTCTTAGGAAGTCTGAAATGTTCCATTTTAACGGATCTAAGATAGAGATGGTGTCATCCTATAAGTATTTAGGTGTGCATCTCCCTTGTTCAGGGTCATGGTATGTCACACAAAAAACACTTGCGGAACAGGCTATGAAAGTAATCGGAGCGTTAAAATGTAATGTAAATTATTACTCAAATTTGCCAGTTAATGTATTATTGCACATTTTTGATATCAAGGTGATCCCTCTGTTATCTTATGGCTCCGAGATCTGGGGTTTCCATCCAGCTCCCAATGTTGTACGGGTAGTAGATAACTATTATAAACAGGTTCTTCATTTGGGTAGATCATCACCATGTATCGCTGCTAGCGGTGAATTGGGTCACTTCTCAATTAGTCAATTTTTATGTGAAAATTAAAAAAAAAATTTGGGTTAGAATTTTACACCAAGATGTTAATAATATTTTGTGTAAAGCGTATAGTTTCCAATACTCGCTTGCAGAAAAGGGTAAATGTTGTTGGCCACTTAATGTTAAAAATCTGCTTTTTATTTATGGATTTGGATATATTTGGTTGAATCAGGATGTTGGTTGTGTAAAATCTTTCATTTTGGAATTTAAAGAAAGGTGTATCCATATAGATTGTCAAAATTGGTTTGAGAGCATTAATAATGTACCAAAGTTGGATTTATTGAGAAGTGTGAAGAAAGAAGTGAAATTTGAGGAATATTTGTCAGTTATACGAGAACCAATCTATAGAATAGCTCTATGTCAGGGGTGTCAAACTCGTGCCACAAAGGGCCATGTGGCTGCAGGTTTTTGTTTCAACCAAGCATCAGTACACCTGACTTGGCTCATTCAAACAACTGATAAGAGTCTTCAGGCGTTTGATTGGTCAGTCTCTGGACAGAGCACACACATTGACCAATCGACTGCCTGAAGACTCTTATCAGTTTTTTGAATTAGCCAGACTGACCAATCAAATACCTGAAAACTCTTATCAGTTGTTTGAATGAGCATACATATACAGTCGGTGAAGGAGTGAGGAAAATAGCCACTCCTTACCTTTTCCTGACCCAGTACTTTCGCAATTGTTTTATTAACAATAGCCCTGTAAAAGGCATCCTGTTTGGATGTCATTGGAGCATATACCACAATCTCTTTCTTTGGCGGAACCTCCAAAGTCACATCTGACTTCAACCGCCTTAGTAGAAAGGGTGTGAGAATCTGAGCAACATGACAGTGAACGCAGAGTCACATACGATATACGTTACATTGGGTATATAATTCAGCATCTATGGGTATCACAGCAAATGAGTAACTTTTGAAAAAGAAAGTTGAACTGTTTCAATTTTGTTCTTACCTGGTGAAGCATACTCAGGATGTTTTGTTCCCGTTCCGTAGTCACAAGAGTCTCAACATTCGAGGTGATGGTGTTAATGTCAAACCATGACTCAAAACTGATGAATTTTTAGAAAACCAACAAAATACATTGAAAAAAACAAACAGCAGAACATTACAAATAACTACCTGTATTTATAAAAAATACCTCTAAGTCATCAAATACTTCAGGGAGTAAAAAATTAAGCAGAGACCACAGCTCAGAAAGATTATTCTGCAGAGGAGTTCCTGTTAGCAGCAGTTTGTTGTCAGTTGGAAGCATTTTCAGTTCTTTCACTAAACAACAGTTCTGTCTGTCTTCCTTTCAGCTTTTTCCCTTTAACTCGGGAGTCGCCACAGCGAATCATCTGATTTGCACGTTTTATTTGGCAGAGATTTTTACGTCGGATGCCCTTCCTGTCACAACCCCTTTTTTTAGCAAGGGACAGAAACACGCTGACGACTTTGCAGCTACTCTTTACGAAAGTCAGCAATGGTTCTTTTACATGCCTCTCACCATAGACAGTGAGGGACATAACCCAGTTAGCTGCACTGGGGGGGGGGGGGCAATGACAACCTTGTGGAGAGTGGGACTCGAACCCCCAACCTTTGGATCAGCGATCAAGCGCACTATACCACTGGCCCTACTAAACGACAGTTCAAGTTCTTTATTCAATGACCTTCATCCACAACCAAGTACTTCCAGTGGAAACGCTAGAGAATTGTATGAAACCAAACTGAATATTTTTCCCAATCACAAAACATCCTTTAATATAATAAACAAAGCAATCAGCACTACTTCTCCCCCCAATCCTAATTGTACAGTAAAGCATTCACTGGTCCATTAATCAATTCTAACCTGAAGATATTTTCTGTCAATCATGGCAATTTCAAATGAAGTTATAACAACAGGATACATATGCAGTGAACCCTGAGGCTTGCGGATGTTCTTGACAAGGTTCATTCTTTCTTCCTTTAAGCCATGTTGAAGCATTACCGACACCTAAGAAAAACAAATAAGGGGATCAGGGTCTTTTCTATAAAAAGTCTACAATATTTGCAGGAACCTGAATAATTCAAAATTCAGAACAGTTTTCAATGTAACACGACTGTGTATTCTTACACTACATATCTCTTGCACTTAAAACCAGAGCTCGGATGGCTTAGTCATACATTTGTCATAATTCTTAAGCAATATTTTTAAAATTTCATCCTAATTCCATCATCAAATTTGTGGCAAAATTAAAACTGCTGGAAAGACAGCATTGTGCAAGTGACCTGATAGCTTCAGTGACTTTAGGTGTGGGCATGGGTGTCTACAAAGTATATACAGTATAAGCTTTTGAGCATTTAGGCATCTCTGAACACACATGCACTGCAAAGCTATTGAATATTGAGCAGCCATACTGACAATGGCAAGGAGTTTGGCAAGATGAGCAGTCCCTGTCTGGATAAAACAAAAGGAATACATGCTAGGCTTGACAATAGAATGGTCATGCTGCCCTGTCAAAAGTCAAAACCACTGATGGCCACTTTGGAACCAGCACAAAAAAATGTGAGCAGCTCAATGTCCGAATACCAGCGACAGCCTCTCACCACAAACTGCATTTAAAAAAAAAAAACCCAATATGTTCACCTGACACGGGACGGACCAATTACAATCAAACACACCAAGTTACCTTTTAAAATTGAGCGAGGCACATGCAAGTTTGGCAAGCCTCAATTTGACATTGTATTTTTGTTACTTCCATATACAGGCGGTCCTTGACTTACATGGTTCTTGATTTAAGACATTTCAACGCCTCAAATTATATGTACGTAAGAAAATAGAGAAGGATTCAAAGTTACGCCGTTCTGTTCGTAAGCTCCTACGACAAGTACTAGTTTTTGATGTGGTATGAATACACAGCTACGCAGTGCTATGCTGTGTTAGCGGTCATCAGCATCGTCCATTTTGTCTCAAGGTGCGTCATCGTGTAGATTGTCTGTGCTCCTTTTTCATGGCCATAAAAAGGAAAGCAGGATCTTCTGGCGAAGCTGGTACAGCCAAGAAGAAAGCCATTACGATGGAAACGAAGCTGGATATTATTAAAAGGTCGCAGAAACACGAGACGCCGACGAACATTAGTAAGGCGGTGGCGACTATTAGTAAGGACAAAGCCTGTATTTTAGACCACGTGAAGGGTTCAACCCCTGAAGGCTACAGTGATCACAAAGCATTGCTCTTGCATCCTAAACGAGATGGAGAAATTACTAATGATGTGGATCAAGGATCAAAATCAACGTAGGCTTCCCATTAACCTAATGTTCGTTCAGGAAAAGGAACGTTGTATTTTCCAAACTTTGAAAGCGCAGAAAGGTGAGGACGCCGAGAAGGAGGAACTTACCATCAGCAGGGGCTGGTTTGTGAGATTTGAGGCCCATGCCAACCTTCATAATCTCAAGGTCCAAGGTGAGGCTGCATCCGCAGATGAAACGGCTGCGAAAGCTTTTCCGTATAATCTAGCCAAGATTATCCAGTAGAGTGGATGTCTTCCGGAGCAAATTTTTAACGTGGATGAAACTGGATTATTCTGGGTGTGAACCACCAAGCAGCTCAGCCACACCTTTCAGCCAGAGTGGAGAGAAAACAGAGTTAGAGGCACAGCCGCCAAAATCAAAGTCACCCCCAAAAACAGACCATAACAAAAAGAACATAAGAACATGAAGTGTAATAAATTTGATAAACAAAACAAAAAGATAAACATGCTACAGCACAGTACATAAAATCACACAAACAATCAAAACATTAAGTTAAGTACTGTACGGGAATAATAATTCAAAAATCGTTTAATATTACAGTGCTTTACAACAGTTCAGATGATTATTCCTCTTCAGGCACTTCGGAGGAAACTGTCGGTTCTTCAGGAAAAAGTCTTATTTCTTCGGAAGAGACATCCAACGTCATTACCTTTTTCTGGCGCTTAGCAGTCGTTTGAGTGGCATTATAGAGCTTAACTGGTAATTAAAACACACCTTCAAAAAAAAACCTCATTGACAACTTGTGCATGAATGAGGAAAAAGGGGAGTATACATCATCTCAACCAATCAGCAGGAAGGAGGACAGCCATTGGCTGAATTTGAATCATGTGACAGTTGCTCAGCAATCCACGAATATGTGCAAGCCCGAGTGCAAAACCGTGAATAGTCAAAGGCCTACTGTATACATATTCATGCTACAAAATATTCACTTCTATGTGGAGTCACAAAACGTCTTTATGTCAATTTCAAAATTCACAGAACAAAAAGAACAAACACATTTGAAAAAAAAAAAAAATTGAATCAGTCACATTTTTAAACCACACCTCTAGTGTGATTACCCCTAACAATCAAAATGTAACTGGAACAAGCAACAACTGGCATGGATAAACACTGTGTGAGGTGTGTTTAACCACTGACTCAATCACATATATCTACAAGCAACATCAGGCAAAACCAGATGTTGATATTGTTCTGAGAGCAGCAATACCCTGAAATAGGGCACTATAAAACATACTATAAATAGATATGCATTAAAGGGGACCTGTACCCAAAATTTACAGCATTCAAAAAATATCCACTATACTTTATTATTAACTTTTAAACATCGCGTGATGTCGGTAGTTTATTTATAAGTCCACATTTCCTTTTCTTCTATATGACATTCCTTGCTCACAAAGGTTGAGCGCACGGACATGTTGGCTTGTTTTCACCAGGGTTAAAGGTCATTATGACGTAACATCGTTGAAAGTCGTATAGCCAATTGCAGAATGTCAGTATATTTTCCTCAAGCAATTCATGTTGTTTACAACAATCGCAGTCCTGATCGGTTTTATGACGCACACATTTTCCACAAGAGAACCAAATATTTGCTGGTTGTTTGCTACGATTTTCCCGTGTAAGAGCTTCTGCCGACTCTCCAATATCGTCCTCCGATTCGCCACTTTCCTGGTCCGATTTCACTAAATGTGGATAGTCTTTCTTCAGTGGTTCATATAAATAACCTTCTAATCCTTCTACGAAATTGTCTTCGTCCATGGTTTAAAAAAAAAAAAAAAAAAAAAAAAAAACAACAACTATAATGTCTATTTTTTTCCAAGTTTCCGTGAGCTTGTGTTGCACACGTCAGGTATATAGCCTTACGTTTACATTGCAATCTTGTAGTTCTGGTCGTGGCTTTGTCAACGATATGATGTCACGGCAAATGCGCCGTTTTAAAACTCCTGTGCTCTGAAGCTTGACGTTAGTGAAGCCCTCAAATTGCTTAAAACTAGTTTGTGAGCGAATATAATAAACACCTTATTGGTGTATTGTCACTGTCCCCCCAGTGCGGCTAACTGGGTTATCAAAGGCGGGCCATGTCTCTCACTGTCTCTCTATGGTGAAAGGAATGTAAAAGAACCATTGCTGACTTTCGTAAAGAGTAGCTGCAAAGTCGTCAGCGTGTTTCTGTCCCTTGCTAAAAGGGTTGTGACAGGAAGGGCATCCGACGTAAAAACCTCTGCCAAATCAAACAATGCGAATCAGATGATTCGCTGTGGCGACTCCCGAGTAAAAGGGAAAAAGCTGAAAGGAAAAGAAGATAAGTGTTTTGTCACTAGCTATACACAATACATCAAATTAGGTATATGAACGCTTTCACTACAGGTACCCTTTAAACTACACACTTCATGGGTACCTTTTCCATGATCTCGCTCTCCTCTCTTTCTCCTTCTTCCTTCAAATTCCTTTCCATCTCGGCCATTTCCTTGGTTATTAAACCTTCCTCAGGTTGACCTTGTACTGTCAAAGGAGACATTAACTAACTCAAAGCCCAGCTTGACATATTTTTATGTGCATACATCAAAGCAACAGTATTGAGTGTCAATAAAGATCTGCCACAGAAGGTGCTAAAGTTCATCCCCATACCTGCAGAAGAAACCTCCATTGCAGCTCCTTCAGGCTCCTCACATTCATTGAGTTTGGGACAAAGGGGAGACACACTGCGTGCCTCTTCTTTAACACTCCTGAAGAAAATAAACAACAGTTTTTTTTTTTTCAACACAACCTTCTATAGGTATTAAATGTGGAATATTATCTGAGAGGAAGATGAGTGGAGTGTTTATGGTGTGCATTAAATCTAAACTCGTTGATACTTACACACTCATTTTGGTTTCTGTGTCCGGACTCGAAGGGAAATAAACTCTGCTCTTGTCAAAGCTCAAAAGTACAGCTCTTTAAGTTTGTTGGTTTTTGTTTCTCAGTAATTAAAACTTCACTTTTTTTTTTAAATCTGGAAGCTATGGGATATTGATAAACTGGATTAGCACCAAGAAACATGAAATTAAAGATTAATATAGTACAGTATACCCCAAATATAAAATAAAGCCGAACCTGAATAATAATAATAATAATTTATTATTATTATTATTATTATTATTATTAAGATACAGACCCAGTAAACTACAGTAACTGCTTCGGTCGATCAAGACTCGAACTCAGTCAGAGCAAACCTGAGCTGTGAGACTGCACGAGCTTGTATAACTGCAACCTGAGCAATTTCGCGCCAAACTGGATGCAATCAATATAAACATAATGGAGGGGGGGTTGGAGTACGGTTTATAATAAGAATTACTATTTTCATATACACATATTCCAATAGCGTATTCATACTTTGATTACATCTACTCTTCATGTTGTTAATTACTCAGACCATAAAAGAGGTCTGAAAAGAAATGTAAATATGGTGCAATGTAAAGTTTCCCCCGTCTATAATATATGTGTCTTACCAGCTTACTTAACGTCTTCTTTTTAACGTTTCCCGCGAAAGACAGGACCGTTTCCAGAGAGAGAGAAAAAAAAAGAGTACTCTCTGTACATTTGGGAAAATGTTGAAAATGTTGAACCGCCCCCTAAAGGTTCATAATGAAAAATGTTTTGCGAAGCAAAAAAGATATTGGAAGCTCATTTTGCGCTTTATTCACAATATTTTTTTTATTATTTTTCCTCATAATAATGATTAAGGTTCCGATAGTGTCTTGGACTAATGCAGGGAAGATATATAGAATATATATATATATATATATATATATATATATATATATATATATATATATATATATAGAGAGAGAGAGAGAGAGAGAGAGAGAGAGGATTTTCTGAGTAGATCCGTAGGAGAGTGCTCAATACTTTTTGGTAGAGCAAATAACAAAAATAAAAGGACAGGACCATCTTCTGGACCATCCATGGCTTAAAGCTTCTATAATCACCTGAAGAGAGGGGATGGTTTCACCACCCCCTCGAAACAGATCTGTAGTGATAAATGGAGTTTCAATAGAAAGTCTTTGTCCTGTCCTTTTATTTTTGGTGTATATATATATATATATTATTTGTAATAGGGATGAGCCTGATGACCACAGCTGCAGAAAGAGAGACAAGAGGCCCTAAGATGAACTCAGGGGTGCATCAACCGCCTCTAAGAGGATTTATGGATGACCTAACAGTTACAACATCAACACATGTACAAGCAAGATGGGTACTAGCCTCATTAGATGACACTATTACATGGGCAAGAATGAAGTTTAAGCCGAGGAAATCAAGATGCTTAATACTGAAAAAAGGTAGAATCAACCAGCAGGTCAAACTAAAGGTGCAGAGTGAAGAAATCCCTAGTATAGTAGACAATCCGATCAAGTGTCTAGGGAAGTGGTTTGATGCAACTTTGAAAGATACTAACCAGTCAAAAGACATTCAACCAACAGTAAAAGGATGGCTTAGAGTAGTAGATGGAAGTAAACTGCCAGGGAAACATAAGGCTTGGATTTACCAGCACGGAATCTTACCCAGGCTGATGTGGCTGCTACTGATCTATGAGATAGCGATGACGCATGTAGAATCAATAGAGAAGACAGTCAACAGCTTTGTTAGAAGATGGTTAGGGGTTCCACCAAGCTTTACATCAATTGGTTTATACAGTAAGACAGCACAGTTACAATTACCACTATCATCAGTAATTGAAGAGTTTAAGGTTACAAAATGCAGGACAGTACTAACATTAAGTGACTCGAAAGACCAGAAAGTTCAAGAGGCAGGGGTACAGACAAGGTCTGGAAGGAAATGGTCAGCAGCAGCAGCAGTAGATCAGGCAGAGAGTATACTAGAGCTAAGAGACAAGATCGGTAACACTTGTAGAGGGCGGCAAGGAATTGGTACATCACACTTCCAACAATGGAACAAGGCAGATAGGACAGAGAAAAGAAGCATGGTTCAGGAAGAAGTGAGAAGAGAGGTGGAGGAAGCAAGGATATCACGTGCAGTAGAACTAGGAAAGCAAGGAGCTTGGACGAGATGGGAGCTACCACAACGTAAGATCACGTGGTCAGACCTCTGGAAGATGGACCAATTCAGAATATCTTTCCTGTTAAGATCAGTATATGACACTTTACCCTCACCAGCAAATCTTTTTCAGTGGGGACTCGCACAGGATCCAGCATGTAAGTTATGTGGGAAGAGAGGAACCATGGCTCACATATTATCGGATGCACAGTGGCCTTGAAGCAAGGACGGTATAGATGGAGACATGACAGGGTATTAGAGAAGCTAGCAGACATAGTAGAGAAGGAAAGAACCAGGAAACGAACAACAAAGAAGAAGCAGGAAACAATACAGTTTGTTAAAGAAGGAGCTAAAACCCCAGCAAGGACCAACGCTGGACAGAAGCCATCGGTGTTCGATGCTGGTAGGGACTGGGAACTTAGAGTGGACTTGAGGAGGAAGCTAGTTTTCCCAGACATTGTTACAACAACTCTGAGACCAGACATGGTTTTGTGGTCAACTCAGGTGAAGACTCTTATAGCAATAGAACTGACTGTACCATGGGAGGAGAACTGTGACGAAGCCAATGAGAGGAAATCACTGAAGTATGCAGATCTGATAGCAGAATGCAGACAAAAGGGTTGGAAGGTGTCACTGTTTCCAGTTGAGATTGGGTGCAGAGGGTTCCCGGCACAATCAGTGTGGAAGTTGATGACAGCACTAGGAACAACATCATCATTACGGAAATACGCAGTGAGGCAGTTAGCTGAGGCAGCAGAGAAGGCATCATGCTGGGTATGGCATCGACGAGATGAGCTGAACTGGACGCCTGGAAGCGAGTAGTGGTTTGGCCACCATTACTGACCCGCCAACTGGAGGATGTCATGGTTTAGGGTCGAAACAGCCGAGGAAAGTTGGAGACCATCTGATGACAATTCCAGGCAGAGAGTGTGGCGAATCAAGTCGGGCATTGACAGTATGCCTTGACTTTCATGCAGAATACCATCATCTGTAAGTTAATTTAATTTATTTAATTTATATATATATATGTATATATATATGTATGCAAATGTGTCCGTCCTTGTTCAAGATTCCTTTTATCCTATCCCACTTTACAGGGCGTATGATGACTTGTATGCTCGGTTGGACAGTCAGGAGGGAGAAAATGATTTATACAGCTTGCCACAGCAGAGAAATAGAGATGGGAAGGACGTGCAGCAAGTTAGAGTGATAAAGGACAGAGTGGGAAATGTATTGACTGATGACAGAAGTGTGCTGGGAAGATGGAAAGAGTACTTTGAAGAGCTGATGAATGAGGAAAATGGGAGAGAAAAAAAAGTAGAAGAGGTGACTGTTGAGGACCAGGAAGTAGAAAAGATTAGTAAGGGTGAAGTGAGGAGGGCATTGAAGAGGATGAAGAGTGGAAAGGCAGGTGGTCCTGATGACATACCGGTGGAGGTATGGAAGTGTCTAGGAGAGGTAGCAGTAGATTTTCTGACAAGAACATTCAACAAGGTCTTAGAGAGTGAGAGGATGCCGGAGGAATGGAGGAAAAGTGTGCTTGTGCCCATTTTTAAGAACAAGGGAGACGTACAGAGTTGTGGCAACTACAGAGGGATAAAGTTGGTGAGCCATACGATGAAGTTATGGGAAAGAATAGTGGAAGCGAGACTAAGGGCAGAGGTCAGCATTTGTGAACAACAGTTTGGTGTCATGCCAAGAAAGAGCACCACACATGCAGTGTTTGCTTTGAGGATGTTAATAGAGAAGTACAGAAAAGGTCAGAGGGAGCTGCATTGTGCCTTTGTGGATCTAGAGAAAGCATATGATGGGGTGCCGAGAGAGGAACTGTGGTATTGCATGAGGAAGTCTGGAGTGGCAGAGAAGTATGTTAGAGTGGTGCAGGACATGTATGAGAGATGTAAGACAGTGGTGAGGTGTGCTGTCGGTATGGCAGAAGAGTTCAGGGTGGAAGTGGGACTCCATCAAGAGTCAGCTCTGAGCCACTTCTTGTTTGCTATAGTAATAGACAGGCTGCCAGACGAGGTTAGACAAGAATCTCCATGGACTATAATGTTTGCAGATGACATTGTGATCTGCAGTGGGAACAGAGAACAAGTGCAGGAAAATCTAGAGAGATGGAGGTATGCCCTGGAAAGGAGAGGAATGAAGGTTAGTCTCAGTAAAACAGAATACACGTGTGTGAACGACAAGGACTCAAGAGGAACAGTGAGCTTACAGGGAGCAGAGATAAAGAAGGTGGAGGATTTTAAGTACTTAGGCTCAACAATCCAGAGCAATGGAGAGTGTGGAAAACAGGCGAAGTGTGTGCAGGCAGGTTGGAATGGTTGGAGAAAAGTGTCCGGTGTGATAGGAGGGTATTGGAAAGAATGAAAGGAAAAGTGTACAAGACGGTGATGAGGCCAGCGATGTTGTATGGTTTAGAGACAGTGGCCCTGGGGAAAATACAGGAGGCACAGCTGGAGGTAGCAGAGATGAAAATGTTGAGGTTCTCTTTGGGAGTAACGAGGATGGATAGTATCAGGAATGAGTACATCAGAGGGACAGCACATGTTAGAGGTTTTGGAGACAAAGTCAGAGAGGCTATATTGAGATGGTTTGGACATGTACAGAGGAGGGATCGTGAGTATATTAGTAGTAGGATGCTGAGGTTGGAACTACCAGGCAGAAGGCCGAGAAAAAGACCAAAGAGAAGATTTATGGATGTAGTGAAGGATTACATGAAGGTAGTTGGAGTAAGAGTAGAGGATGCAGAGAAAAGGGTGAAATGGAGGCAGATGGTTCGCTGTGGCAACCCCTGAAGGGAAGAGCCGAAAGGAAAAGAACAACTTTCCCACTTTACCACCACCAAAGAACCCCCAGGCCATCTCATTTCCCCACATATGAATGAAAGGTTTAACTTTTGTATGCAGTCTACAAGAATATCAGTCCTACCGTCAGATCTACAGTCCTACAGTACAGATTTTAAAAGGAAAATATTTGAAATTTTGGATCTGCATCCTAAATGACCTGGAGTGAGATACGAGCAAGCAGCAACAAGCAAACAAAAAAAACAAACAAATCATTTACATATTTTGGGGCCTCTTCTGCAGGAAAAAACAATTCAATAAAATAAGCATTTTCTAAAAACATTTTAGATATAATTATGATATAAAATCAATCAGTAATTAACACATATGGAATGCAGAGGCTTCTTGCTCAGCTTTGAAATGGGCTTTTAAAAATGGGTTACGGTTCACATATTTAATTTTCTCAACCACTGAATTAATAATAACTCCACATGTGTTGTACATGGAAGGTGTTCAAGAATTTGATGCAATGACCACCAAGTTGACATTTTATTATTTAATTTTTAAAATTATGCATGTATGAACAATCAAATAAAGACATCCTAAGTAACATTACTGAAACTACAATGGGAACATAAATAGAGAGTACACTTTTTCTAGCACTTACAGATAACACAAATAAAAATTTATCCAGATTTGCAGTTTTAATGTCTTCTCAGAGATCATGCTATTGAAAACTGCAACATCTAACATAAAGTTAACTTTCATCTACAAACTCATGATCTTGATTGTGACGACGTTGTATGATGCAGTATTAAACCACCAGAGGTCAGCATAATCTTAGGGATCAGTGATAAACTCGGGCAGTGGTGGCCAGACGGTAAGGCCAAGCCCCACTGCCAGGGGGTTGTCACTGTCTCCCTAGTGCGACTAACTGGGTTATCAAAGGCCAGCCATGTCTCTCATTGTCTATGGTGAGAGGCATGTAAAAGAACCATTGCTGACTTTTGACAAGAGTAGGCTGCAAAACCATAAGCATATTTCCGCCCTCTGATGGCAAGGTGAGCTGACCAGGGTGTACTCTGCCCTTGCCAACAGTCAGCTGAGATGGGTGACTTAATTAGGATTAAGTGGTTCAGAAAATAAATGAATGAATAAAAATGAAATTGAGAAATTTGAAACTTGGGATTAATCAAGAAATACATATCTTCTTCTTCGTCTTTTCCTTTCGGCTTTTTCTCTTTTTCAGGGCTCGGCACGGCGAATCGTCTGATTCACATGTTTGGTTTGGAATAGGTTTTTACATCAGATCCCTTTCCTGACACAACCCTTTAGCAAGGGACAGAAACACGCTGATGGTTATGCAGCCTACTCTTGACGAAAGTCAGCAATGGTTGTTTTACATGCCTCTCACCATAGACAGTGAGAGACATGGCTGGCCTTTGAGAACCCAGTTAGCTGCACTGGGGGGAGGGGGGTGGGAAACAGTGACAACCTTATGGAGAGTGGGACTCAAACCCCCAACGTTAGGGCCAGCAATCCAGCGCCCTTTACCACCAGGCCGTCTCTTTTTTCACTGTAGCATTACACTTTCAGTTCATTTGAACTAATGGCCTTAAACCTTTTTGTGTCCCTGTGCTGAATGTGTACTGAATGTGACAAATGCTTTCCCTCAAAATGGTATTTAATTATTCATTTATTTTTTGTTTTTTTGCCTGTTTGATGCACCATACATCTACAGTTTATAACACATTATATGAATATTAATATTAATATCCTATTCTTTTAACTTTTCTTAGTAAACACAGTAAATATATTTATAATATACATAATTCACCCCACTTTTAAGTAGTTAATTCAGGTATGTGATTAATGAATTCTGCAGCCCATAAAACCAAAACTTTAATTCTGATATTTATTTCAAAGTCTGACAAAAGGCCAACAATGGTTGGCGAAGTTTCCTCTGAAACTCTTCACGCCTGATAAGATCGGTCATTTTACCTTTTTTCTTCCAACTTGCTTGTCCAACACCTTGCTTGCGGGCCTAAAGCAAAGTATCATCTGCCTGAGCATGTATGTGAGCTTGTGCAGATGTTCCTATATGTTCCTACTTCGACAGTTCTTGAAGGTGAATGGTCTTTTTTGAGCTGCCTAGTTACAGGAAGCAGGAATTTTAGTCCTACTGCCTACAGAGACATATTGTACAGTTGTGTGCTTTCCACTTTTTGGTGACCACATGGGGAAAACTGTGTATGGGTAAGTGTCCCCAAACACTTGGCTTCTGTACCGGTTTCATAGACCAGTAATTTGGTCAAAAAAAAATACTCAAATACAGTGGTACTTTGACTTACGAGTGTCCCTTACAACGAATTTTCCATGATACGAGCTTCAATACCACCAAAAATCTGCCACATCCAATAAGCAAAATTTTGATTTACAAGTTCTGCTGGGGAAATGCCTTTTGCACCGATTAAGCCTCATATTCTTCCGCGTGTCTTCCTCCGCGCTCTGAGAACGCCTTGTGCAGTGCTTCTCAATTATTTTCTGTGACGCCCCCCTCTAGGAAGAAAAAAAAAAACATTTCATGCCCCCCAATGTCCCACACGCGACTATAAATAGTGTTTACCGAACTTCGTATTGTTTGCTCGGTGCTTTTCCCCTACACCAGGGGTGTCAAACTCGTACCACAAAGGGCCATGTTTTTGTTTCGACCAAACAGCAGCACACTTGACTTGGCTCATTTAATCAACTGAGCTGAGTGCTCAGGCAGTTGATTGGTCACACAGATTGACCAATCAGCTGCCTGAAGACTCAAATGAGTTGATTAAGTGAGCCACCTCAGGTTTGCTACTGCTTGGTTGAAACAAAAACCTGCAGCCACATGGCATGAATTTGACACCCCTGCCCTACACCACAGCACAACAATGAGAGCGCCACTGCCAACTACTATAGTGGATGTGCAATTACACTTAATTCTAGTACAGCATGGCAAAAAAGCATGTTCCCCAGGGTAACCCCCCGGCATCACACCATGACCCCCAAGGGGGACATGCCCCACTATTTGAGAAGCACTGGCCATGTGGGAGCTCAACACAAGCCTTTCCTTGCTGGCATTCATAGCATGCACACGCACAAAATCCTCCTCCATCTCCTCCTGCTCCCCCATGTGACATCTTCACCACAGTCAATGATCGGAAGGGTTAGTTGACTTATTGTTTATTCTTGTTTTATTATTATTATTTATTATTAATCATTATTAATGTTAATGTACATGTATTATTGTTTTTTACATGTTTATCTTTAATATATTAGGTCAAATATATGTTTGTGGCAGGTTATATGAGTTTGGGAGGGGGTTGAAACGGATTAATTGGTTTCTGTTATTTCTTTTGGGAATAATTGTTTTATCTAATCTTTTCCAGTTACGAGCTTGCCAATGGAACAAACTAAATTTGTTAGACAAGGTACCACTGTACAAGTTATATATTGCATAGTTGGGTGGGCAGTGGGTGTCCATTGTTAGCATTTCAGAATTTCTTGGGTTTGATCCCTGTGTTCAGCAAGGGAGTTTTCATCCAGCTACTACAGTTTCCTCTCACAGTCCAAAAACCTACGCCGTATTCTCAATTGTCTGTAGGCATGAATGTGAGTGATGACCCTCTCCTTATTTAGCGTCAAATCCTTTGGTTCTTCCCTGTGATTCGTAGTCCCTGTATTCCATCTCATCAGTTGAAAAACAGAATATTGACTGATATCACGGTGCAAAATTAACCAGAACTTGCCTTGCCAGGAATCTGACTGAACTACAGCAGTTTTGTAAAGAAGAATAGGCCAAGATTAGTCTTGATCGATGTGCCAGACTGATCTGCAGCTACAGGAAGCGTCTGGTTGAAGTTATTGCTGCCAAGGGGGGGGTTACAAAATATTAAATGTGATGGTTCAGTTACTTATTCCTCCCCCTTGTGTCATTGTTTGCATGCTATCCTCATTAAGATATGAAAACCTATAAATGTTTGGGTGGTTTTAGTTAAAGCAGACACTGTTTTTTCATCTGTGTGATTTTGACAAAGATCAGATCACATTTGATGGTGATTTTATGCAGAAATGTGAGAAATTCCAAAAGGTTCAGATACTTTTTCATACCACTGTAGAATATTTAACATCATTCCTTAAAGTCAGTGAATGTTATCTTTATTACCATTTAAATTGTATATTATTTTTTAAAAAGAATTTGCATTCTGAATGTGCAGTTTAAATAGTTTAATTTTTACTTCTGATTTGATTTGGGGAAATTTTGTTCAGTCATCCAGGGGTCTGCCAAACTCTACTTCAGCTTTGGTCCAGTAGAGAATCACCGTACGGCCTGGACTGGCTGGGTGTAGGTCCGTGACTACAACTTCAGTGAATCCATACCTGCTGCTTCGCCACTCGCCCATCGCCACAGGACTTGGGGTTGTAGGGTATGGTGTGATGAATGAACTTTCAGCCGGACCCAGAAATTCAGGAGACAGTGTTAGATGACACAATGCTCCTAGCCACTGGGAGACCAGCGGGGCGGGATGTTGGGAGACAGCCAATGAGAGAGCAACTCGCGCATTGTGAGAAATTTTGATTGGCGCGTTTGAATTTTGAATGGCGCATTTCGGAAGAGGAGGTTGTTTTCGTATCCCGGGGACGAAAACTTAGAAAAATGTTTTTCGTAACCCAGAATATTTGTACCCAGTGATTTCTTAAATAGGGGGCCACTGTACTGCCGAGAAATGGCATCTGACTTAGTATTTCGTGAACTAGGATGGTCGGTGACGGTAAAGTTGAACCTCCCCAGGTAGAGGGACCATCGTGCTTTGGATAAAATTTCACTTGTTCATTGACGCTTGTGAAAAGCCGACATGATGCCACGACTTACAGCCCCTGAACGAGAATGTGCCATAGGCATGCTTCAAAACGGTGCCAGCACCAGGGAAATTGCCAGACGACTACACTGTGCGCACACAATGATCGCAAGACTCCATCAAAGGTTTCTGCAAACGGGGAGCACTCAGGGCCGTCCTTCACCGGGTCAACAACTTGTGACAACGGCACGTCAGGACCGTCAGATCGTACGGGATCATGTCCGATACCGAACACTACCAGTGACAAGAACGGCTGCTCAAGTTCAAGGACGATGTGGATTCATTCACCCCAACACCGTACGGAACCATCTGCGAGCTGCAGCCCTGCGTGCATGACGTCCTTATTTTGGCCCCATATTGACGCATTAACATTATCGCATTAACATTATCGTGAATTAAATTGAATGATGTTTACATGTCTTCTTAAATCATTCATTATCTCAAATGAATCACAAGTATATACTTCACATATCAATCCGTGGAGCTAAACCAGATTTCGTGAGTGGTGCGTTTTCATATGGACTGAGTATCTATTGTTCCATAGCCTCTTTCTCGGATTTCGATAGGTTATATAATCTTTTTGTGGGGAGTGCGGATCCGGGAAGCAAATCTATCGCACAGCCGGAGCCTGCAGCGCTGGAAGAGACAAAGTTAGGACCTAGCCACCAAAGTCAAGGTCCCCCAACAAACACAGACCATAACAGTACACCCCCACCCCCACGCCCAGTGGCACCATCTGATGCAAGACCAGGCTTGTCCGGGAACCTGCTGTAGAAATCTGATCGTGTTTATATTTATGTAATCTTTAATTGTTATATAAGCATTTATCGCATTGAATATGTATTTATCGATATTATATACACACACATTCATGTTCGTACACGTCAGTCAGGGGGTTGATCCTACTTCGCGAAAATCAGCGGTCGCAGTGGGGCTTCGGGCTCCCCCCCCCCGAAAAATTATATTAAGCAGTAAAGTAGAACGACCATCATGATGGGCTAAAGCAAACCTCTGTCCAGCAGTTCCGTGCTGTTAAGAAAATGGGTGGGACAGAGTTTAGCCAACGGTACCAGGAACAGCTTGAATCTCAGCTTGATAAAGTTTATGCCAATTTCATCAAGCAAAATTCCATAGCCAACCTTGTGATGGGCATACATCAGATATTCAGTAGAATATCAAAAAGTGGGTGTGGCAATAGACCTTACAACTGAAGCCTTGTGGGAGCGGGTGGGTAGAGTCCTTTCCAGGTTTCTTTTGTGCAGTGGAGTTTCATCAATTTTAAAAACACAAAAAAGGGAAAATTTCCACAATGTGGATCCAAAGATTTTAGTCAGCACTCTATTTGTGCAATAGTAATTACTTTGTTTATTTCAATTCAGAAAGCTTATAGTTTCATTGTTTACTTTTTTAATAAAAGAATAATAACCGGCCTATAGCTCGTTTGTATTCCAGTCAAAAGCAGTGTTTCAATTTGATCCGGGTAAGAAATTGACTTGACCATAGTCTTAACTAAACTATCGAGCAGTCTTCAACTATCAGAAAAACACAATGCAAATCAAAACACAACAAATTGTACTCTTGAGGCTTAAATGTTGTAGATTGGAGATGTGAGCGTCAGACACAGTTATTAAGTCTCCCGATTCAATCGGGAGTCTCAATCGGGAGTCTCCCGATTTAAAAGCATAAATCCAATCTCCCGCCAGGAGATTTATTTCTCCCGATTTCCAGACAACCTCCCGAAAAAAAAAAAAGTCACACTTTGAACACACCGTAGAATTTTTAAGCCTTAATCTTCTGCATATTGCACTTTGGAGACACCGTAGAAATTTATCACCAGTCTCTATCTTCCGTTTGTTTATGCACACACGAGTTGGCAGTTCACTGATACAGGCTAGCTACTTCAAGTCACGTGATCATTCAGTGCCGTGCAGTTCAAAAACAAAATGGCAGATGTAAACCCAGCAAAAAAAACGAAAATATGATTGCAAGTATCAGGCTTATTGGCAAAAAGACTTTCCTTTTATTCGAAGCAGTGAAAAAGGCGACACGTTTGTGTTTTGCACACTTTGTTCCGTCAACATTGGGATTAAACACGGAGGAATCAACGATGTGAAGAAGCATGTGAACACTTCGCAACACACGCAACAATCTACAAATCGGAGAATTACCTCTTTTATTACAACTGATGCCAGGTCAAAATTGATCAATGAAACTGTTTGTGCCCTCTTGGCTACAAAATTGAACTCAGACTTTGTTTGTTACAAATGCCATCCAAGTCCTGAACTTTGTAAAATTGGAAAACAAGCAACATACAAGTATGTGCAGGAACATACCTAAACATCTGGTGTAATTATTAAGCAAGCAGCGTTAGTATATGTCACAATATTTTTAAACAGTTGTTTTTATCAGCTGATTCATAAAACTGTATACATCCATGAATAAATAAAAAAAACAAACTTGTTTATTGAGCAATGTTCCTTTATAAAAAAAATATGCATCAATTCTTGGGGCCGTAGCCCAGCCGCGCAGGGGGTGCGGTGTCTCTGGTGAAAATTCTCCCTATTTCAAAATGTTGAAACTTAATAAGTATGGCGTCAGATGCAATTAGATGGTGTACATTTAGGTGATCCAGCCATGGATGTACACAGATCGCATTATCGTGTAGACCCTTGTCTAGGTCAAGGAGTCATGGTTTATTTTAGCACTTCTGCATTGCAGCTGAAAGAAGCTGTACTCTTCATGCTTCCTCTCAGTTGTGTTTTTCGTTGTTGTATATTGCTTTCCTTTACTAATGAATCCCATTATTGGTGATGCCTTCTGCGTTCCAAGCAAACAGGACACCAGACACCTGATTCTACTTGTGCAATCGGCTAATCCTGGCATTGATTTTTCCAGCAGGTGCGATTCTTGCTTGTTGGAATGAGGCCCTAAAGCCACACTGGGCACATGCATGTAGTGTTCATACACTCTCACCTAATAATAATTAAATGTAGAATAATTGGCCATCATGAAATGCTTATACTATTGGTAGGCCTCCGTCAGTCCCGAAGGACTATGGCTGCGCTCTGGCTGGTTATCCAGCTGGTGATACTCCCCAGTGCGCAGAGCCCGGGTAGGGAGTAATGAGGGACAGGCTGTTACCCAAGCAGCAAGTCCCCCGTCTCGGCGCCACCGGAAGGATCCAATGGAAAGGCAAGTGCCGATACGACTGGGTTCCAGTGTCGTTGCAGGAGAGAATCTACGGTCAATTAACCTACAGTGCACGTCTTTGGATTGCAGGAGGAAACCGGAGCACCCGGAGGAAACCCGCACAAGCACGGGGAGAACATGCAAACTCCACACAGAAACGCCCAGGCCGGGAATCGAACCCAGGCCTTCTTGCTGTGAGGCGGATGTGCTAACCACTACGCCACCGTGCCGCCGCTTATACCATACGTTTCCCTTTATTTTATGCATTCACCACTAGGCATTCTCTTTTTGGGTTGTCCAAGATTCTTGTTAACAGAATGCCTCAGGGATGAGACGACATTAACGATGTTAAAGGCTCGATGATGCTCAGTATTAAATGTATATTGAAGATAGAATCTTTTGTTCATGCTCTGCCTTCATGTGTATGTTTTCTGAACGCTGATGAATTTGACTGAAACTGGAGTACTGAAATACTGGAAACTGCTTTTAGGACTTGTATGCAAATGTCGTGTTTTGGGTCATATTTATGCAAAAACATTTCATAAAGATTGTAAATGATTAATTCTTTTAAGCATTATGGTATGATATTTATAGAGCTTTGATTACTGCCTCTGCTTTAGTTTGTTTAAGAGGTACATTATTATGACCGCCAGTTTGTTGGCAAATTTTTAATTGCAGCTGCCCTCTAGTGAATACATGTACAGAATGCATAGTAGTGTGTTATTAAAATGTACATGCATAAATGAGGTTTAAAGTTATTTGAGAAATACAACAAGAACTGTTATGGTCTGTGTTGTGGGGGACTTTGACGGCTCTCTCTCTCGCCAGCACTACAGGCTCCGGCAGAGGGGCGTGGCTGACATGAGCGGGCAGATTGCAATGCGCACACCTGATCCTACTCACCAATCTACCGTGCTATAAAGACAAGCAGCATGCTCCTCCCGGTGCTAGAAGACTGTCCCTCTTCACGACCCTGTTTCTCCGTGATCTCTCTGGCTCCTGGTTTTCAGCTCCATGATCGACCAGTTCCCGCTCCGTAGTTCCCCGTATTGAAATTTTTCGCATTTCTCCTCGTCACTAGCAGTGACCACGTTATCCTCTTGCTCAATTGCCTCCCCTGTGAACAATAAAAGCTTCTCCGTGTTCATCCTACTCTGTCTCCTGCATTTTTGGGTCTGGCGGAAAGTTCCTGACTTCTAGCCAAAAAAAAAAAAAAGGACCCAGCAGAGACCACACAGCTTCAGCAGGCATTGTCCAACCAGGGACTCCTGTTGGGACAGCATAACTCCACCCTGCACCGGGTTGTGGACAGCCTCCAGCAACTGACCACCCATGTGGCACAGCTCGGCATAAGGATGGCCACCGTTGCGACCCTACTCACAACCTCGACCCCGCCCACCTACCTTTTGCTCTCTGCACCGGCAACTTCGCCAGCCCTGCTCGCCGCTCATCCCCATACCTGCAAGGTATTCAGGCACGATCGGCACATGTGCTCAGTTCCTCCACCAGTGCTCACTTGTCTTCAGTCAGCAGCCGCTCATGTACACCATGGACCAAGCCAAGACTGCATTTGTGATGCACCTGCTCACGGATCAAGCCTCCTCTTGGGTGCTAGCAGTCACCACCCATACCCCGAATTTATGCTCACATCATGTCCAGTTCATGCTGGAAATGAATAGAGTTTCTGATCATCTGGCTAAAAGGGAGGAGGCGAGCAGCCAGCTGTTGCGGATCAAACAAGGCTCTCAGCCAGTATTGGAATACAGTATGCTATAGCCATAACTGCCGACACCAGAGAATTCGTCGGAGCTTGTGCCACTTGTGCTTGAAGCAAGTCTTCCCACCATGCACCAAAAGGGTCAAAACCTTTACGAATGCTCCTTGGGGCGCAGGGTCATTCCATCCACTCTCGATGGTGAGGATCCAGAAGGCTATTGCGTATTCCGATACTGACTGAGAGCCTTGTTTGATCCGTAACAGCTGGCTGCTCGCCTCCTCCCTTTTTTGCCGGATGATCAAAAAATGTTCTTCATTTCCAGCATGAAACGGTCATAATGTGAGCATAAATCCGGGGTATGGGTGGCGACCTCTAGCGCCAAAGACAAGGCTTGATCCATGAGCAGGCTCATCACGGTCTTGGCTAGGTCCGTGCTGTAGGTAAGCGGCTGCTGATTGAAGATAAGTGAGCACTGATCGTGCCCGAATACCTCGCCAGTGTGAGGATGAGCGGCTCTCGCAGGTGGTGAGCAGGGCTGGTGAAGCTGTAGGTGCAAAGACTGAAGAGTCGATGGGCGGGGTCGGGCCGATGAACTGGGTAGCGATGGCATCCGTACTTCCTGCAGGTGGTCAATTTTTGGAGGCTGTCCAAAACCTGGTGCAGGGTGGAGTCGTACTGGCCCAACAGGAGTCCCATGACTGCACAAAGTCTGCTTGATCTGCTTGGACCATGTTGGCTAGAAGACTCTGTGACGGAATGACTTTCAGTTGGGCCCATGCAAGAAACAGTGTAACATGTCACAGAGCTGGTTTATTATATTCTTGGGGAAAAACGCACTTTTCATGAACAATAGTTGCAAAAACAATTCCATTTTAAGTGTCATGGTCTGTGTTCTAGGGGACTTTGAATTTGGCGGCTCTGTTCTCTAACTGGTTTCTCTCCGGCTGAGGGGCGTGGCTGACCTACTCAGGCTGATTACAGCAGCGCACACTTGATACCACTCCACAGATCTACTCCCTATAAAGACAAGCCCCACATTCACTTCAGTGCCAGAAGATTGTCTTGCATCACGCAGTTTCGCTCTCGCCCCTGGTTGTAGCTGTGCTTAGTCAGTTTACCGCATCTCAGGTCACCAGTGTTTATTGTCCCTCTATCACCACCAGTGTTTGTCTCCAGTGTTGCCCTTAAGTAAAATAAATCGTTCCTGTCACACTGTATACACCGTCTTCTGCATTTCTGGGTCCGGTTGAAAGTCTGAACCAGCACATTAAGTGGTGAATCCTTTCTTGAAGCACTTAAGGGTTTAAGCAACTTTTTTGTTTGTTTTGTTACTTCATTAGTTTCTAGAATTCATTTTCTCAGAGCTATATTTCCTCATAGCTATAGTTTCTGGAATTCATTTTCTCAGACTTAATTTATTATAAAACAAGCACAAATTCATTAGTAGTGAATGGAAAGTTTTGCGTATTTACTGTTTGCTTATTGTTCGAAAACATCTAATAGTCCCAAACTATGCCAGTAAGTGCTAAAGTAATAGATTTCTCACATTAATGTCCTTTCAAACTCATGGACCTTGTAGGAATATTTTCTGAAGAATCAACATTGATATTTATCAGCAAAAGATAGGGGTTCAGAATTTCTTGGTGAATATTTGAAGTGTATTGATGGTAGTAATTTTCCCAAAGTAAATTGGGCTGTTCTTCATAACAACAGGAATATGTACCATTGTGTGTTTGGATAAACACACAATGAAATCACTGGACGATATCTTAACCAGAATATAACTGCGAGAAGAGCATAGTGGAATGTGTAGTTTATGACTTTAGGCCCTGATAGCGATGTGACCACATGCAAATACTGACAACTTTTTGAAAACCCGAAAACTTTTCAGGTGGACTTTAACATCAGAATAAACTCCCCTCCACCAAAGGCTTTCTATCATCATTCAGATGTAAAATCTGCAGTGACTGTTTCTTCAAAGTAGACTTTAAAGGGACTCAGCCTCAATTTATTGCATTTTTGAAAAAAAGAAAATCAGACGGTTAAGTTACTCCTACTAAAACAGCATGAGCTGATAGAAATGTCAAAGAAAAGTGTCGGAGGACGAACTCGTGAATAAAAGGCTGAAATATGAATTCGTCAGACTTCAAGAGCAAATTTAGGAAGATTCTTATCGTTATTCTTGGTGTAATGGTTAGGGTGCTGGGCTCGTTCATGATCGGGCGGTTGTGTGTTCAAATTTCAGTGAGATGCCCACTGTGCTAAGACCCCTGGGCAAGGTCTTAACCACAAGTGTGCCTCTGTCCACCCGGCAGTATAAATGCGTTCCTGTAAAAATACAGACGCTCCCCAACTTCCACTCATCCATTTTTTCGATTTTACATTTTTTTCCCCAAAAATAAAAGTCAAATTTTGAGTTTAGACGTACCTACGTAGTACGCCGACGTAATGACGCTGCATTCATTGTTTACAAACTACAGACTGAGTGTATATATCAGTTATATAGCGTGTTACCCTTGTGTTAAGATGTCGTCTCTGTGATCTTTGTGTTTACACTGTTTTGCGGACTTTTGTAACCCTAAGCAAATATGGTTGGTCAGAAGTGTAAGCCTACTAGCATGGGTGCAAGTCTCATACACAGAGATGAATTAACTATCTGCTCAGATCGGCACAATCTAGCATGCACACTCAGTTAAGCAGAGAGTTGTAATATGAATGAAAAGCCGAATGCACAAATTACAGAACAATTACAGATATTTATTATCTTTTAGCAGAATCCTAAGAGTGTATACTTATTTTTATATTAATATTCATTAGGATTTGTACTTGTTCTTTGTATGCATCTCTTGAATAAAGTTTACTTACTTACTTAAAAGAAAGAACTCTCCGCTTTGCTGGGATTTACATCAGTGCAGGCTGTGTTCCAAACGAGTTCAACAGCACCCTTGTGCACAGCAAGTACACTACTTTCGCAAGTACACTATTTTTGGTATTGAGCGCCTCACATAAGCGTTGACTGACTGTTTTAAGCTTCATGTAAAGTAACTCGGTATAAATAAGTGACTTATTTGAAATTAATGTTGATATTATTTGATATTATTTTACAATGTTATGTTTATAATAATTGATTTAGGGGTGTTTTATGAGATACGGTAATGGTATTTATGGATGTACAGTACAGTATGAGCGTCACACGTCACTGCAACAACTTACGTTCACTTTCAACTTGCGTTCGGCCGTCCGGAACCAATTAAAAACATAAGTCGGGGAGCGTCTGTATACTGGGAGGATAACCTGCGATGGACTAACGTCCCATCCAGGAGGAGTTGTACTCCTAGTTGCTTCACGCTACAAAATCCGATGAGCCAGTAGGCTCGGTGTAAAAAGCCCAACGGACTTTACCTTTACATATTCATGAAGCCTCATGTTCTTTAAATCACGCTCCTGTCAGTGGGTCAGTCAAATAATGCACCTTTGAGATTACTTTTCAAAATATTGTGGAATCCAGACCAGAAAGAATTGAGAATGTCTGACGTCCGGGTGAGTGTCCATACACATTTCAGAACTACATATATTTGCTCTTTTGTGCTATACATGGGAAAGACTTTATAAAGAATAATATTTTATGCACAACACTGCAGTATTTTTTACTTCAGAAAGGTCAAGTACTAAATTCCATTATTACAAAATGTTTAACATTTCCTAACTGAGCACCCCGGTCCCGTTTTGCACATTTCACTTTTTAGCATCAACACTTCCAAAAGTTTTTTTCTGAACAAAACTACATTTATTATATTTGTAGACATAAAAAGTAAACACTAACACAACACACAGAGACCATGTTACTCTAGTTATACTTGAAACATGTTTAAAGTGCTTTCAAGTTAACACTTAAGGAAATGATGGAAATATGAAAACACGAGTAGATGACACTTTCCCAAGATCTAGTTTTATCATAAAGAACGGCAACAACCCGCGAGGATTTAAGGTGCATTAAGTACAAGCAGTTAGATTTTAGAAATATTGAACAAATCACATTGCATTCTATGAAGATCGGTTTTATGGTAGCAGCGTTCAATCTACATCAGGGCAAAGCGTTCAGTCTTGTCGTCAGTTGTTCAAAATCACTATATGACAGCGAGTTAGAAAAGCAAAATTAAAATAAGAAAGAAAAGCCATAACAGTAGCGCTATACAGCACATATGAACAGCAGATTGAGACCCCAGTTTTATTCACTCGTGGTATCTACTTTGTTGCATGTGTACCATTTTGTTCTGACAGCCAAATCGCCGCATTCTCTTCTTTAGTCTCAACCACCTTGAACACGCCTGCCTTCTTTTGTTGAACACCCTTTTTGTCTTGATCTGAAACATTTTGCACATGTAGGTGATTAACAACAACGCCTAATCCTAAATATGCCAAAGCCAAAAATATGTAAACAGGATAAGACAAAATATCATAAAACCTACCAAATAAGTCACTGCGGTCAAGTAAAATCTCCAGGTCAGTGTCACTGATCACCTTCCCTTCACTGCTCTTCACTGCCCTGTACACAAAGATACTGCTCATTACAGATGCATGTATACTGCTACCATGATGACATAAGACTTTCGGCAACATAGACACTTTTATATGCTGTATTTAATGACGTCAAGAATTAAACGTGTTGCAATAGGCACACTAATGACTTTTGTATTCAAGTCAAAAGAAAGGACTTCAAAAGGTGCCTTTACTTTTATCATCAATATTCTGTGAAGATGGTGTGTAGGTTTTATTGAAGATTACGTATGATTTTTGAGTATAAAAACAAAAAGAAACCCTCTGCTCGAATCACAGAACACATAATACAGGGATCCCTCATTTTCCGCGGTTAATGGGGACCGAGACTATCTCCATGACCACCGATTTCCATGAAGTCGGATCGAACCCCTTCCCCCCAACTGACGTATACGTACAAGTATATGTGTATATAATTTCAATAAACATTAAATAAATATAAATATCAATTAAACATTCAAAAATAATGCATAAGATGTAAATATAATATAAATACACATACATACAGATGCGTGTAAAATGTAAGTATTGCTGGGTTGGGTTTTTTTTTAGGTTTTCTTGCATAAATGGCCTTGTTTTGTGGCATTTTCCTTAACATTTCCCTATTTTTCCGATGAATATTTTTGAAAACAATGCGATGCACTGAAGCCGCAGAAACCGAAGCATGAAGTAGTGAGGGATCACTGTATAAGATAACAGCAAAATGTCTCGTGTATTGTATGAACCAAAAAGAATTACCTGTCATAATCACTGGACTTCAGCAGGTCCATCAGTTCATTTATATCTACACAGCTTTTAAACTGCTTTAGATCAGCTTGTCCTCCTTTAAATTTTTCTAGTAAGTAAAAACAAACAAATAATTAAACAACACCCATAACACAATCTGGAAGTGGCATCCTATTTAACTGATCCTGAAATCTTAACCTGCTGAAATGATTTAAGCTCTATTGTTTTGAACATAGTTGATGCTGTCCACCTATAGAAGAATGTATTGAGCTAAAAGTAGCATAATTACAAAAAAAAAATCTTTCACCCATTAAGTCGGGCATTTTCCTGGTATATGCCTAGTTGCATATTGTCATGAAAAAATTACCAAGGTAGCATACAACATATCAGGGGGAAGAAACATGCCGATGGCTATGCAGCTGCTCTTGATGAAAGTCAGCAATGGTTCTTATACATGCCTAACACCATAGACAGTGAGAGACATGGCCAGCTTTTGATAACCCAGTTAGCTGCATGGGTGGGGTGGGGGGTGGGTGTCAGTGACAACCCGTGGACAGTGGGGCTTGAACCCCCAACCTTAGGATCAGTGATCCAACACCCTTTACCACCAGGCCACCACTGCCCAAGCAAGAAATCATCCTGGATCTAAAATGCTAACTGTCTGAGATTCACCTGAAAATCAATCTTAAGTGGCTAATGAAGATGGGGATGTACTTGTGGTGAATAGAAAAATATCCAAAAACATCAAATTATATATTTTTTGTTAGACCTATGTCAAACCCTTCTGTTTTTCTATTGCAGTTTCCTCAAATAAGCTTACTTGCGACAACCTGCAGGACAAAAACAGACCATTAATAAAGCATCTTGAGTGAGTGAGTGAATGAATGAAGTTTAACGGCACTTTCAACATATATAGTGTGTTATATTGTGCCAAACATGGTTATTTTATATTAAGTATAATGACCAAGAGTTCGATTTCAAATCGCAAATGAAGCGAAGGTAAACCAAATCATTTTCTTCGAACAATCAATTTTCACGTAAAACCCAATCGAAAGGTGAAAAGGTAATATTAATAAAAACAAGTCTGGCTCAGAATGTGCATTCCTATACATTTCCAACCAACAGTAAAAGTCTGTTGTTATTTAGGCGGAATTGCAGCACTCAAGCAATAGAATTCATGCTACCTATACCACAAATTCAGAATTTATAAAACATTTCAATATCTTTTAAAAACTGCCGGATTACTGAAGCATTAAATTTAGTAAAAAGATCATACAAGTTGTTCACGTTAAAATGCTGGTACCTAGTCTCAGCAAAATCTGTGCAATCTATTAAAATGTGCTTGACAGTCAGGGGGACTCAACACGTGTCACACACAGGTGCAGGCTCCCCTTTCAATAAATAGCTGTGTGTAATGTAGGTGTGGCCAATACGAGTCCTGGCCAACACTACTTCTCTTCTACTGGTCTTTATGAGATAACGTTTATTGTTATAAAGCATCATGGGATGGCAATTTGTGTGGTCCTGTCTTAAAGAACTTACTTTTATGTAAGACCATCTTCTCTAGTTTCCTCTTAGCAGATGCCCTCTCCAGGATATTCTCATCGATAGTGTTTAGCGTGATGAGACGATACACCACTACCGGCTTGGTTTGTCCAATACGGTGACAGCGGTCTTGCGCCTGCAAGTCTGCTTGAGGGTTCTTCCATCAAAACAAGAACAAACATTTTAGAAATTTTGCACTTGCGTTTCACCAGAATTTATTTGTTTTGAGATAATGGAGAAACACAAACCCAATCACTGTCAAATATGATGACTGTATCTGCAGTTGTAAGGTTGATCCCAAGGCCACCAGCTCGTGTGCTCAGGAGAAAGATGAAAACATTTGGATCATCGGAGAACTTCCTCATCTGCATGGAAGAGATCACGTATATCCACATGGTAAATAGATTTGTTGTAATAGTGCATATAGTGCCAAAAACAAGAAACACATCAAATCAAATACAGTCGGCCCACAATTTACGAAATTAATCCGTTCCAGAGCCCTTTTTGTATTGCGGGGATTTTGTAAGTAGGGGTCGCATTTTGCATGTTAAACGCCTAATTCGTTCCAAGGCTCCAGTCTTTGAACTGGATAAACCCATAAAACCTTTAAAATGATAAAAGTACACCAATTTTGATTGAAATATGTGTTAAAAGTAAAAGAAAATTATTTATTAAATAATTTAACAGATTAAACTATATTATTAACATATTTATTAATTAAACCATTATTAAACATTTTTTATTAACACACACACACACCTATCTCTCTCCCTCTCTCGCGCGCACGCTGTGAGCCACGCCCACAAGACATGGAATTCAAATTGCATTCCCTGTTTGACAAACTCAACTTTAATTTGATTCCTTGAGGGATCGGAATTCCAGATGAGCTCAAATGCGCCCACATTTATTAAACATTTACTGAATTAAACAAATTAAAAAACTAAACTAAAAAATAAATTCCTTCTGTCTCTAGCTGGGAGGTCAGTGGGGCGGGATGTTGAGAGACAGCCAATGAGAGAGCAACTCGCGCGTCGTGTGAAATTTTGATTGGCGTGTTTGAATTTTGAATTTCTTTTCGTAAGAGGGGGTTGTTTCGTATCTCGGGGACGGAAACTCAGGAAAATGTTTTTCGTAACCCGGGGATTTCGTACACAGGGGTCTTCGTAAGTTGGGGGCCGACTGTACATGGTACATGCTACATACATTCTCTTCACGAACTGCATATTTCATGTTTCCATCAAGTCGGCTGTATTCGTATCCCCGAAGGTCACAGAAGTCCATCAGGATGTCTAAAATAGAGGTCATCTGGCTGAAAATTAAAACCTGTGCAAACAAATCTGGACATAAATATCTAAAATTGAAAATTGACACGGCACAAAAAGATAAATTATTTCAAAGAGCCACAAAGGCTAGACATCACCTTGTGTCCTCTTTTCTTAAGTTCGGGAAGCATTCTGTCCAGAATTAAGAACTTTCCTGAAGTCTTCACCAGCTGCTCATCAATCTGTAAGGGGAAGGAAAAAAAAGTTTAATGAGTTCAGAGTGCTTATGCTACCATACAAGCAACATCTGGAAGCATTACAATTTTCCACTCACAATGGCCATTCTCTGCCTCAACTTCCTATAAATGGCGCCAAAGTTTCAACAGGACCCTTGACCTCCCTGATCAGTTTCCTTCTCGGTTTTTTCATCCAGTTCAGAGGGATTATGTGGGGCTGGTGGTGTAGTGGTTAGGGTGCTGGGCTCATAATCGGGAGGTTGTAGGTTCGAATCCCAGTTCGACACCCCCCCCCCACCCCACTGTGCTAAGACCCCTGGGCAAGGTCTTAACCACAAGTGTGCCTCTGTTCACCCAGCAGTATAAATGGGTACCAGTAAAATATACTGGGAAGGTAACCTGCGATGGACTAGCGTCCCATCCAGGAGGAGTTGAACTCCTGGTCGCTTCACACTATGGAAACCGGGGATAAGCACCGGCCTGATGAGTCACTTGGCTTGGGTGAAAAAATCCCCTTACCTCAGAGGGACAAGCCTTATTTTGGAAGGTTCCTTTCCGCATCAAACATTTTCCACTTTTTGAATATAGACTTTACTGTGCTTCTATCAATTAAAAAGACCTTTGAGATTGTTTTTTTTTTTTTTTTTGGTATCCATTTCCTGACTTGTGTTTAGCAACAACTTTATTCCGGACATATTTTGAAATTGCTTTGCCACCCGTAGTTGATTGTTTGCTTGCTTGCTTTCAGGTACACTTCCAAGCAATGGAAATGATTTAGGTATAGCGGTTTATATGCTGAACTAATCAGAATGATTAAAAGTGGAAGCCAACTAGCTTCTGGTGCAATGGAGAACACAATGAGATATACCAGATTACATTTAAAAAGGTGTGAAGTGGTACCTAGCAGCAAGGACGTATAGCAGGATGCATTATCCAGCTGAAAGAGGTCACTGCTGTTTTGGGAACCCTATTGCAATAAAGTGGGAAACCTTTGTGTGCCACAATGTTTAAATGATATGTGTCAAAGTAGCACACACATAAATTTGAGGACCCAAGGTATTTCAAAACATTGGACCGCTTCCAGTTGCTTGCCTTCCTCAGAGTCCATCCCGTTCAAAGTGATGCACTTGCAACCGCCTTGCTCCATTGTCCAGTTTTGATGCTTGTGTGCCCATTGTAGGCACCTTTTAGTGTTGGACAAAAATTAAGTATGCACACTGATCTGCAGCTATGTAGCCATCTGCAATGCAAGGTGTGTTCTGATACCTTTTTAATCATAACCAAAATTAAAAATTTGACTGATTTGTGCTCATCTCTATGATCAGACACAAAAGGAGCTTTCATGCCCTATGTATGTCGGTGAGCTCGAATGGGCCTTTTGTTCTTCCCTTTACTACTTCTTGAAGGTTCTACCTACTGCACACAGAGAGAACCCCCACATGACTGCTAGTGATTTTAGAGATGCTCTGATCCAGTCATCAAGCCATGAAATTTTAGCCCGTGTCAATTTCAGACAGACACCAACACTTGGCCAATTTCCTGCTTTCAACTCCCAGAATGCACTGTTTGCTTTTGCTAACCAATATTATCTCACCGCATTGTGAGATGATCACCATTATTCACTGTATCTATCAATGGTTTTTAAACTATGATTCACAGGTATACATCAGATGTATTAATAAAGGAGTTACAAATTGGAATTACTTTGAACTCTTGAGTTCCAGGTACAAGAGGGTATTCAATGAGATAAGGGTGATTGCAGCATCGCTTCAAGAGCATCAGCATGTTCTGTAGCTTCAGGTTGATCTGGGCATCAACAGGCATCTGGATGTCTACTAGAGGGGCAAAACTGAAAAAAAAAAAAGAAAAATGTAACAATCATCACTGTGCTAAATTTATTTATTGATTTAGAAAAACCCTGAAACAAGACACTTACTTCTTCCCACTTTCCATCTCCTTCTGAACTTGTTCAATGTATTGTTCTAGGTCAAATGGAGAATCATTGCTTTCAGAATAGTCCACCATCTTCCGAGACTTGCGTTTAGGGCGCCCAGTGGATGATAGTTTCACGGGTTCAGTCTCACACTATTTAAAAACAATCAAAATAACAATGTATGAACGTAGTGCTAACACAAAGGAACTGATTTGCATACATATACAGTCAGTGAAGGAGTGAGGAAAATAGCCACTCCTTACCTTTTCCTGACCCAGTACTTTCGCAATTGTTTTATTAACAATAGCCCTGTAAAAGGCATCCTGTTTGGATGTCATTGGAGCATATACCACAATCTCTTTCTTTGGCGGAACCTCCAAAGTCACATCTGACTTCAACCGCCTTAGTAGAAAGGGTGTGAGAATCTGAGCAACATGACAGTGAACGCAGAGTCACATACGATATAAGTTACATTGGGTATAATTCAGCATCTATGGGTATCACAGCAAATGAGTAACTTTTGAAAAAGAAAGTTGAACTGTTTCAATTTTGTTCTTACCTGGTGAAGCATACTCAGGATGTTTTGTTCCCGTTCCGTAGTCACAAGAGTCTCAACATCCGACGTGATGGTGCTAATGTCAAACCATGACTCAAAACTGACAATTTTTTAGAAAACAAACAAAATACATTAAAAAAAACAAACAAAAAAACAAACGGCAGAAAATTACTGATAACTACCTGTACAGTATTTATAAATACCTCTTTAAGTCATCAAATACTTCAGGGAGTAAAAAATTAAGCAGAGACCACAGCTCAGAAAGATTATTCTGCAGAGGAGTTCCTGTTAGCAGCAGTTTGTTGTCAGTTGGAAGCATTTTCAGTTCTTTCACTAAACGACAGTTCAAGTTCTTTATTCGATGACCTTCATCCACAATCAGGTATTTCCAATGGAAACGCTAGAGAATTGTAAGAAACCAAACTGAATATTTTTCCTGTCACAAAACATCCTTTAAATATAATAAACAAAGCAATCTGCACTACTTCTCCCCCCAATCCTAATTGTACATTAAAGCATTCACTGGTGCATTAATCAATTCTAACCTGAAGATATGCTCTGTCAATCATGGCAATTTCAAATGAAGTTATAACAACAGGATACATATGCAGTGAACCCTGAGGCTTGCGGATGTTCTTGACAAGGTTCATTCTCTCTTCCTTTAAGCCATGGTAAAGCATTACTGACACCTAAGAAAAAAAGATAAGGGGATAAGAGTCTTTTACATACAAAGCCTATAATATTTGCAGGAACCTGAATAATTAAAAATTCAGAACTGCTTCAATACCGTCCCGATTGTAGAGGGGTTTCGGCGATAAAGAAATATAATGCTGCAATAATCCAAAACAAGCAACAGTCCTGTTCAACTCTCCTTCACGTGTGTGACAAACAAGCTTTATGGGTGCAATACTATGGAGATTCAGCTCCCTCCTGACGAATGGGAGGCCAGCGGGGTGGGCTGTTGGGAGACAGCCAACAAGAGAGCAACTCGCGCATCGCGTGAAATTTTGATTGGCGCGTTTGAATTTTGAAAGGCGCGTTTGGCGCTTTTCGTAAGAAGAGGTTGTTTTCGTATCCAGGGGACAAAAAGTTAGGAAAATGTTTTTCGTAACCCGGAGTTTTCGTATGCAGGGGGTCTCGTAAGTAGGGGGCCGACGGTATTTGATATTATTTTACAATGTTATGTTTATAATAATTGATTTAGGGGTGTTTTATGAGATACGGTAATGGTGTTTATGGATGTTTAGTACAGTATGAATGTCATAGGTCACTGGTACATACAGTAACAACTTGCGTTCATTTTCAACTTACGTTCGGCCGTCCGGAACCAAACAAAAATATAAGTCGGGGAGCCTCTGTACTAAACTATTATTTCCAAGAAAGTAAAACTTCAAAGATGTTTATTAGTTTAAGTTAAAATAAAACAATCCTAACGGGTTAATGTTAGCTTATTTTTTATTGATAATTTGTAAATACTATACTTGCACATTTCTTCTTCTTTTCCTTTCAGCTGTTCCCTTCACGGGTCGCCACAGCAAACGATCTGCCTCCATCTCACCCTATCCTCTACATCTTCGACTTACGCCACCAACCTTCATGTCCTCCTTCACCACATCCATAAATATTCTCTATGGTCTTCCTCTAGGCCTTCTGCCTGGTAGTTCCAACCTCAACATCCTACTACCAATATATTCACTATCCCTCCTCTGTACTTGTTCAAACCATCTCAATCTAGCCTCTCTGACTTTGTCTCCAAAACCGCTTCCATGTGCTGTCCCTCTGATGTGCTCATTCCTGATCCTATCCATCCTCGTTACTCCCAAAGAGAACCTCAACATTTTCATTTCTGCTACCTCCACCTCTGCCTCCTGTGTTTTCCTCAGCGCCACTGTTTCTAAACCAAACAACATCGCTGGCCCCATCACCGTCTTGTACACTTTTCCTTTCATTCTTGCCGATACCATCCCATCACACCGGACACTTTTCTCCAACTATTCCAACGTGCCTGCACACACTTCACCACTTTTCCACACTCTCCATTGCTCTGGATTGTTGAGCATAAGTACTAAAAATCCTCCACCTTCTTTATCTCTGCTCCCTGCAACCTCACCGTTGACCCTTGATGCAGTCCCACCTCAACTTTGAACTCTTCTGTCACACCGTCAGCACACCTCACCCCAGTCTTATATCTCTCATACAAGTCCTGCACCACTCTAACATACTTCTCTGCCAGTCCAGACTTCCTCGTGCAATACCACAGTTCCTCTCTCGGCACCCTGTCATATGCTTTCTCCAGATCCACAAAGGCACAATGCAGCTCCGTCTGACCTTCTCTGTACTTCTCTATTACCATCCTCAAAGCAAACACTGCATCTGTGGTGCTCTTTCTTGGCATAAAGCCAAACTGTTGTTCACAAATGCTGACCTCTGCCCTTAGTCTCGCTTCCACTATTCTTTCCAATAACTTCATCGTATGACTCAACAACTTTATCCCTCTGTAGTTGCCACAACTCTGCACGTCTCCCTTGTTCTTAACAACAGGCACCAGCACACTTCTCCATTCCTCCGGCATCTGCTCACTCTCTAAGACCTTGTTGAATGTTCTTGTCAGTAAATCTACTGCTATCTCGCCTAGACACTTCCATACCTCCATCGGTATATCATCAGGACCAACTGCCTTTCCACTCTTCATCCTCTTCAATGTCCTCCTCACTTCACCCTTTCTAATCTTTGCTACTTCCTGTTCTTCAACAGTCACCTCTTCTACTCTTTTTTCTCTCTCATTTTCCTTACTCTTTCCATCTTCCCAGCACACTTCTGTCATCAGTCAATACATTTCCCTCTCTATCCTTAAATCACTATAACTTGCTGCACATCTTTCCCATCTCTATTTCTCTGCTGTGCCAACCTGTATAAATCATTTTCTCCCTCTTTACTTTCCAACCGAGCATACAAGTCATCATACGCCCTCTGTTTGACCTTTGACACCGCTACCTTCGCATTACGCTGTGTCTTCCTGTACTCCTGTTTACTTTCTTCGGTCCTCTCTATGTCCCACTCTGGAAGAACACACCAAGTACTCTCCTACCTGTCTCCCTTATCACATTAGCTGTAGTTGTCCAGTCATCTGGAAGCACTTCCTGACCACTCAAAGCCTGTTTCAACTCCTCCTTGAAGAGAACACGACACTCTTCTTTTTTCAGCTTTCACCACTTTGTCTTCTGCTCTGCCTTTGCCTTCTTCACCATCAGCATCATCCTGCATACCACCATCCTATGCTGTTTGGCAATACTCTCACCCACTACTACTTTGCGCTCACTGACATTCTTCAAATGACATCACCTACACAAAATGTAGTCTACCTGTGTTCTCCTACCTCCACTTTTATAAGTCACCCTATGCTCCTGTCTCTTCTGGAAGAAAGTATTCCCTACAGCCATTTCCATCCTTTTTACAAAATCTATCAACATATGTCCTCCTGTGTTCCTGTCCTGGATACCAAACCTGCCCATCACTTGCCTGCACGATGTCCATTGACGTCTGCACCAATGACCAATCTTTCACCTCTGGGGGTACTCTGCATCACTTCATCTAACTCACTCCAGAATCTTTACTTCTCTTCTAGCTCACATCCTGCCTGTGGGGCATAAGGACTAACAACATTGAACATCACACCTTCAATTTCTAACTTGAGATTCATCACTCTGTCTGACACTCTTTTCACTTCTAGAACATTCCTGACAAACCCCTCCTTCATGATGACTCCTACACCATTTCTCTTTCCATCCACACCATGAAAAAACAGCTTAAACCCCGCTCCTAAGCTTCTAGCCTTGCTACCTTGTCTCCTGAATACACAGTATGTCCACCTTCCGCCTCTGCATCATGTCAGCCAGCTCTCTAGCTTTTCCTGTTATAGTTCCAACATTCAAAGTCCCTACTCTCAGTCCTAGACTCATACCGTTCCTCTTCTCTCTCCGCCTATGGACACACCTCCCCACCTCTCTTTCTTCGACCTTTATCATATCAAATTGAAGAATTTGCTACAACAATATCTCTGGCAAATTTTATTCAAATAAATACAAGAATCATAGCCTATTGGTTCGAGAATCAGCTCTTGGACTAAACGGCCACTGGTTCAATTCCTGAACCAGCAGGAAAAACATGTGGCAGTGGGGAGTGAGCTGCACCTTCTTTTCCTCCACATTCTTGGCTGAAATGCCCTTGAGCAATGCACCCATCCCCCAACTGCTCTCTGTGTCCCCCAATGTGTGTGAACAGCCCACTATTTTGAGTGTGGGCCTGGGTCAACTTTGAATGGGTTAAATGCAGAGGCAATACTGTAACTTCCCTTATGCGATGAGTAGTACATCAAAATTATAATGGAAAACTTGATCAACTGAAAATGTGTGGATGGGTTATGGCCTTGGCACCCTCAGTGCTTCTTAATAAATTGCTTTATTACACTTGAGGGAAAGTGGCATCTAAATGCCAAATTGACCATCGAGGCAATCAATAGCATATCAAGGCCTGGGCAGAGCAGTTTTCAATTCTATAAACCAAGAGAGAATGTTGTGCTGCTTGAACATTACAACCTAATTTTAGCCAGCCAGTTCACAAAAAATGTCGTTTGAGATTAAAATCAACAGATCTATATCATAAGTTGAAATAATAATCAAAATTGGTAAGTCCTAGCAGTCCAAACAATATTTTAAAAATACAACCCCCTGGTTAAAATTCTTCAGTTGCCTCACCTCTGGACTGAAGCGTTTGAACTCATTAATCCAGTTGGGCACGGTGGACAGGGGCGCAACAACCAAAAATGGTCCCAGAACTTTCTTCTCGATCATCATTGCAATATGAGCAATGCATTGTATGGTCTTGCCCAGTCCCATCTCATCAGCCAGGATACCATTTATTCCATTCTCCCACAGCATCTAGAACATATAAAACAAAAGCCTTTACAGACAATGTTCCAAAAATACATTTATCATCCTAATTACTCATGGCCTGTTTAGACTGCATTTGATCTCCGAGTCATCATCATCATCTTCCTCCGCTTAATCCAGGGTCAGGTCACAAGGGGCAACAGCCGAAGCAATGAGGTCCAAAAGTCAATCTCCCATGCCACTTCCTTCAACTCTTCCAGGGGGACACCGAGGTGCCCCCATACTAGGCGAGAGACATAATCCCACCAGCGTGTTCCAGGTCGACCCAGGGGTCTCATTCCGGTTGGACATGCCCAAAACATCACACCAGAGAGGCATTTGGGGGGCATTCGAACCAGATGCCTGAGCCACCTCAACTGGCTCCTCTCAACATGGAGGAGCAGTGGTTCTCTTCCGAGCTTCTCCCAAATGGCTGAGCTTCTCACCCGGTCTCTAAAGGAGAGCCCTGCCACCCATTGAAGGAAGCCCATTTCAGCCACTTGTACCAGCGATCTTGTTCTTTAGGTCACCACCCAAAGTTTGTGACCATAGGTGAGGGTTGGAACGTAGATCGACTGGGACAATGCTTACACTATCTAAGCTAGCTCTTACATGCTGCACCATCAAACATGTCCTCTCACTTCAAAGTCAAAACTCCAGACTGAAGCACACAATACATTGGGTACAAACATTGAATGTTTTTAAATCAAACAACTGAGACACACATGATTTTACATGAACAACACATTTTAGACTCAATGATAGAATACACCAGGAAACACTGTTACTACAATAGCGAAAAATGCTCTTCCATTGTGAAGCACAAACACACCTGGAAGGTGAACGCATGTAAATCAGGGATCTCAGCAAGGTTTAGGAAAAAAAAAAAAAAAAAAAAGAGGAAACGGGTTCAGAAACAGAGAAAATTAAATATTTCAGCTGGGGTCAAGGGGGCCACAGGGCCCCTAAAGCTGAAAAAAAAAAAAAAAAATAGCGGAATTCCCAGGCGAGTAAAAATAGCAGAATTCTGCTAAATAGGGTAGATCTGGGATCCCTGGTAAATGCTGCAGTGTTACAAAGGAAATCCTAGTGAACTAAAGCAGGGAAGTGTTCTGATGTTAAATTGTGTGCACTTAAAGAACCTTTCTACTGCTATTGTTTAATGTGAACATGTGCCTGCACAAAACATTTGTTTGTAGAAACTGAGTCCCAACATTATCATGAGCACATAAACATTATGGCAACCACCACAACCATATCCCATAACCAGCATTTTTAATGTCCATGATTAAGTTCGTTTGGCCATTGATCCCGACCCATGGGAAACCCGCTGATATAATTGACAGACACGCTGCGATCTTAATGATTAGAGATAGGCTACTATGTGAAGAAGAGAGGTAGAATTGGTTATTAAGGAAATTGTGTCCAAACTTGGTACGTTCCTCCACAGCACCAGACTTTCGTGTCTTCAATATTGTCTATAGGTGCAAAACTGTTTCCTCAAAGCGTGCTGTCCACAGCCTTGATGAATTAGTAGGGCTCTTCTATTTGTCTCTGGTTCGGCGAACTTATTTTGTCCACCATTCACAATGAATTGAGTCTTTAGAAAATCTAAATTAACTATAACCACCCTCTCTAGTGTTTCAGCAAAATCTTGCCGCACAATAGTCTGGCATGTTGTCATCAATAATGAGGAAGACTTCAAAAGATATTTTGAATATCACTTGTACTGAAACCGGCATTTATGTGTAATAATTTCTCAGTGCTTACCCTCAGCCATTCAATGCCCTCCACCTGATGCCACCTCATCACACCACCAGTGAAGAGTTTGGGTTGCTGCAATGGCACAGCCTGACCATTCACTTTCCTTTCTGGGTCTAGCATCTCCTTGGCATTTTCCCGCATGACCTCAGACAATCGTCCTTTAATATCAGAGTTCGAGTCACTTCGTTTTTCTATATCCTCGGTCTCAAGTTTCTTCTGGCTTTGGACCTCCTTCAGCATATAGAGTAGATGACAAAAAACTGAGGTAAACAGGTTTCAAAAGTGCATACGACTCAGCTATTTCCTGCCTACCAAAATTTTTTTAAAATTACCTCTTCCACCTTCTGTTTTTTGGCTTTTAACAAAATTTCCTATAAAAAAAAGCAAACACAAACACGGTGAGCAGTTACACCATAATTTCCTTTAAAAAAGTCCATAGGCTGTTTAACAATCAGGGTATATTTTTTGGGTTCACAGTAACTAAAAAAATAAAACTCCTAATTTTTGAGGTTTCTTGTTACCAGTCAATACCTTATGAGACTACAGTGTTTCTTGTAAAATATCAGACGTTTAGGTCTATTGGTGTCTTGTTTACATTTGGTGAAAATATAACATGTACAGTCTCTAGACAAAATATATAATTTAGAATCCAGATCCACTTGTCAAAGAGTTTCACAGCATTAAAAATAAAATCTTATTAAAGACATTATCTCAGCAGGTTTCATGTAATATTAGTTGTATATATTATTAGCTGCAGTAACAGCATCAATGACAATCATTGTAGTTTTCCGGAGAAGACACTTTTTGACTGACATGCTTGTCAAGCTGATGTGGAACTCTATACAAAATACATTTCACATCCAATCTGAATTATATTTTACTGCAAGTTATACACTGCTATGCTGCTTTAGACGAAGCACTTACTATCTGAAAAAGTACTTCTGTCCTCGATATATGATGTCAGCTTTCCCGAGAAAACAGAAATAGACAAAGGATCCCGGCAAAGCCAATTAGATTATAAATACAGCTCGCAAGCAGAACGTCTTTTAGATGGTATGAAAATACAAAGGTTACTTTTTTATTGCAGTTGGGCGTAATTAATTCTGCACTTGGTCAAAATTTGATGAATGTTTCAGTAGTGTAGCTGGGACTACTCTTCCTCTATACAACAGTAAACAAGAAACAGTCGAAGTATGCAAGTGTCTACTGAAAGAGGTTCCTTATCATTTTAAAAAGACAAGCCTGACCATCAAACAGCCCCCATACTCAATAAATATGCCCTTACCTCTTTAGATATAACATCAGCAATTTTGTAATCGTTTTCCCTTTTTCTTTTTCTGTCAACTAAAGACAAAATAAAAATGTCTTGTTAGGCTCATCCATCGAAGTTATAGACTTTTATCTATTTCAAGAAATGAGACATTCAAACTATAGGTCCTTCCCAAAAAAAAAAAAAAAAAGGGGGGGGGGGGGGTGCTGCTTAGGTAACAGCCTGTCCCTCATTACTCCCTACCCGGGCTCTGCGCACTGGGGAGTATCACCAGTCGGGATACCAGCCAGAGCGCAGCCATAGTCCTTCGGGACTGACGGAGGCCTACAAAATTGTTTTAGTATTGATAATTTTTGCAAAAAAGTAAAGAAAAAACAAAAATCCCTATCTCAAAAAATTAGCATATTTCATCCGACCAATAAAAAAGTGCTTTTAATACAAAAAAGCCAACCTTCAAATAATTATGTTCAGTTATGCATTCAATACTTGGTCGGGAATCCTTTTTCAGAAATGACTGCTTCAATGCGGCGTGGCATGGAGGCAATCAGCCTGTGGCACTGCTGAGGTGTTACGGAGGCCCAGGATGCTTCGATAGCGGCCTTAAGCTCATCCAGTGTTGGGTCTGGTGTCTCTCAACTTTCTCTTCACAATATCCCACAGACTCTCTATGGGCTTCAGGTCAGGAGAGTTGGCAGGCCAATTGAGCACAGTAATACCATGGTCAGTAAACCATTTAGCAGTGGTTTTGGCACTGTGAGCAGGTGCCAGGTCGTGCTGAAAAATGAAATCTTCATCTCCATAAAGCTTTTCAGCAGATGGAAGCATGAAGTGCTCCAAAATCTCCTGATAGCTAGCTGCATTGACCCCGCCCTTGATAAAACACAGTGGACCAACACCAGCAGCTGACATGGCACCCCAGACCATCACTGACTGTGGGGACTTGACACTGGACTTCAGGTACTTTGGCATTTCCTTCTCCCCAGTCTTCCTCCAGACCCTGGCACCTTGATTTCTGAATGACATGCAAAATCTGCTTTCATCCGAAAAAAGTATTTTGGACCACTGAGCAACAGTCCAGTGCTGCTTCTCCTGGGTCTTGACCTGGGGAATGCGGCACCTGTAGCCCATTTCCTGCACATGCCTGTGCACGGTGGCTCCAGATGTTTCTACTCCAGACTCAGTCCACTGCTTCCACAGGTCCCCCAAGGTCTGGAATCGGCCCTTGTTTCACTTTTTCCTTCTCACAGATGTCCTTGATACAGCACTCTGGGAACAGCCTATTCGCTCAGAGATTTCTGTCTGTGTCTTACCCTCTTGCTTGAGGGTGTCAATGATGGCCTTCTGGACAGCAGTCAGGTCGGCAGTTGCGGTTTTGAGTAATGAACCAGGCTGGGAGTTTTTAAAAGCCTCAGGAATCTTTTGCAGGTGTTTAGAGTTAATTGGTTGATTCAGATGATTAGGTTAATCGCTCGTTTAGAGTAACTTTTCATGATATGCTAATTTTTTGAGATAGGAATTTTGGGTTTTCATGAGCTGTATGCCAAAATCATCAGTATTAAAACAATAAAATACCTGAAATATTTCAGTTGGTGTGCAATGAATCTAAAATATATGAAAGTTTAATTTTTATCAGTACATTACAGAAAATAATGAATGTTATCACAATATGCTAATTTTTTGAGAAGGACCTGAATAGATGAAAAAAAAAGCGAGTCATAAATTTACAAGTCACATATTCAGCCAACACACATTGGAAAACAATACCTTTTCCTGCCTTCTTGCCACTGGCCTGTAAAATCGCAGGATAACTTGTATTAGGTGGGTATCCACATCAAACATTTACAAATAACAATGGAAATTAATTTTACTCATTTCCACTGCAGTAATTTTGGTTCCCCTACCTTCTGTAATGCTGCTTTCTTTTCCAGTCTCTCCATCTTAATTTTTTCCTGCAATGGCAAATGTCAGTATGAATTTTTGAAATAACCTTAGTCACAATAATTGGATTTTAAACACACAAAAAAAAGACTCTTTCTTGGAAAAAAAAAAACTATTCATTTTCTGAGGAGAAATTAGGACTCTGCATTTAATCTATTCAAAGCAGTGAGACTATATATTATATAGTTTGTCTTATACAACCATACAGATATTTATTAATATTTCCTACTGTCCCACACTTTTCCTTAAGTGCCGGCGGAAGCGCTGGCTCCTATTAGCCTGGCGTTGGTTATATTTTAGAATAGTAAATAATACTCTTCAATAATATAATAACAATCTTTAATAAAAACATTTTCAAGGCTTTGTTAAGCTATGTACTTGAAAACACAATCACTTGTTTTGATCATTTCTCAATCGGTTCACTTCCGTTATCCCATGATGCACTATGCTACCTCACCAAACTGATGTGAGTCGTACCGACAAGCATGGTGCCGAAGCGAAGTAGATCTAAACAACCAACATTAAATACGATGTGGAAGCGACTCAAGACCGATGATTCCACTGTTTCGGAAACATCCGTATCTCATGAAATAGATAAAAAAGGTTTCTGTCATGTCCGAACACAAATTATTTCTTGATTGCACTGAGCGATAATAGTGAAAACTAGCCCTCAACTAAACTAGCCTAATCTTATTCTTAATGGATTCACGCCATACTATACAGTGACGAAAATTCATGTAGTTGACTTGGGCTACGTTAACAAATAGATCTACATAACATTTGTTAGGTCCTACATTGAACACGAGCGTTATGTAGATCTATTTGTTAACGTAGCCCAAGTCATTCCCATGCCTTTTTCATGACAAAACGGTCTTAATATAGTACGGGATTTCACTAGCAGCTCAGTGTGATTATTTCATATTGGTTGGGAGGTTGGGGGGGGGATATGCGCAAATAAGATTGTTTATCAGACATTACATTAACAGATGATATTACAAACAGTTTTGAAAGATTAGGGTAGCAGTTTGATTCACAAATGTTCTATATTAGTAAGGTAACTGATATTTCAAATCACAAGTTTTGTGTACTTTCCTTTAAGTAAGTCGACTATTTTTGTCACAAATATTATTTTTTATAATAGAAACCTTTTGTTTTATTTGCTTCTAACTTGTCTGATTTTCTCATAAATTTGGGCCCAGAATTTGCACCACAGAGCACATGAATTTTAAATTTTTTTCACAATTTACACCCCAACTTATCAATATCCTCCTTCTACTATAAAACTTAATGAATACCCTGTGTCCATAAGAATAAAGAACTCCGGACAGGCCAGAAAGCAAAAAAAAAATCACAAAAAAAAAATCTGAAAGTAACATGATATCTTACTTCATGCTGCTGCTGTTCCATTTTAGTTAGTAGGAATTTAGAGTATATGTTGCTTTTCTCCAAAAGATGCTGCAGCCTTTTAAAACGCATTTCTTTTGAGTCTTTTTCCCATGACTGTCTTGCCTGTAAATCACAAAAAAAAAAAAAAAAAAAAAAAAACCCACCATAAAATCCTATGCAAAATAGATGAATAAACAATGACCCTTTTTTAAAATCAAGGAAATGTTTACACAAGAAAAGCTACACAGTTCATTCAACTATTACTTATTAATTATTGATAAAATGGCATGACATGCATTAAATTATATTCTTTGTATTCAAACAGATTGGATTACATTAAATATGATTAAAATAAAATCTAGTCTAACGGATACATGCTATACATGTATGGGTTAAATCAGTGACTCGGAGTCATTCGTCACTAAATACTGGTGAGATTGTTATGTTGGAAAGGACCATTGTGGACACAAAGGGTCATTATTTTGTACATTAACCAAAGTTTAAAAGATGAATACATTTTTTCCTTTACTACTAATCATTTTAAAAAGATTAAATAAAATTAATATTACCCATGTTATCAATTTTATATTTGAATTTATTGAGCACAGTTAATATTTTGAATTAGATAACATTATTTTCCTTATTATTAATCACGAAAAATTTCATTTATTTTCATAAAGTTGAACCAAATCCCACCAAGAAAGTACTGTATTTGTAAAATGAAGGCTGGGTCATGTTAAAGAACATTTGTCTGTCTGTCTTCCTTTCGGCTTTTTCCCTTTTTTACTCGGGAGTTGCCAAAGCGAATCATCTGATTCGCACTTTTAATTTAGCAGAGGTTTTTACGTCAGATGCCCTTCCTGTCACAACCCTTTTTTGCAAGGGACAGAAACACGCTGACGACTTTGCAGCTACTCTTTACGAAAGTCAGCAATGGTTCTTTTACATGCCTCACACCATAGACCGTGAGAGACATGGCCCGCCTTTGATAACCCAGTTAGCTGCACTGGGGGGGGGGCAGGGACAGTGACAACCTTGTGGAGAGTGGGACTCGAACCCCCAACCTTTGGATCAGCGATCCAGTGCCCGATACCACTAGACCACCACTGCCCCATTTTAAAGAACATTTGTAACAATGTTATTTTTTTTTTTTTTTTTAAATAAAATCATATTTTTCGGGTCAGGCCATCATCTTGTAATAGGACACTCATGTAATTAGGAGTTACTTATTTTGTAATTATGGGATGTCTAAGGAAAACTCCTGACTCAATCACATATACAGTACAAACAACATCAGGCAAAACCAGATGTTGATATTGCACTGAGGCCAGTGATACCCTGAAATAGAGCACTATAAAACATACTATAAATAGATATGCATTAAACTGCACACTTCATGGGTACCTTTTCCATGATCTCTCTCTCCTTTCTTTCTCCTTCTTCCTTCAAATTCCTTTCCATCTCGGCCATTTCCTTGGTTATTAAACCTTCCTCAGGTTGACCTTGTACTGTCAAAGGAGACATTAACTAACTCAAAGCCCAGCTTGACATATTTTTATGTGCATACATCAAAGCAACAGTATTGAGTGTCAATAAAGATCTGCCACAGAAGGTGCTAAAGTTCATCCCCATACCTGCAGAAGAAACCTCCATTGCAGCTCCTTCAGGCTCCTCACATTCATTGAGTTTGGGACAAAGGGGAGACACACTGCGTGCCTCTTCTTTAACACTCCTGAAGAAAATAAACAACAGTGTTTTTTTTTTCAACACAACCTTCTATAGGTATTAAATGTGGAATATTATCTGAGAGGAAGATGAGTGGAGTGTTTATGGTGTGCATTAAATCTAAACTCGTTGATACTTACACACTCATTTTGGTTTCTGTGTCCGGACTCGAAGGAAATAAACTCTGCTCTTGTCAAAGCTCAAAAGTACAGCTCTTTAAGTTTGTTGGTTTTTGTTTCTCAGTAATTAAAACTTCACTTTTTTTAAATCTGGAAGTTATAGAATATTGATAAACTGGATTAGCACCAAGAAACATGCAATAAAAGAGTAATATACCCCAAATATAAAATAAAGAAGAAGCTGAATAAAATTATTATTAATAATAATAATAACAACAATAATAATAAGACCTAGTGAACTAACTACTTCCGACGACCTCGAGCAAAGCCGAGCTGTGAGACAGCAAGCGCGTGTACAACTGCAACCTGAGCCCACTGAGACTGAGCAATTTCGCGCCAAACTGGATGCAACCAATATAAACATGAAGGGGGGGATTTGGAGTACTGTTTATAATAAGAATTGCTATTTTCATATACACATATATTCCAATAGTATATTTATAATTTAGTTACGACTAATTTCATGTTGTTAATTACACAGACCGCAAAAGAGGTCTGAAAAGAAATGTAAATATGCTGCAATGTACCGTCCCCCCTCCATAATATGTGTGTGACCTGCTTACTTAACATTTCCCGCGAAAGACAGTATAGGGAGAAAATGGTTACGGAGCCCCTAAAGGGTCAAATGAAAAGTATTTTGCGAAGCAAAAATTTTTTTGGAAGCTTATTTCGTATTTATTCGCAATATTTAATTTTTTTTCCTTTTAAGAATTATTAAGGTTCCAGTAGTGGCTCGGACTAATGCAAGGAAGACATACGTACATATGTAAATGTTTCCTTCCTTGTTCAAGATTCTTTTTATCCTGCACAACTGTCCTACTTTACCACCACCAAAGAACCTCCAGGCCATCTCATTTCCGCCACATATGAATGAAAGGTTTAACTTGTATATGAAGTCTACAAGAATATCAGCCTAGTACAGATTTTGAAAGGAAAATCTTTGAAATTATGGATCTGCAGCATTGATTCATAAGAGACCGAGTTCTGGAGTGAGATACAAGCAAGCAGCAATAAACAAACATTTACATACTTTGGGGCCTCTTCTGGAGAAAAAAAATACCCAAAACAATTAAATAAAATAAGCATCTTTGTAAAAAAACAAACAAAACAAAAACAAACAAACAAACAAACAAAAAAACATTTTAGATACAGTATAATTAACACATATGGAATGCAGAGGCTTTTTGCACACCTTTGACATGGGCTTTTTAAATGGGTTCTGGTCTGCATATTTAATTTTCTCAACCACTGAATTAATAATGACACCACATATGTTGCACAGGGTATGTGTTCAAGAATCAGATGCAATGACCACTAAGTTCACATTTCATTATTTAATTTTTAAAATAATGCATGAATGAACAATCAAATAAAGAATACAGTAATTAACATCCTAAGTAACACTGCTGAAACTGCAAAGGGAACATAAACAGAGTACACTTTTAAACAATTCTAGCACTTACAGATAACACAAATAAAAAAATCGATCCTGATTTGCAGTTTTAATGTCTTCTCAGAGATGATGCTATTGAAAACTGCAACATCTGACATGATCTTGATTGTGATTACTTTGTATGATTCAGTATTAAACCACAAGAGGTCAGTATAATCTTAGAAATCATTGACCAACTCGGGCAGTGGTGGCCCGATGGTAAGGTCAAGCCTCACGGCCAACGGGTTGCCACTGTCCCCCCAGTGCAGCTAACTGGGTTAGGAAAGGCCAGCCATGTCTCTCACTGACTAAGGAATGGCCACTGAAGCCTAGGGACTATACCATTCTGGAAGCACCAAGCCTTAAAGGCACCTTGGAGATGACTTGCATCAATTGCTTGCGGCCATTTCTGTAGTGCCTTGTGGGTGTCTTTGCTGTTGTTCAGATCAGTCAGTGAATGATCAAAGGGTTTACCTAGGCATTTAATGCTCTCATCATGGATGGTGGGAATCTTCTCGTCTTGAACGATAAAGATATATGATGCATGCTTGCCTTTGGTGATTGTGAAGCTTCTTGACTTGGTTTGCTTGATTTTCATTCTTGCTGAATTCATCATCTTTTCCAGGGCTGAAAGAATCCAATGAGTTCCTGCTATTGATTCGGTCATAACTGTGACATCATCTATGAATGCTCTGCATGATGGGTGCCTGGTACTGTCATTAGACTTCGGACCCCTGCACTGGTTGATTCCTGCCTTGAGTGGCAAATTCATGGCTGCGACAAATAATACAACAGAAACTATACACCCTGCCATGATGCTCTTCTCCAGACGTTGCTAACCTGTTGTGAAGTTGTTCACGGTGAAACACATCTTGATGTTGGTAAGATGGTTCATGACTAACTTCACAACTTCTGTTGGGACGTGGTATTGTTGTAGAGCTTTCTCTATTTGTAGATGGGGGATGCTGGGGTAGGCCTTGGCAATATCCATATTCTATAGTACCTGTAGCCCATTCTATAGATTCTTCTTGTTACTCTTCACTTCTTTGATCAGCTGGCTTTTCGACACTGTGTGCTCTAAGCATCATGAGTGGCCTGGGACGCCTCCTTTTTGGGCACTGGTGTTGATGTACTTGTTGGTCAGAAGAAAGGTAGTAAGTCATTTTGCTACTACAAACCAAAAGATATTCCCTTCCACATCCAGCAGAGAGATTTCTCTGAACTGGTCTAGCCCTCTGGAATTAAGCTCTTTTGGTACAAAACAGCCTTCTGCCAGGGTCCATGCTGAAGGTAGCTGCTGCTTCTTCCTAACAGAAGCCTACAGAGGCGATTAAGAAGCTTTGGGAAGTTCTTGTAAATCTTGTATGTCGTTCCTTATGGCCCTGGAGCAGAACTTGATATTGCGCTGTTGACAACTTTCTTAATTTCTTCAAGTCGCAGATCAGACAGATCAAATGGTGCACCTGGTTGTGGCTCCTCTTCTGGACATGGGGGGAAGGGGGTGTTCTCCTAATGGGATGGCTCTGTACGAGTCACTGTGTGCCTGTTTCATGCTTCCTTCGATTTCTGCTTGTGAACATTCAAGCCTGCCACTCCTAGGTTTTTCTAGTAAGTCCGAAGTGAATCAAAATAGATTGCTGAAGAAAGTCTTTCTTGTTTCTTCTTCTCGGTCTGCTTCTTGCATAGTCTCATAGCCGACCTCAGGTCAGTAGGTAAGGTAAGTCTGTTGGGTTTTTACACCCGAGCCGAGTGGCTCATCAGGCCGGTGCTTATCCCCGGTTTCCGTAGCGTGAAGCAATCAGGAGTTGAACTCCTCCTGGATGGGACGCTAGTCCATCGCAGGTTACCTTCCCAGTATATTTTTACTGGTACCCATTTATACTGCTGGGTGAACAGAGGCACACTTGTGGTTGAGACCTTGCCCAGGGGTCTTAGCACAGTGAAGGTCTCAGTGGGATTTGAACTCACAACCTCCCGATCATGAGCGCAGCACTCCAACCACTACACCAACAGCCCCACATGTAGCTGACCTCAGTTGCAACAGTTTTCTGTGCAGACTGCAATGCAGCTCTTGGAGGCCTTCTTTCTCAGACTCTGGAGCCTTCTTCCATGACTTTCTAATTCTGTGGCGATCCTTGCACAGATCTGCTTTTGTCTTCTACTTGCACCTCCTTGGGGCAAACCTCTCTTCCTGGCTTGAACTCCAACTGGTCCCACAACACCAACGCCCTGTACAAGAAGGGCCAGAGTCGCCTCCACCTTCTGAGGAGACTCAGGTCCTTCGGCATATGCAGACCTCTGCTCAGGACATTTTATGACTCTGTGGTAGCCTCTGCAATCCTCTACGCTGCCATCTGCTGGGCCCCGGGCAGCACAGAGCGGGACAGGAAGAGACTGAACAAGCTGGTCAGGAGGGCCAGCTCTGTCCTCGGCTGCCCACTGGACTCTGTGGAGGAGGTGAGTGAGAGGAGGATGGTAGCAAAGCTCACATCCATCCTGTCCAACAGCTCTCACCCACTGCACCAGACTGTAGAGGAGCTGAGCAGCTCCTTCAGTGGACGACTGAGACATCCTCAGTGCAGGAAGGAGCGCTACCGCAGGTCGTTCATTCCCACCGCTATCAGACTGTACAACGCCACTTTGTAACTGTCTGTGAAAATACCGGTTATGTGCAATAAAAACCCCCGTGTACTTTAATCAACCACATCTACCCCACTGACTGTGAACCATATCAACCCATCTACTCTGCACTCAGATACATTACACTTTAATATAGGCCAGTCTATAAAGTTGCTCCATTCTTTTCTTTTATTGTTTAGTAATTTATACTATTTATGTATCTATTTATTTATTTACTTATATAATATATGTATGTGTGTATGTTTGTACTTGTATCTATTTTTGCACCCCCTACTGATGGTACCTCAAGAGCCTGTAACAGTGAATTTCTCCATTGTGAGATTAATAAAGCTGTATCTTATCTTATCTTATCTTAAACATGCTCCTGCATTCTTCATAAACCACCTTACTTAAAAACGCACCACTCAAACATTCAAACAATGCATGAGCTGCTCTCCCATCAATGACGTTCAAACATCCCGCCCCGCTGGCCTCCCATTGGCTAACAACTGAGCTGTCATTCATGCCGCCTTCACTCATGCGCCATCTTGGACAGGTCCACCTGACGCCATCTTGGACAGGGATCCCATTGCCTAGGAGGAATGCTGCATCTACCTCCCATTGCCTATTATAGAGCTGAATCCACCATGATGCTTTTCGTGTAAAGGACAGAGTTACTGTTGTTTTATGCTTTATTTCTTGACTCAGGCTTTTAACCTTCCATAAATATTTGTAAGATTATAACTATGCTAAGAAGACATAGCCAACACACGTGCCCCCCCCCCCACCACACACAAAGGAATATGGCCAAACCCGTCTACCATTGGTACGATATTGAAGCAAAAGGGGGTCTTAAAAGGTATTAAAAGGCTTTTATAATTTTTAAAGGGTTTAGGGGTAGTATTGGGTGCCTTGGAACGAATCACTCGTTTTACTTGTAAAATGCGGTTCAACTTACGAAAAATGCAGGTTGCGAAAAAGGCTCTGGAACAGATTAATTTTGTAAGGTGAGGTACCACTATATATATACACGGTATATAGGATTTTCTGAGTAGATCCTTCCGTAGGAGAGTGCTCAATACTTTTTGGTAGAGCGAATAACAATACAAATAAAAGGACAGGACAAAGACTTTCTATTGAAACTCCATTTATGACTACAGATCTGTTTCGAGGGGTGGTGAAACCATCCTCTCTCTTCAGGTGATTATAGAATTCTAAACTAAAACTAAACTAAAAACTAAAGTGTGAAGCTTCCTTCTGTCTCTATCTGGGAGGCCAGCGGGGCGGATGTTGAGAGACAGCCAATGAGAGAGCAACTCACGCTTCATGTGAAATTTTGATTGGGGCGTTTGAAGTTTTAATTTTTTTTCTTAAGAGGGGGTTGTTTCGTATTTCGGGGACGGAAACTCAAGAAAACGTTTTTCTTCGTAATTTGGGGATTTCGTACAAAGGGGTCTTAGTAAATTGGGGGCCAATAAGTATATATATATATATATATATATATATATATATATATATATATATATATATATATCGACTACCTTACTAACCGTCCACAGTACGTGCGGCTGCGCGGCTGTAAGTCAAAGGTGGTAGTCTGCAGCACGGGAGCACCGCAGGGCACCGTCCTCTCACCCATCCTTTTCAACATCTATACCTCGGACTTCATATATAGCACAGACAGCTGCCACCTCCAGAAGTTCTCGGACGACTCCGCCATCGTGGGCCGTGTGTCAGAGGGGAACGAGCAGGAGTACCGGTCGGTCATCGTTGACTTCGTGGACTGGTGTGAGCGCAACCACCTGTGCTTGAACACTAGGAAGACGAAGGAGATGGTGGTCGACTTCAGAAGAAGCACTCGAACACACACACACACACACACACACACACACACACACACACTCACTAGTGAACGTCCAGGGACAGGACATTGAGACAGTGGACAGTTTCAAATACCTGGGCGTTCACCTTAACAATAAACTGGACTGGTCCCACAACACCAACGCCCTGTACAAGAAGGGCCAGAGTCGCCTCCACCTTCTGAGGAGACTTAGGTCCTTCGGAGTATGCAGACCTCTGCTCAGGACTTTTTATGACTCTGTGGTAGCCTCTGCAATCCACTACGCTGCCATCTGCTGGGCCCCGGGCAGCACAGAGCAGGACAGAAAGAGACTGAACAAGCTGGTCAGGAGGGCCAGCTCTGTCCTAGGCTGCCCACTGGACTCTGTGGAGGAGGTGAGTGAGAGGAGGATGGTAGCAAAGCTCACATCCATCCTGGTCAACAGCTCTCACCCACTGCACCAGACTGTAGAGGAGCTGAGTAGCTCCTTCAGTGGACGACTGAGACATCCTCAGTGCAGGAAGGAGCGCTACCGCAGGTTGTTCATTCCCACCGCTATCAGACTGTACAACGCCACTTTGTAACTGTCTGTGAAAATACCGGTTATGTGCAATAAAAACCCCGTGCACTTTAATCAACCACATCTACCCCACTGACTGTGAACCATATCAACCCATCTACTCTGCCCTCAGATACATATACACTTGAATATAGGCCAGTCTACAAAGCCGTTCCCTTCTTTTCTTTTATTGTTTATTAATTTATACTATTTATGTATCTATTTATTTATTTACTTATATAATATATATGTATGTGTGTATGTTTGTATATGTATCTATTTTTGCACCCCCTACTGATGGTACCTCAGGGGCTGTGGTGGTCTAGTGGTATAGGGCGCTGGATCGCTGACCCAAAGGTTGGGGGTTCAAGTCCCACTCTCCACAAGGTTGTCACTGTCCCCCCCGAGTGCAGCTAACTGGGTTATCAAAGGCGGGCCATGTCTCTCACTGTCTATGGTGAGAGGCATGTAAAAGAACCATTGCTGACTTTCGTAAAAGAGTAGCTGCAAAGCCGTCAGTGTGTTTCTGTCCCTTGCTAAAAAGGGTTGTGTCAGGAAGGGCATCCGACATAAAAAACCTCTGCCAAATCAAACGTGTGAATCAGATGATTCGCTGTGGCGACTCCTGAGTAAAAGGGAAAAAGCCGAAAGGAAGACAGACAGACTGATGGTACCTCAAGAGCCTGTAACAGTGAATTTCTCCATTGTGAGATTAATAAAGCTGTATCTTATCTTATCTTATCTTATATATATATATATACAGTGGGGCCAATAAGTATTGGGCAACGTAAAAATGTGCAAGTTCACCCATTTAAAAAGATAAGAGAGGTTTGTAATTTTAATCGTAGGTACACATCAAGCTTGAGAGACAGAATGTAAAAAAAAAATCCAGGAAATCACATTGTATGATTTTTAAACAATTTATTTGTGAAAATAGGAGGCCAATAAGTATTGGGCAGCTAGAAACGTACACATTATTTCGGCCCCCACTCATTACCAGTATGAATGACACCTGTTTGAACTGATTAGATGTATAAGAGACACCTTCAAACCTGCACACACCTTCAAACTGTCAGACTGCAGTCTTCACCATGACCAAGACCAGAGAGCTTCTCAAAGACACCAGAGATAAAATTGTACCAACTGCACAAAGCTGGGATGAGTCAAACTGCAATTGGTAAACAACTTTGTGAGAAAAGATCAACAGTTGGGAACATTATTAGAAAACGGAAGAAGTATAACATCACTAACAACCTTCCTAGAAGTGGCGCTCCATGCAAGATCTCACCTCGTGGGGTTCAAAGGATCCTGAGAACAGTGAGTAATCAGCCCAGAACTACACGGCAGGAACTGGTCAATGATTTGAAGACGGTAGGAACCACCGTCACAAAGATGTCAATAACTAACACACTACGTCGTCATGAGATGAAATCCTGCATTGCTCAAAAGGTTCCCCTACTGAACAAAAATCATGTAAAGGCCCGTCTGAAATATGCTAAAGACCATCTGGACGATCCAGAGGAGGATTGTGAGAATGTGATGTGATCAGATGAGACCAAAATTGAACTTTTTGGTTTAAACAGCACCCGCCGTGTTTGGAGGAAGAAGAATGCTGAGTTGCAGCCCAAGAACACCATACCTACTGTGAAGCATGGGGGTGGACACATCATGCTTTGGGGATGCTTTTCAGCAAAAGGGACAGGAAGACTGCACCGTATCAATGGCAACATGAATGGGGCCGTGTATTGTGACATTTTGGGTAAAAACCTCCTTCCCTCGGTCAGAGCATTAAAGATGAAACATGGCTGGGTCTTCCAGCATGATAACGATCCAAAGCACACAGTCAAGAAAACCAAGGAGTGGCTCCGTAAAAAGCATAGCAAGGTTCTGGAGTGGCCCAGCCAGTCTCCAGACCTCAACCCAATCGAAAACCTATGGAGGGAATTAAAACTTCAAGCTGCCAAGCGACAGCCCTCAAACATCACAGCTCTAGAGAAGATCTGTGCAGAGGAGTGGAACAAAATACCAACTAAAGTGTGTGTAGACCTGGTCAAGAACTACAGGAACCGTTTGACCTCTGTCATTGCCAACCAAGGCTACATTACAAAGTCTTCAACGTAACTCTTGCTGGCTGCCCAATACTTATTGGCCTCCCATTTTTACAAATAAATTGTTTAAAAATCATACAATGTGATTTCCTGGATTTTTTTTTTTTTTACATTCTGTCTCTCAAGGTATTGAGCGCCTCACATATTGTAAGCGTTGATTGGCTGTTTTAAGCTTCATGTAATGTGATTAAGCTCAGCTTCATGTCATGTGACCATCCGTCGACCATCGTAACCATTTACAAGCAGAAAGATCGCATCATAGAGAATGTTAAAGGTTATATTTGATACTGTATTTGATATTTGCTGAGTGAATTTGATTAAAATTTATCAATTTGAAATTATTTTGCTTGAATTTAATTTATTTGAAATTAATGTTGATATTATTTGATATATTTGATATTATTTTACAATGTTATGTTTATAATAATAGGTTTAGGTGTGTTTTATGAGATACGGTAATGGTATTTATGGATGCATAGTACAGTATGAGCGTCATACGTCACACGTCATACGTCACTGTAACAACTTATGTTCACTTTCAACTTACGTTCGGCTGTCTGGAACCAATTAAAAACATAAGTCGGGGAGCGTCTGTACTTACATTGTTGCATCTGTGTGTGCACGCTTCTGCGCACGTATATATGTGTGTCCTGTTCTTCTCATGCAATACCAGCTGTATATGTATTTATATTTTATTTACATCTTAATTTTTTACTGTTAAATTGTTATTATTAGCATTTATAGCATTGAATGTGTATTTATTGATATTATGTACACATATACATGTATGTATATGTCAAACGTCAGTCGAGGGGGTTGATCCTACTTTGTGGACTTATAGATATACATACACTGTACTTATATGTACACTACACAACAAAACACACTATGTCTTTTTTCACTGTACCATAATACTTTCACTTCATTTGAACTAATATGGCCTTAAAGCTTTTGGGCCCCTGTGCACAAAGTGAAGTTCATGAAGCCATGGTTTGCAAGTGGTCTGCACAGAGCCCCAACCTCATCCCCAGTGTAAATAACTAGTATGCCTAATGTATACCACATACCTCCTTACCTGATATCAGTGTCTGACTTCACTTGTGTGATTATATGGACAAATCCCTACAACTATACAGTAGTCAATCTAAAGGAAATGAAGGGCGGCAAATGATGACTGTATTCTTCTAATAGATACACTATCCTGAACCATGAAGCAGTTGGATATTTGATAATGAGGGTAGTATAATCCTAATTGTATTATCCAGTTTAGGCCCAAACATAAATTGTATACGTATAACTCTGACTATTTTACTAAACTGAATGTGACAAATGTTTTCCCTCAGTATGGTATTTAATTATTAACTTATATTTTTGTTTATTTGCTTGTTTGATGCACCATATAGCTATAGTTTCTAACACATTATATGACTATGAATATTAATATCCATATTCTTTTAGCCTTTCCTTGTAAACAGAGGAAATATATTATAACGTACATAATTCATCCACTTTTAAGCAGTTTATTCAGGCATGTAATGAATGAATTTTGCAGCCCATAAAACCAAAACTTTCATTCTGATATTTATTTCAAAGTCTGACAAAGGCCAACAATGGTGGGTGAAGTTTCCTCTGAAATTCTTCATGCCTGATAAGATAGGTCATTTTACCTTTTTTTTCCCTCCCAGCTTAAAAGACGCCTTGCTTGCTGGCCTAAAGCAAAGTATCGTTTGCCTGGGCATGTATGCAAGCTGTGCAGGTCTTCTTCTACTTTCCTACTTCTACAGTCCCTGTACAGCAACATGATTGGTCAAAACTTTGGTAACACCCGCTCAGCGTAATAATAAAAAAAAGCAGACATAATAAAATAACATATGAATTTTGCCTGAAGTGAGAATATGTCATGGCGGCTTTTTCCAACCAACCAATTTCCGGAATGATTCGTGCAAGCACAAAGCACAACAACTATAATCATGTCAGATTTGCAAGAAGATACTGATAGCTCACATTCTTGCAGGAAAACAGTCTAATTGCCCATAATTTATTGTTCCTAGTTTAGTCAGCATCCTCTTCCCTTTTATGCTGAGCCTTGAAGAAAATTAGACTAAATTTACTCTTAGAAACTCATGTGCATACACCCAAGAACAAACAAACATTTTTTTTTTTTTTTATAAACGAGGAAAACCAAAAAAAAAACCAAAAAACAAATCAGCAAAGGGGAAAAAAATAACTTTTTAGCACATGCTGAGTAACATTTTATGTTTTCCATTCCATTTGATCTTTGTTATATTTTCCAGAGTGTGAGGAAATGAGATGTGGATGCATTTTTATGGAACTAGTGTTTGCAGGGAAACAGGAAACCAAAGTCACAGCAGCTGTGATGTGTATGAGTTGAAGTTATTATGTTTCCATGATTACAAGATCTTTCATCTTTATAAAGAACAATTGTATTAGTGTGGTTTTTATATAAATAAATAAAACAAAAAGCTTTTATTTTATAGTTATATAAATTAATTATAAAACACATATAAAATATGGTCTTTGGACAAAAATTGCATTACGCGTATGATTTTAATAGTTGATCATCATCATCAACAACAACAACAACAACAACAACAACAACAAAAAAATGTATATTTAATAGATTATGTTGGGATACAGTATAGAATCCATTCATTCATTTTTGAACCGAATAATCCTAATTAGGGCCATGGGAAGGCTGGTGCCCATTTCAGCCAACTCTGGGTGAGAGCAGAGTTCATCCTGGATAGCTCACCAGGCCACTGCGGTGCAGAAACACGCTGACGGCTATGCAGCTACTTTTGACGAAAGTCACCAATGGTTGATTTTGCATGAACCTTGCACCATACACAGAGAGACATGGCCGGCCTTTGATGACCCAGTTAGCTGAGGGTGGGGGTTGGGGGTTGGGGATAGAATAATAAAGCAATTTATATTCAAAAAGTACTTTGAATATAAATAGAGATTATGGAATGTGTTTTTTGTTCGTATTTCTTCAGTATGTCCTGGCAACGTTTTCTTTTTTCTTTACATTTTTGTTTAATTTTTTTTTTTTTTTTTCGAGAAAATCAAACAATTCACATCTCATGTTCAACATATAATCCCAGACTGTTTGCTTCTACATTATACAAGTGGAAGCAAGTCTAACACCTGACAGTGCCTCTTTCTGTGTAATTGCTATTCTAAGTCATCCTAACCAGCAGGGATTACCCCTTGTGTTTGTGTTTTGCATGCTGCAACAAGGTTACATACACACGGATGACGCCGTACCTACTAAGCAGCTTCAGACTATTGGTGGAGCGATAAGTGTCCTGTGGATAGTCTGCTTATTCTGTGTTTCCATTACTATACAGTATTTGTTTCTTCATTTGTACAAACCGGATTCCAAAAAGTTGGGACACTAAGTTGTGAATAAAGACCGAATGCAATGATGTGGAAGTGCCAAATTTAAATATTTGATTTTGAATAGAACATAGGAAGTTAGTTTGTTGTTGTTGTTGTTAAGCCCCTTTAGAATATAAATTCACTGATTTTTTGACCCTTTATCACCTTTAAATGTAGTGATGTGGCCCTTTGTGAAAAATGAGTCTGACACCCCTGCTGACAACACCCGCTTCTGTTGGGAATACTTGTATAGATAAGTCACATTATACTTAAGAACTTGGTGGAGCCGGTGGTGTAGTGGTTAGAGTGTTGGGCTCATGATCGGGAGGTTGTGAGTTCAAATCCCACTGAGACCCTCACTGTGCTAAGACCCCTGGGCAAGGTCTCAACCACAAGTGTGCCTCTGTTCACCCAGCAGTATAAATGGGTACCAGTAAAAATATACTGGGAAGGTAACCTGTGATGAACTAGCGTCCCATCCAGGAGGAGTTCAACTCCTGATTGCTTCACGCTACGGAAACCGGCCTGGATCGGATAAGCGCCGGCCTACTTTTCATTTCTTCATTAATACAACCAAACCTGTTTCTGAAATTATTTTGTTCTTCTTTGACCAGGGCAAGCAATAGAATCATGCACGTATGATTTTCATGGAGGTGCTTGACCTTCTGGATACCCTTCCCATAAATCTTTTGAAGTTGGTTTTACTTCATTATCAAGTTCTTCGGCAAGGAATATGTCACGGTTCTCAGGATTGGGACACTGGAAACTCTGGCAAACAGTTCATTCTGTTTATTCATTTTTCCAGCCCAGCTTAGGTTAAATTAGACACTTTTCAGCTGCCATTGACTTTATTCTAATATCTTCCTTTGAGACAGACTATAACTTAAACATTCACAGGATATTCTTAACAACCAAGCACACAACTACTAGCCTCTCTCTCTCTCTCTCTCTCTCTCTCTCTCTCTCTGGCTCTCTCCATCTCTCATTCACAGACTCTTCCATTGTTCCAACTCCACTGTCACTTGCAGAGGGTTCTTGGTAATGTTCTTGTTGCCACATAAGGGAAAAGTGGGTTAGTTGAGCCACCCCGCATCACGCTACTGGATTCTGTAGCCATGTTGCCATCTAGTGTCAATCTGTGGCACAGAACTTTATTTTGTTCAGTGTTAAATTTCTTTCAAGGCCATGTAATCTTCTTGGAACATAAATTGATTTTATTTTTATTCATAAGTTGTTTCATATTCCCAAGCTCATTTACTTTGTAAACCCTCACAGACTGATGTGATGGGCTTGGGTACCAAGACCATCTGGCTGCTCCAGAATCCTCAATTACAAAGTACTGATTTAATCTTTCTCTCTAAGGTTATCTATATGCATACAAAAACACCCGTAGGAGTCTCATTGTGGTGTTCTATGAGTTTCGTAAGACAAAGTGGCGGTGAGAAAACGTCTGCAAATCTTTTCTGTAAATATGCAACATGTGTCCTTTAGGATGGTGGCAGGTATTGTCAGGGGACAAGAGTGAACATTGGTCATATTTTATTAACTTCCAGTTTCAGCTGTATTCTCTCAGGAACCACTCTCACCAAGATTCGTCCCAATTCTTTTGACTCAGATCTTAAATAATGAAAGAGGGCCCAATGGTGCTTTAGAAGTGGCCAGTGAAGTCGCCAGCTGGAATTCATAGCTTGGTCACACACAATGGACAAACATTGTTGTGAAGGCCTGGCCAATTAAAGTGAACCAGGAGAAGATGTAGAGTTTTGTTGCGCCTCAAATGCCCTGCTATATGATTATAATGAGCCACATGGAAAATCAATTTCCTGTGGCCCCCTGGGACCAACAACAGGGTTGTTTTCTCGAGTGTGAGTATCATGTGTCACTCAATACAGAATATTTTAATAATTGCAAAGTATTGAAAGCTGAGCACAACATTAGGTTGGAAGTTTTGACCAGTGATTACTCTCTGGGGTGGAGCCATAGTTTTATAGGTTGAGGAGAGGCTTTGGGAGCGAAACTTCTCTGGTTTGATTTCCGAACCAGCAGAAAAAAAATGTGTGGCGGTGGGGGGTGGGGGGATGAGCTGCACCATCCCTTGCTCTATGTTCATGGCTGAAGTGCCTTTAAGCAAAGTACAGTACTTCTAACTGCTCTCTGAGTGCCTCCCAATGTGTGTGGCAGGCCATTGCTCTGAGTGTGTGCTCGCGCTCTACATGCTTGTGTTCACCTTGGATAGATAAAATGCAAAATCTGTATGTATGTATGTGTATTTTTATATAAATAAAAATAAAAATTAACCCTCATTCGGTGGATGAACTGGAAATGGCAAAGAGGAGGGCAGAGAATCCAGCTGCCATCGGAAATGTCACCAGATGTACACTCAATCGGACCAATCAATTAGCCGAATGTGCATGTCTTTGGAAATTGGAACATCTAATGGAAACCATACAATAATAAGAACATAGAAACCTCAGAAAGAAACACCTTGTCAACCACATAGCTTGAACTCATTACTTTCTTGGTTTGAGGATCCACTTTGTCACCAGGCCCACCTAAGAAAGTGATACAAATGGTTAAAAACAATGTTCCTCAGAGAACAAAAGGAAGGACTTTGGATATTAAGCCTTTTACATCACATAATATCAGTAAAAATATCAATAAATATTCAAGGCTTAAGGCAAACCTTGTTCAATTCACAAATGGCAGTTAAAATATTACTGGGAAAGTTGTATATTTACGTTTCCTAGCTTCTGTAGACTTGGAGGCATCTGGGATGAGCCATTATATAATGGAAACATGTTTTATGTTCATGTTACGCCTTCTTTTTCATGTTATTCATTCTTTTTATTTTACGTTTGAAAAAATATTTATTTATTTATTGATCTATAATTCATTTTTTTTTACATGTTGTAACTGATATTTTTCATGAATGCATCATTTATATATCCATTTTATGTTATTTATCACATGATGTAGGGCATCTGCATTTATATCGGCCCTCCAAAACTAAAGCACCGTAATCATGGAACATGGCTTGGCCATGTTGTCTGTCGAGTGCCCACACGTGCCATGCCAACTGGCTGGTATGTATCACTGACTTGAATGACAGTGGGCAGCAATCATCATCATCATCATCATCATCATCTTCTTCCGCTTAGTCCAGGGTCGGCTCGCGGGGGCAGCAACCTTAGCAAAGAGGTCCAGACATCCCTCTCCCGAGCTACTTCCTCCAACTCTCCCGGGGGGACACCGAGGCGGTCCCAGACAAGCCGAGAGACATAGTCCCTCCAGCGTGTTCTAGGTCGACCCCGGGGTCTCTTCCCAGTTGGACATGCCCGAAACACCACACCAGGGAGGCGTCCGGGGGGCATTCTGACCAGATGCCCGAGCCACCTCAACTGGCCCCTCTCAATGCGGAGGAGCAGCGGATCTACTCCGAGCTCTCCCCGGATGGCGGAGCCTCTCACCCTATCTCTAAGGGAGAACCCCGCCACCCGGCGAAGGAAGCTCATTTCAGCCGCTTGTATCCGTGATCTTGTTCTTTCGGTCATTACCCAAAGCTCTTGACCATAGGTGAGGGTTGGAACGTAGATCGACTGGTAAATTGAGAGCTTCGCCTTGCGGCTCAGCTCCTTCTTCACCACGACGGACCGGTACAGGCACCGCTTAACAGCAGAGGCTGCAGCGATCCGTCTGTCGATCTCTCACTCCATCCTTCCCTCACTCGTAAACAAGACCCCAAGATACTTAAACTCCTCCACTTGGGGCAGGACCTCATTCCCGACCCGGAGGGTGCATTCCACCATTGTCCGACTGAGAACCATGGCCTCGGACTTGGAGGGACTGATCTTCATCCCGGCTGCTTCGCACTCAGCTGCGAATTGCTCCAATGAGAGCTGGAGGGCCCGACTTGATGAAGCCAAAAGGACAACATCATCCGCAAAAAGCAGAGACGATATCCGATGGCCACCAAACCAGAACCCCTCAACACCTCGACTGCGCCTAGAAATTCTGTCCATAAAAATTATGAACAGAATCGGTGACAAAGGACAGCCTTGGCGGACTCCAACTCAGTGGGCAGCAATAAAAAGCATATTACTGTATTGACAAAACTGAAACCCAAAAAATAGAAACTCCGAGACCATTCTTCAGATTAGTGTTGAATAAGAATCACATTGATCTATCTATCTATCTATCTATCTATCTATCTATCTATCTATCTATCTATCTATCTATCTATCTAGCTATCTAGCTATCTATCAGTTCATTTTCTGTAACCACTTAATGCTAATTAGGGTCACGGGGAGGCTGGTGCCCATCCCAGCTGACTTTGGGTGAGGGCAGAGTACACCCCGGACGGCTCGCCAGGCCATTGCAGGGCAGAGACAACGCTGATGGCTTTGCAGCCTACTCTTGTCAAAAGTCAGCAACAGTTCTTTTACATGAACCTCACACCATAGACAGTGAGAGACATGGCTGGCCTTTGATAACCCAGTTAGCAGCACTGGGGTGGGGGGGGTGGACAGTGACAACCTTTGGATCAGCGATCCACTGCCCTATACCACTAGACCACCACTGCCCCTATATATATATATATATATATATATATATATATATATATATATATATATATATATATATATATATATATATACTGTATATTAATAATTCTGAAAAATCTATTTTTATGTGCTATAATTTCATAGATATTGTATATGACATGCATTTTTCATAAGTGATCACGTATTCACGCGTGTGGCATCAGGTAGGGCATGATATGAATAATAATCACATGAGAAGTCCTTTTCAAAAGCTGAGCAGTTTTTCTACTTTGGTTTACAGGTATATATTATGGGAGGCTTTAACATTTTCCAGATCTGGTTCTGATAAGTACTGATTTCTGAAAGATAGCATAATAGATTTCCTTCAGACATTCTGCTGCTTCTTATTAAAATGCTTCAGATATTTATGTCAAAGATAAACCAGGAAACATCTGACTCTAAAGAAATTTTAGTAATGCCTATATTGCCTATATATAATACTGTATTATATATTTATACCAGCCATTCTTAATGTCTTTTTCAACTACATTTTTTTTTCTGAAGGACAATTCCTCTCTGAAACAATGTCCCAACAGATTACTTCGTATTCCTCCCACTTACAAGTGTGGTTCAGAAAGTATGGTGTTACAGCTCAGTTGGCCCTCATGGTTGAATTCCAATTCTTCATTATTATTATTATTATTATTATTATTATTATTATTATTATTATTATTATTATTATTATTATTATTATTATTATTATTATTATTATTATTATTATTATTATTATTATTATTATTGAGGGCAGTGGTGGTCTAGTGGTATAGGGCACTGGATCGCTGATCCAAAAGTTGGGGGTTCGAGTCCCACTCTCCACAAGGTGGTCACTGTCCCCCCAGTGCGGCTAACTGGGTTATCAAAGGCGGGCCATGTCTCTCACTGTCTATGGTGAGAGGCATGTAAAAGACCCATTGCTGACTTTCGTAAAGAGTAGCTGCAAAGTCGTCAGCGTGTTTCTGTCCCTTGCTAAAAAGGGTTGTGACAGGAAGGGCATCCGCCGTAAAAACCTCTGCCAAATCAAACGTGCGAATCAGATGATTCGCTGTGGCGACTCCCAAGTAAAAGGGAAAAAGCTGAAAGGAAGACAGACAGACAGAAGACATTATTATTATTATTATTATTATCATTATTATTACTACTACTACCACTACTACTACTACTACTAATAATAATATTAATAATGGGCAGTGGTGGTCTGCTAGTAAAGGTGCTGGATCACTGATCCTAAGGTTGGGGGTTCGAGTCCCACTCTCCATGAGTTGTCACTGTCCCCCCAGTGCAGCTAACTGGGTTATCAAAGGCCGGCCATGTCTCTCACTTTCTATGTTGTGAGGTTCATGTAAAAGAACCATTGCTGACTTTCGACAAGAGTAGCTGCTAAAGCTGTCAGCATGTTTCTGTCCTGCGATGGCCTGGCAAGCTGTCAAGGGTGTACTCTGCCTTCACCCGGAGTCAGCTGGGATGGGTGCCAGCCTCCCTGTGACCCTAATTAGGATTAAGCGGTTACAGAAAATGAACATGATGACAACAACAACAACAACAATAATAATAATAATAATAATAATAATAATACACTGAAGTTGTGTCAGTTCAATGTATGCTTTAAAGGATAAAAAAAAGGCTCTGTGATGTTTCTTGTAAGGTTTTATTACTACACTCATTGAGTCACTCTGAGAAGGAGGCTTACATTTTAAAAAGTACTGTATTCGACAGTAAAAGACTTTATTAACAATTATATATTGTCAAGAATATGCCTGCCTAATGAATGGCTGTCTACCAATAAAGGTAGCATATCAAGGAGGCAATCCAGTGAAACAACCATGTAAGACACCAAAGTACCAGAAAATGTTAATGCTTAATATGAAAGTATCTTAAGAAGGTCGAAAAAGCTTCGTCAGTCAGCATTTCAGAAGTAGGCTGGAGAAACAAACATTTCTTTCCTCATTTTCACTGAAAAGAAACTTGTCATCTGCACTGGTACATTTCAAAGTACCCCTCCCTACCTCCCTTTCTGGCTTCTCCTACACGTTTCTTCTCCTCCCCTTGGTGCCCCCCCCCACCCCACCCCACCCTTCAGTTTCTGAGTGGTCGTTCTACTGGAGGACGGCGTTTACATTCTCCTCGCTGAGTGCAGAAGAGACTCTTCTCACAATATTCCACACTTTCATAAAGCCAAGGACACGGAGGCTTTTACATAATCGCACCCACATAGGTATTTTGGCAACGTTTAAAAAAGACTTTTATGAGCCAATGGATCTTGATGGCCTAGAATTTTGGTGAAAGAAATGGAACATCAATATTGGCATACTCAAAAAATTCTGAACATTTGAATATTTCTGATAGGAGATTTTCCTTAATCTAATCAGTGACGACTATTATAGCAATTGCATGGGATCTTCATTATGAGCTTGAAAAGAAGAAAATCGAGCATGGCTTTTAGGTGGCAAAAGTCATTTACGATCCTCACACCTTGGAGGAAAGGTAAGACATGCTTTGCTATTTCATTACCATGAGATCATGTTTTCTGTAGTGATCAGGTAAAGTATTGACCGCAAGTAGTAATTTAATAAGATTACAATTAGGAATGAAGAGAGGAAATATAAACATTAATGAATATATCAAAATATACTGGTACCTTCCGAGTCGTAGGACGACTCTTGGCGACCTACCGTGAAGGATAACGCCTTGATTATCATCTTCATGGAGGTTTTCTTGGCAGGGATAGTGCAGTGGTTTGTTATTGCCTTCTGCACGATGCGAACCTACGGGCAATTTAGAACAGCCAGTTAGCCTACTGTGCATGTTTTTGGACCGTGGGAGGAAACTGGCGTACCCGGAGGAAACCCACGCGAGCACGGGGAAAACATGCAAACTCCACACAAGAACCACCCAGGCCTGGCATCGAACCCCGGCCTTCTTGCTGTGAGGCGGACGTGCTAACCCCTACACCACTGTGCCGCCAAAATATACGAATAATTGCTTAATATGTTATGAATTTCAAGTGAGGCTTGAGACATCCATATTTTACTAATTTTCACATTTGGTGTCCATACAGACAAATAAGAGTCAGCATTCATACGTAATTTCTTATAGCTTGGTTTGTTGTAGCTTTCTAGCGGTTCCAGTTGGCATGACACATTGGATTGTCACTTTTCAAATGAATTAACCAGCTGGCTTCAATTAGCAAGATCTTACTTAGTAGCCTTGAGTCTTTTATTATATATATATATATATATATATATATATATATATATATATATATATATATATATATATATATATATATATATATATATATTCCTTCTTTTCCTTTCGGCTGTTCCCTTCAGGGGTCGCCACAGCAAATGATCTGCATATATATATATATATATATATATATATATATATATATATAAATTAAAAAGCATGTTTATATGTGGCAGTGAGTGCACGACACTAAAATATGTTATAATAAATGAAGAATGTTTGTGGATTAATTAAAAAAAAAAATCATGAAATAATTTCATTGCTCAATAATGCTGAGTAATCTGATGGCTGTTGTGATATGCAATTTTATATTTTAACTTTTTTAAAACACTTAACAAACATCAAATTGAAAGTAAATGATTGAAAAGCCCACTCTTTAATCATTTACTCTAAAGGGTCTAATGTGCTTTTATTCTTTATTCTGAGATGTTTGGTTATTTCTCCAAATCAAGAGAAATCATTTCTCATATCTCACAAGGATAATTAGTGCTCGATGAACTTTGTAGATGACATACAGATTTAAATTTTTTTTAAAAATTATATGTATATTGTATTTTTTCTTGAATTTCTCTCTTCAGTAGCCAGAAATACTGCTGCACATTATCATCAAAATTTGGGTAAACGATATTATTGAAGTTCTAAAATAATTTTGTGCAGCATAATTATTTTGCATAAGAAGATACCAGGAGAGTTTCTTATAGTTTTGAATCTTGTTAATCCATACAGACAGTACTTCTGGGTAGTGAGAGAGTAAGATGTGGTCAGGATGCATAAATGAATTATGTGCATTTGAGGAAATCTATACTGGAGTTACAGCTCCTGCACATTCTTTTCTTATCCTAACAAAGTCAGATAATGAAAGCCTGGGCCATTCCAGCTCACACTGATAATGTGTCTAGAAGGGCTTCTCAGGATTCCCATCCGTGCCAGAAAATGGAGGGGAAATACTCCATTATCGCATTGAGAGACAGACAGGCGAGAAGTGCTGAGCTTATAGAAAAAAGGTGGGGGAGGTGAGAAGGTGTACCACTGCATTTTGGACTTCATGAAACATGACATCTAGTCTGAGTGGTCTAGAGTGAAGTCACACAAAGCCAAAGAAAAGCAACGATTCCATTAAACTGCTTAAAAAGGCTTTTTTTTAAAAATAATTTGAGGCAAAACATTTCCTCCAAATACGCTGAATAAAATTATTATTTTTAACCAATTTTTAATTTTATCCTAAATAACTGTCAATTAAATTTTGTTGTTGACCAAGTTTTGTGAGGAGAGATTGGAGTAGGTCTCATCATAATCCATCATGAATCCTAATTTGTCATTTACAAAGAACTAATTTATTGTTGAATTTAAGAATTCTCCTTAATCTGTATTAAATGCAATATGAAATTCAAATAGTGTATAAAAATTTCATTCTTAACTCATTCGGAATTCAAATTGTTGTTTATGCAAGTCTGAACAAGTCGAATAACAGAAATTGCTCCTTGTGGTCATTTAGTCTGGCCACCCATAGAGCTGCCCAGGTTTTGACATTCTCTTAAGCTCTTTTAACCATAAAAATAGCAGACCTGTCTTGGCCTGCCTCTGACCTCTCCACCCAGGAGCTCTGCATCTGAGACATGGCATAGCTTAGCCTGAGGCTTATAGAAATTTTGACTTATGTGAAAACATCAGGCTCGGACCATACTATAACTTCTACATGTTTGTGATATAATTTATAACTACAGTTGGAAAAGATGGAAAAAATTCTTGATTTAGATTTCAGCTAAGTTTTAATCCATTCTTTTTCTTATTCAGAATTATAGACCCTTTGAGTATGATGGTCTCTCTTCAGACCTGTCTTTTGTCAGTGGTCACCTCAGAGACAGACTAGTTAAATCTGAGTAGGGCGCAGTCCTTTACTTATGACTACATCTCTATGCATTTATCACACTTATCAGTCGGGTACTCAACACTAAAGAGTCTTAGGTGAGCAGGCCATAACACTTTTTGCTGATTGAGAAAACAAACTATTTCCAACCACCTTTTCTCTGAGAACAACATAACACAGTATTACTTCTGATATGATACAACCTAAGACAGGGGTCGGGAACATTTTTGACTAAAAGAGCCAAAAAACCCCCAAACAAACAAACAAAAAACCAACATATTTTAAAATCTAGTCCTCTGAGAGCCATATACATACTGAATACAACTAAATTGAAAAAGAAGACTCACCATTTTAGAGTATAATAAGACTCTGAATTTAGTTTCAACTACCTTGTCATAATGAAGTTATTTATTAAAAAGAAACATACATATTACTATAAATGCGACTTCTGGTGCTGCATGGTGTTGCTGATGGCTTTATAGTCTGGTTGATACATGCTGAGGTTCAGCTTCATGCAGGCGTTTAGGCTTCCATCTATTACATGTGGACCGCAGGTTGGTCTTGATGTTTATCAGGTGTGAGAAGAACTGCCCGCATGCGCATGTGGAGCCAAACATGGTCAATACAACAGGACTCACACACTGCAGTGTTTGTGTGACAGGAAGCGCGTCCCAAATTTTGGCAATCAGCTGGTCTGCGGGTTGAAGTTTTTCCATGTCTGTTCATTTGTGTTTGCTTGCCAGCAAACGAGGGACATTTACCTATTTACTCAAAAACAACACGCAACACGTCTGTGGCTGTTGTTATAATCCAATAAAATTAGAGTTATAAGGGGATCGGATTCGCCCACACACTGGCGTACAGAAAGGATTGGCTCTCCGCTGCGCGCCACAGCGACATGGCATTGAAAATAGATGTATATATTTAAATACACAAGATTTATTCATCTGTTTTTGTTTTATTTGATGTTTTTTTTTGTATTTTTATTTAAATGACAGTGAAATTATGTATTCGTTATTCTGTTAAGAAAGGCCACCTGATTTATTTGAGAGCCAGATACAGTCATCAAAAGAGCCACATCTGGCTCGCGAGCCATTGGTTCCTGACCCCTGACCTAAGACACCGAGGCTCTGCTATGACATCATTCAAATAAATGAGAATCAACTTTACGTACGAAAGAAAGTAAGTCTGTTGGGTTTTTACACCCGAGCCTTCTGGCTCCTCAGGCCGGTGCTTATCCCCGGTTTCCGTAGCGTGAAGCGACTAGGAGTTCAACTCCCCCTGGATGGGATGCTAGTCCATCGCAGGTTACCTTACCAGAATATTTTACTGGTACCCATTTATACTGCTGGGTGAACAGAGGCACACTTGTGGTTGAGACCTTGCCCAGGGGTCTTAGCACAGTGAGGGTCTCAGTGGGATTCGAACTCACAACCACCTGACCATGAGCGCAGCACCCTAACCACGACGCCACTGGCCCCACTACGTACTAAAGAAAGGCAACCATTATTGATTTTTTTTCTTAATAGAATGAGCACAACCTACATTAATAATTGACAGCATATGTTTTGAATCGTGAAGTTTCACAACATGTCCAGAAAAAATGCTTTCAAACATCGCTTAAAAGATACATCCTGTTTTTTTCAGTGGCCACACATATGTAGTCATTGCTGAAGTTGAAAAATCAAAGCAAAGGGCTTTATAGTGCCATAACTCTGAAGTGAGCATTGCTTTTTTTTATCAACTTAAAAATGCAAGGTATTTTCCAGTTAGAATGGATAAGGAAAATTTAGTCCTCTAAAGCCAACAACCCCTACAGGTGGGACATGACTAAAATACACCACATGCCTTCCAATTGCAAAAAGGCTGGGTAAGAAAAATAAGGTCAAAGCTGCATGTTAAAGGCAAAATATTTTGATGTGTAGAGAGGATGAAGACACCGTTTCCATGGAGTTCCTGAATTCAGGCGCTTTTGAAATAATTTACTCACATAAAACCTCCTGGGTGATAAGCGACTTGGAAAATGTGAGCTCTATTTTCCTCCACAATAATATTAACTTAGTTTTTTCTTTTGCTTGTTTGTATTTGAATGCATTTATTTTCTGGTACACATAGGACCTCAGCATTAGTCACATTCCTGCCTGCCAGGGTCTAGAAGTGGGCCTGTTTGATCTCTCTATACCAGCAACCAGGTCTTGGGGATGTTAATTGAAAACGAAGGGAGATTGAGATGCAGATTGCTTGCTCCAACAGAGTGGCACAAAGAACATGCTCCACTATCAGCGGTACTGCATTTCTTGCTGGCATGGCATACAATGCTGCACTGAGTATGAGGTAACAACCTCAATGTCTTCACCACTATACCAGACATAGGAATATATAATACAGTTTACAGTATAGTATGTGTAGTATTTTACATTGAGTTGCAGTAGACTTTGAGCCACCATGCCAGAAAAAAAGGGAGTGGTAAAAAAAGTGAGAACACCAAAGACAACCATGCTATAAAGTACACCTTAATGTTATTTTAATGCTATTTAAGACCATTATTTAAGTGATGTCTAAAAACCCATAATAAAACCCATAACGCCCCATAATAAATGATAATTAAATTATGGCATCAGATTAATAGAACATTGCTTAAAAAAAAAACAACAAAAAAAACAGACCCCCCACCCCCACCCCCACCCCACCCCCACCCCCACTGGTAGTGAAGAACAGAACACATACCATCCAGGCTTGTGTTCCGATACTTGTATTGATAGCCTGAGGGTTCCTGTCAGGAAGGTTCATGCGAAAAAGCTGGCAAAACAAATCTATTGTTTTAGATTCGGGAAAAACCTGGACCAGATGCAAAGTTTTTATGACCTCGGATGATTGAAATGGTATCACTGTTTGTGCAGCGCCACTATCCGATCTGAAAACAGCTACCGTTCAGAATGAAAAACACTTTATTTTCTCAGGGATGTTAAATAACTGAGTGGTTTCAGCTTAAAAAAAATATTTAAGATTTCAGTGGTATGTACCAAATATAATTTATAATAATTGAAATGAGTTTAATTTAAATGTTCAAGAAATCATTAAATAATATTACAAACAAAAACATACGAAAACATGTTTGGTGTTTTGAGAGCACAAACCTATAGTTATTGCTTCAAGGATCAGAGGACTAATTATAGTTTTCAGGGAGATAATTTCTGAGTCTGCATTTAAAATGCTTAGTTGTTTAGGGAATGGAGCTTATTATGTAGCAGGCCCTAGAACCGAGGAAAGAGGTCTTTAAACCCCTGACAAAAAAGGAATACTTGACAGACACCTGAAAAGTATCAGATTGCTGAAGGTTAGAAATAGGAGTAGTCACATATGACTGAATCCTGTAATGTCATTGACCGAGGCACAAGATCAAAGCTGGAGAGTTCTTTGGAGTAGACAGACATTACTATGGGCTCATCGCATCCTTTTCCCCCCTGATCTGACACAAAAGAATGCTTATAGTGTAAAAACTGTGAACAGATTTTTGAACGCATGACCTCATATCACCACTATCAGACTCAGGAACAGCTTTTACCAACAAGCGACATGTAACCCCACCACCACCACCACCACCGTCTCACACACACTGACTGAATAAACATCATTCAGACCACCTTCCTGGACAGTGCAATATTTATGTTCAAGTGCAATATTCATGTTTAAGTTTCAAGAGCAATACTCATGTTTACAGGGTGCGTGGACATTTGCTCACAGGACAAATGCTCACAACCTTAATGAAAAAGTCAGACATTTGCTCACAACATCTTTTTTTCTTTGAGAACAAATAAATGCATAATACAAAAAGATCACAATGTGTTATACAAATTCTTTATTCTTATAAATACATAATGCTAAATTATCTCATTATACATTAGGGTTACGTCTAGGGTTTAGGGTTACGGTTAGGGTTTATATTGAACAACATTTTTTATGTTGTGATTTTTTCATTTAGCTTGTGAGCATTTGTCCTGTGTGCATTTGTCTTGTGAGCAAATGTCCTAGAACCGTTTATATTTTCAGTTCAGTTCATTTTCTGTACCCGCTTAATCCGAATTTGGGTCGCGGGGAGGCTGGTGCCCATCCCAGCCAACTTCGGGCAAGGGCAGAGTACACCCTGGACAGCTCGCCAGGCCATCGCAGGGCAGAAACACGCTGACGGCTTTGCAGCCTACTCTTGTCGAAAGTCAGCAATGGCTCTTTTACATGCCTCACACCATAGACAGTGAGAGACAACCTTGTGGAGAGTGGGAATCGAACCCCCAACCTCCAGCGCCCTTTACCACTAGACCATCACTGCCCCCCGTTTAGATTTTGTACCTTTTAATTAAAGCTCTACCCCTTACTCATTGTATATCATGCACCTTTAACATATCATTCACTCTTCTATGTGTCTGTGAATAGGTGCAAATATGTGAATACATGTATAGTCTTTAAATGTGTGAATACTGTATATGGATAGATATGTAGGTGTATATAGGGTACGTCTACGTATGTATGTGTGTCTATATGTGTAAATATAAGTATGTGAACTTAGTTGTCTTTTGTCAACTTTGTTTTTATAATTGCTGCTAAATTGATTTTCATTGTTCATGCAAGAGTTAACAATAAAGATCTCTTTATCATATATAATATATATATATATATATATATATATATATATATATATATATATATATATATGTTTATTTATTTATTTATTTGCAGGCAAAGGGGACATGGCTTTAGAAAACGATGTCGTGTTGACAAAGGTGAAGCACTTCAATGAGAAAAACTTCGCTGAACTCTTAACTACACAGGGTTCCTTGTCCAATGTGTCCATACCTGAGCATGATATCCATACACCAGTCCAGGCCGAAGAACCAATTTCTGTCAACAGTGCAGCACCAGAACCAAACATGATGGAGTCAAAGAAAGACTATTTATCTGCAATCTTTTCCGATTCCCAGTTGCCAGGTTTGTATAAATTTGAATCCGAGGACTCTGGGGTAGAGATGCCAAGTGGAGCAAACTCACCGTCTACCCCAACAGGTTCAGAGGAGAGCTTTGTTGTTCACAGTAGAGAGTCTTCATGTGACTCTGGCAACCAGAATCCTCAGATACAAGCCAGCAGTCACTTCTTGTCACTGGAAAAGAGTACAGACTGCTTACAAACTGAATCAACATCCTGTATATACACCCAAGACTCTGATCTTACAGTATTACAAGACACATCAGAGGGTCAGATATATAATGTTCAACTGGAAGTTGGAAAAGATTTGCAAAGCTTAAAGAATGGGACCTCGTTGAAAGTCTTAGAAAGCAGTAAGTATGGCTTGATGTGCGTAGAGACGGAAGATACAAGAGCAGAGGCTGATGCTGCTGAGGACACAGGATCAATTATCCATGCCACTGGCACACAAGATAGAATTATGGAAGTGGAGTTGCAGCAGAAGCCATTAAGGAAAAGTACAACAAGTGACAGTCTGGATGAATATATGGAGGAGTGCTGCAGGCTTAGTGAGGTAATTATAACAGTTTACCAAATTTGGTTGGTGTTTACTCAGGGATTGTGTCCAATTTTATTTAAACAGTTTACCGCTGTCTTTGTAACTTCACAGTGACAAGATATTAAGATAAACACAGGGAAAATACAACAGCTAAGCTGCAAAACACATTCTTTTCCACAAGCATTATACTATATATATATATATATATAACTATTACACTGTTAAAATACAAACAGCATGATACTATAGCATGATTGACATGAATACATGATACATGGCCCACTGTTCTTTTTTGTTTTTTTTGCTAAATTATTACTTTTTAATAATAAGTATTTTTCCATAATTTTATACATTAATTTTAAGACTGGTCTGGGCTTTCAGAGTGGAAAAACAAGCCATGTAAATATAATGTAAACATGTAAATATACAGATAAGAGATTCAAACAAGCTTTCTTAATTTGCAAAGAAGTCAAAAAGAGATAAACCAATAACTCTGAATACATTATACAGTCGGACCTCAACTTACAAAATTATTCCGTTCCAGAGCCTTTTTCTTCACCTGTATTTTTCGTAAATTGAACCGTATTTTACACGTAAAACGTGTGATTCGTTCCAAGGCCCCCAATACTACCCCGTAAACCCTTTTTAAGGCTATACTGTATTTCTTTGCGATATCACTCAACCGCATCTTCTTTTCACTCGCACCCGAATGTCTTCTTAGCAGAGTTATAATCTTACAAATGTTTATGGAAGGTTAAAAACCTGAGTCAAAAAATAAAGCAATGAGCACACTCAAAAACACTCATGAAACAAAAGTAACTCTGCCATTTAGACAAAAAGCATTATGGGGGATGCAGATCCATAATTGCTAGCCATTGGGAGGGAGCTGCATCATCTCTCCTAGCCAATGGGAGGCCAGCGGGGGAGGAAAGTTGGGAGATAGCCAATGGGAGGGAGCTGCGTCATCCCTCCTAGCCAATGGGAGGCCAGCGGGGCGGGATGTTGGAAGATAGTCAATAGGAGAGCAGCTCATGCATTATTTGAATGTTTGAATGGTGCATTTGAATGTTTGAATGGCGCATTTGTGTTTTGTAAGGAGAACTTGTTTTGTATACAGAGACAAAAAATTTTGGAAAATGTTTTTCGTAACCTTTATTTTTCGTTTGCTGGGACTATCGTACCACTGTAAATATATATATATATACAGTCGGCCCCCTACTTACGAAATTAATCTGTTCCAGAGCATATTTCGTAAAGCGGGAGTTTCGTAAGTAAGGGGCGCATTTTACATGTTAAACGCCTGATTCGTTCCAAGGTTCCCAAGACTACCCCATAAAGCCTTTAAAAATGATAAAAGTACTCCAATTTTGTAAGAAATATGTGTTAAAAGTAAAAGAAAATTTTTAATTAAACCATTATTAAACATTTTTTATTAACACACACACACACACACACACACACACACACACACCTGTCTCTCTCTCTCTCTCTCTCTCTCTCTCTTGCTCTCTCATACACACACACAATACAGTACGCATTAAATGTGTATTGTATACACAGTAAATGTTTATTGTGGTGCTGCAGGCCACGCCCACAAGCAGGACACCAAGGAGCATTTTAAGACTTGGAATTCAAAGTGCATTCCCTGCTTGACAGATCGGAGGTCCAGACTCAACTTTAACTTAATTCCTTGAGGGATGAGCCACATTTATTAAACATTTGCTGAATTAAACAACTTAAAAACTAAAATAAAAACTAAAGAGTTAGGCCTCCTTCTCTCTCTCTCTCTCTCTCTCTCTCTCTCTCACACACACACACACACACACACACACACACACACCCACCCACCCTCCCACACACACACACACACACACACACACACACACACACGCAACAGCTGATGGAAAAATTCTATTTAAATGTTTAAATTGACAGGATGTTTTATTTAAAGTGGAATTACAGTACCTGTTTGAAAGATCAGGGATCCTCATTCAATATTAACTTGCTTCCTTGCGAGATCGGAGAAAACCCACAGAGCAAGTCGGTTTTAATATCGGGCCGAAATAATTGCCTCCGTCACTGTATTTCTGCTTTAAGGTCTCCTTCTGGTTCAATATCGTCCCGATTGTAGAGGGGTTTCGGCGATAACGAAATATAACACTGCATGATCAATCTCAAAACAAGCCAACAGTCAACTCTCCTTCACGCATGTGACAAACAGGAAGTATGGGTACAGGAAATTTAGCTACGTCGTCCCCCCTAGCCAATGGGAGGCCAGTGGGGCGGGATGTTGGGAGAGAGCCAATGAGAGAGCAACTCGTACATCGTTTTAATTTTAATTCGCGTGTTTGAATTTTGAATGGCGCATTTCGTAAGAGGAGGTTGTTTTTGTAACCCGGAATTTTCGAACCCATAGGATTTTGTAAGTAGGGGGCCGACTGTATATATATTCATTCATTTTCTGTAACCGCTTAATCCTAATTAGCGTCGCGGGGAGGCTGGCGCCCATCTCAGCTCCAGGTGAGGGCAGAGTTCACCCTGGACAGCTTGCCAGGCCATTGCAGGGCGGAAACATGCTGGCGGCTATGCAGCTACTCTTGCTGAAAATCAGCGATGGTTCTTTTACCTGAACCTCACGCCATAGACGGTGAGAGACATGGCCGGCCTTTGACTGGGTTCAATTAGCTGCACTGGGGGGACAGTGACAACCATTTGAGAGTGAGACTTGAACCCCCATCTTTAGGATCAATGATTCAGCACCTTTACCATCACGCTACCACTGCCCTTATATGTGTTTGTGTGTGTGTGTGTGTGTGTGTGTGTGTGTGTGTGTGTGTGTGTGTGTGCGTGTGTGTATGTGTGTGAAATGTATTTTATTGAAATTATTGTCTCTGCATTTAACCCATCCAAAGTGAGCACACACTCGAAGCAGTGGTCTGCCACACACATTGGAGTGCCCAGAGAGCAGTGGCGGTTAGGTTCTCTGCTTAAGAGCACTTCAGCAATGAAGGCAGAGGAAAGGAAGGTGCAGCTCACTCCCATCACCGCCACACATATTTTCTGCTGTTTTGGGAATTAAACCAATTACCTTTTTGGTCCCAAAGCTGCTTCTATTAACATTAGGCCATGGCTACCCCCATTTGAGCTGATTTGAGCATATTTGACTCAAATCTACTCCAAAGAATCAAGTCTACTCTTGAAATATTACTGTACATAGCACATTTACACTACCCTCCATAATTATTGGCACCTGATTAAGATCTGTTCTTTAGCTTCAAATAAATTCAGGGTTTTTTGCCCTGAATAATTTTGGGCACAATGGAAAAAAAGAAGAAAATCCAACCTTTAATTCAGGTGCATTTATGCGGTGTGGGGGGAACCCAAATCAAGAAATACTTCTTTTACATCAGATCATGTGTGCCACAATTATTAGCACCTCTTTGTAAAATCCCCCTTTTGCCAACAAAACAGAAGCTAATCTTCTCCAAAAATGTTTCACAAGATGGGAGAATAAAGAAAGAGGAAACCCTTCCTCACAGCATAATCTCTCTAAAACATCCAGCGGCCTGGTCATCTCTTCTGCACTCTCCTCTTGAGTTCACTCCACAGATTCTCAATGGACTTGAGGTCTGAGTACTGAGATGGCCATAGGAGGAGCTTGATTCTGTGCCGAGTGAACCATTTCTGTGTAGATTTGGCCACATTTTTAGGGTCATTACCTTTCTGAAAGACCCAGTGACACCCCACCTTCAGCTTTTGGGCAGAAGCCACCAGTTTTTGATTTAAAATGTCCTGGTATTTCAAAGCGTTCATGATGCCATGCACTGTAACGAGGTTCTGAGGGCATCACCGATCCTCCCCCATACTTCCCAGTGGGCATGAGGTGCTTTTCTGCATACTCATCTTTGTGTTCTGCCAGATCCAATTAGGGCGTTTGTTTCCAAAAAGTCCCAGTACTGCTTAGTGAACACCAGATATTTGCGTTTATGATTATGAGGGAGAAGTGTTTTTCCACGCATGCCTCCCAAACATCTTGTGGGCATGTAATTAGTGCCTGATGGTTGTTTTTGAGATTTTAGAACCCAAGATGCTACCATTTGCTACCACTGCAATTGTTTAACATTGAGCTTTAGAGATCTTTTATTTCTCTTACCATCCTCCTCACTGTGTATGGTGGCAAATAACTTTGCTCTCTCATCCAGGCTTGTTTACCACAGTTCCAGTTGGTTTAAAATTCTGAATGATTTTTCTGACAATAGATATAGGCAGATGCAGGTGAGCGACTATTTTCTTGTAGCCATTATGTGACTTGTGAAGTTTGACACGCATCTGCCTTACGTGAATAGCGATGTACACATCACTGATGTCATATCTACTGGTATGGACTGCCATGCACACATTGCCGTCAATGTTAAGTGTATATTTAAAACTGTGATAATGCTGATTGCAGGCAAAAGAAAAATACCTATCCTAAAATAATTTAGTTGGTAGACCAAGGCAAGATCAGTGGTGGCCTCATGGTAAGGTGCTGGATTACCAATCCCAATCAATCTAAAAACATTTTTAAAAATATAGAAATATATACTGAAAGTATAGTGGTACCTTGACTTATGAAATTAATCCATTCTGAGGGCTCATAAGTCAAAATGTTTGTTAGACAAAACAAAAATTCTCATAGGAAATAATAGAAAACCAATTAATCTGTTCTAACCCCCTCCCAAACTTATAACCTGACACAAACATGTATTTTTGACCTAATATATTAAAGAGAAACATGTAAAAACAATACATACTGTATTTCATAATAATAAAACAAGAATAAACAATAAGTCAACTAACCCTTCCGATCATTGACTGCGGCAAAGATGTCACGTGGGCGCGAAGATGTCACGTAGATAGTCATGAGATGGTGCGTAACAGAGAAGGAGGAGGAGGAGGAGGAGAATTCTGTGCATGTGCACACTACGGATACCAGCGAGAAATGACTCGTGGTGAGCTCTCACAAGGCCAGTGCTTCGCAATTAGTGTGATGCGCCCCCCCCTGGTGGGGTGCAGTGTAATGCCGGGGGGGGGGGGGTATTTACACACAAAAGAACACACAAAAGAATACAAGGCTAATTGACCCGGAAAAGCCATTTCCCCAGCAGAGATCGTAAATCAAAATTTTGCTCGTTGGATGGGGCAGATTTTGGTGGGATTGAAGCTCGTATCATGGAACATTCGTTATAAATGACACAAATCAAGTTACTATTGTGCATTCAGTCATGTGAAAAAATTAAGGATACCCCATTAAATAGTCAACTATTAGTAAATAGTGCATAAATGTCCAATATGTTTTTTAATTTATTTCTGGAAAAGAAAGAGATTTAATTCTGACTAAACAACATTTTACTCATCAAGCAAAAGATAACAACAACTGCACATTTCAGTGGAGGAAAAATTAGGACACCCCACATATTTTCCCACTTGAAATTCACACACAGATGTATCAGATTAGGTGCACATAATCAGAACATCGTTACCAAGCTTTTAGAAGAAGACACACCCTATTTAAATGTCAACCGTTTAGTTTGGTGTGTCCTTATCTTTTGAACTAAGACTGAGCACCATGGTGAGATCCAAAGAGCTTGTCTGAGGCCCTCAAAAAGAAGATTGTGGCTGCTTATGAGTCCAGTAAGGAAGTTAAAAAGATATCAAAATAATTTAAATTCAGCCATTCCACCATTCGAAAAATTGTTTATAAGTGGAGGACATTCAAAACAACTGATTTCATGCCCAGTTCTGGCCGTCCAAGCAAGTGTATCCCCAGAGGACATGGCAAGATGCTAAAAGACGTCATCAAAGGTCCTAAAATATCATAACGAGAGCTACAGCAAACTCTCACTACTGTCGAAGTGAAAGTGTCTGACTCTGATACCAAAAAAATCGACACAAGTTTGACCTTCATGGGAGGTGTGCACAGAGAAAACCTTTGCTCTCGAAAAAGAGAATTAATGCCAGACTGAAGTTTGACAGAGAATGTAGATAAAGAACAGGTTTTCTGGAATAATGTTCTTTGGACAGATGAATCTAAAGTTGAATTATTTGGACACCAGAACAGAAGACATTTCTGGTGGAAGGACCTCATACCAATTGTGATGAACGGAGGTGGAAGTGTCATTGTTGGGGGATGATTTGCTGCAGCAGAACCTGTCCAGCTTCAACATCATAGAATCCACAATGAATTCTACTGTGCGACAATGACCCAAAGCATAAAAGTAAATCCACCAAGGGCTGGCTAAGAAATGGAATGGCCCAGTCAAAGCCCAGATCTTAATCCCATTGAGGTGCTCTGTGGTGACATGCAATGGGCTGTGCATGCAAGAAATCCCTCAAACATTGCACAGCTGAAAGAAGTCTTCATTGAGGACTTGGGCAAACTGTCCTCAGATCAATGTCAGAGACTGGTAAATGGCTAAAAGAAGCATCTCAGTGAAGTTATTTCAGCTAAAGGAGGTTATGCTAGTTATTAGTTTGTAGGGTGTCCTAATTTTTTCCTCCACTGAAATACCCAGTGTTGTTTATAACTTTTGTTTGCTAAGTAAATATATGTTATGTTGTTTAATTACAATTAAATCACTTTATTTGCAAGAAGTATATAATTAACAATGTTGGACATTGCCATCTAAAAATTTCTTTGAGTTGCCAAATGGGGTGTTCTAATTTTTTCACGAGTGTATAGTCCAAGTGCTTCCAAAAGAGGTAGGTTCTGACTCATCAGTTGAAGACTGTTTACATATCAAAAGGAAATTTATTCCACCATCTAGGTATCAGAACAGAGAAGAGATGACTTCTTTGTACCTTGCTGGATGGTGGGACCAAATGAGCAGTGCTGGAAGATTATAAGGAGTACAGTACAGTGTAGTGCAGTGTGATAAAGGCTTAGACATAGTGTGGTTTTGTAAGCAAGCATCAGTGCTTTGAACCTGATGTGTCCAGCTACAGGAAGTTGGTGAAGGCAGGGTGGAAATGGGGTGGTAAAGCAGAACATTGGAAGGTTCCAAAGCTGCAATCTGGATCAGCAAGTATGCAAGTAAGAAAGCAAGAGAGAATTAGCAATATGAGAGAAAAATGAGAGGTTTCTGTTCATGGTCATTCTAAGGTTTAAGGAAATGACTGAGGGAGAAATCAGAGAGAGCTGTCCAGGAAGCTTAGAAGATTCTGATGATGGAATGAATCAGCTGAGATGAACAGCAGCTCAATTTTTCAGGGTTGAGTTTCCTTTTATGAGCTGATATCTGCGATGAGATGTTTGGTTAAGATAGTGAAATTTAGGGTGGATGTCTGAGGGAGGAAAGGAGAGCTTGATCTCTATCATCTAAATAGCAGTGTTATGAGAAACCATATGAGGATATGATCTCATTAAAAAAAACCTAGAATGAGAACAGAAGAGGATTAAATATTAAACCCTGAGGGATGTCCATTGTTAAATGAATGTATGCAGGTTGTAGCCAACTATTGTTGGCAAAATAGAGAGCTTTAAATGGTAATGGAAAAGACATAAAGACAGTTTCAAATATCCCCCTGAAGCTCATGTTAGTACAAAACATGTGAAAATATTATCGGCCCTTTTCAGAATCACTTAGTGTGAACATTAATAACAGTACAGAGTTACTGAGAGAATTCCGTGGATATATTAACAATGTTGTAGCAAAATAAAATTGACAATATCTGTAGCAAAATATGCCTTTATGGTTGACTTGAGGTTTAACTGTGCTGATTTAGCACAGACTGAATCCACAGAACAAGTAAACAGTAAATGTCTGTAAATGTACTATTTACTGATGAACAAAATATTTGGTTATTTCCTCTCCAACACCTGCTGCTTCAAATAACTCAGTAACGGAAGGTAGTAAGAGTACATCTTTTGACTCAGCACAACAAGCTGCTCTACTATAAACTGAGTAGCCAGTCATATATAATATAAGAAAAATAAGATAACAAAAATAGTCTTTTCGGTTTAGTGATATAGGGCGCTGGATCGGACCGGCTATGTCTCTCACTGTCTATGGTGTGAGGCATGTAAAAGAACCATTGCTGATAAGAGTAGGCTGCAAAGCCATCAGAATGTTTCTGCCCTGCGATGGCCTGGCGAACTGTCCAGGATATACTCTGCCCTCGCCTGGAGTTGGCTGGGATGGGCACCAGCCTCCCCTTGACCCCAATTAGGATTAGGTTACAGAAAATGATGATAAAATAGTTTTTTCTACACCTTAAACAAGACATGTGGGAAACATTCTTTTTGACAAAAATATACTGATACGTATCCCGATAATGACAGCAAAGTCAACTTTTGCATAGTGCTTGATAGTGTTCATTTAGTGTAAGCTTTTTAAAGAGTGTTTTGTAAAAGAAATAACAGGAGTATCTGATGTATATAGCTATTATATGTATTGCTTTAAAATAAATCATAATTATATATCCATGTCGGTTTTAACTAGTCATCAAAACCTTTTCATTCCCAAAACAGCCTCTTTGTAAATCAACTTGGAGGCCACTCTATATCTCCCATTAAATAGACTCACACATTCCCTTGGAAGACATTTAGCCGCTCTTATAAATAGCTGGAACAAGGGTAATGGCTTATTTGGTTCACTGAACTGCATACAGCCATTTTAATAGAACAAAGTAATATGATAATGAAAGATGTGTGATTAAATTAGATTTGGCAAACAAAAAGGGCTTCCATAAAGATCATAATTTCACCTTTCTAAAGCAAAACTGATATCACAACATTTCCCCCTTCAATATGGTTCAGTTATTCTTTGGACCAGACCTTGGGAATCTCAGAACAGTGGTGTTCTTCAGCAAAGCTATGGCACGGAATATGTCGTGTTCTTCTTTGTACAGTACAGTTCTGCTGTCATTGTACTTGTGCGGTGTAGTTTTCTCCTCTTTTTATGAAGCCGCACATCACCCAGCACCTTTTCATCTGTGCTGAATGACTGTGCAGATGTTTGAGATGAATGAAACCACCATAGCCAAACTGCTGCCTGGTCCCTGCTGCCTACCGAAGCCTAAATGGATGCATTAAGTAATTGCAAAAAGCTAAAATAACTCAAATATGTACCCATAGAAATACATATTGTGTAGCTAAATAATCTTTTCGGAGCTGGTGAGTTGTGTTTCTTTAAAGTCTTCCTAGAGTTTAGAGGCACACACAGTGACGACAGGCGGACTGGGCAGTCAACTCTAGCTTGATCATTACCTGTCAGCACACCTAATAAACTAATTCCTCTGCTGACTAAACAGAGCTCTTGGACAGAGGAAAGGGATATTGGAAGAGAGCTTTAAGATATTTTCCCACCTGCTTCAGTTAGAACAGCTTCAAAGGGTTGCTCTCTACCTTTCTGCTAATCTGATTTGTTTCCTCCTTATGAAAGTAGAACCTGACTGCACTGCTTTAAGGGAAGGAAAAGGAGGAATGTTGAACATATTTCTATCCAACCCGGCAACATCAAAGGACTGGAACCCTTAAAGCTTGAGGATTTATAAAAGATCTTTGATTTTCAAACCGACCTCATGCATGTGGCTCAGTCTATCTGAAATTAAAAACATGGCATCACTTTCAGCACAGCGGTTATTTCAAGAATTTTTTTTGACATACCTTTGATTATTAACCAGAATTGATAGATTTCAGGATAAATTTCAAACCAACCACAGTATATATTATTAATTACTCATTTTCTGAACCGCTTAATCCTAATTCGGGTAGTGGGTAGACTGGGGCCCATCTCAGCCAACTCTGGGCAAGGGTAGAGCACACCCTGAACAGCTGTCCAGACGTCAATTATCATTTTCTGTAACCGCTTAATCCTAATTAGGGTCGCGGGGAGGCTGGCGCCCATCCCAGCCAACTTCGGGCGAGGGCAGAGTACACCCTGGACAGCTCGCCAGGCCATTGTAGGGCAGAAACACGCCGACGGCTTTGCAGCCTACTCTTGTCGAAGGTCAGCAATGGTTCTTTTACATGCCTCACACCATAGACAGTGAGAGACATGGCTGGCCTTTGATAACCCAGTTAGCTGCACTGGGGAGGACAGTGACAACCTTGTGGAAAGTGGGACTCGAACCCCCAACCTTTGGATCAGCAATCCAGCGCCCTATACCATTAGACCACCACTGCCCAACCACAGTTATATTTCATGAATTAAAATAAGGGTAGCTTATAAAGGTAGTTGAAGGTACAGTATTTGTTGGATCATCAAAAATTTAATTTGTTTGTATTATAGTGTTGTGATTGAAGACCTGAGAAAACTAAAAAAATAAAAATAAAAATAAATAAAGAAAAGCGAACAGTAGTTTTTCCTGAATATTTCAGTCTCACATCAAGTCCAATCATTCATTCATTTTTGAAGCTGCTTGATCATGAATAGGATTACGAGGAGATCGGCACCCATTTCGGCTGACTCTGGGCGAAGACTAGATACACCCTGAACAGCTTTCCAGGCCACTGCAAGGCCGACACACATACAACAAATCACACTCTCACATCCAGCGGCAATTTGTACCTGCCAATCGGCCTACTGTGCATGTTTTTTTGTACTATGGGAGGAAACTGGAGTATCCTGAGGAAACCTAGGCAAACACAATGCAAACTTCATACGGAAATGTCCCGAGCCCAGAAATTGAATTCAGGACCTTCTGACTGTGAGGCGACCATGATAACGACTACACGATTGTGCCACCATCACATCAAGTTTAATCAAGCCTGCATGTCCAAAGGAAAACATACTCAAGTTTGTTTACTTGTTACATTATATGCTACATTATATTCTAGTATACAATACTCTAGTACTGGAACTTGTGAGCCATAATATAAATAAATACAACTTGCCATGAATATACCTTGAATGAAATGAAAAATTGTGGAATGTGAATTTTTAGGGTTCAGTACTGTACTGTTGTAGCTACATGGTTTTTTATTTTATATAATTTTAATTTATAGAAGCAGTTTTCAAAAAAGTTCATGTTGATATGTACATATTTTGAATATACACGCGCCGCTTGTGTGGCTCTCGAGATCAGTCTAAATGTTTGCCTCACATTCTAAATACTCTAACACGATTATGCAATCAGTAAAAACTAGTCTATCTACAAAAAAATAATTGTTTACAAGGGCAATTAGGCATTACTTTTTTCTCTAATAAATAACTTTTAAGGATGTTGAAGTATCGGATCGCTGTTTTAACTTAAATTTTTCTGGTTTCTAGTAAAAAAAAACCCCACACCTTTCTCCATATCTCCTAACCATTCCACTCTGATATTCATTCATTCATTCATTCATTTATTTATTTTCTGTAGCTGCTTAATCCTAATTAGGGTAGCGGGGAGGCTGGTGCACATCCCAACCGATTCCAGGCAAGAGCAGAATACACCCTGGACTGCTCGTCAGGCCATTGCAGGGCAGAAACTGGCTATACAGCCTACTCTTGTTGAAAGTCAGTAATGGTTCTTTTACATGAACCTCTCACCATAGGCGGTGAGAGACACTGCCGGCCTTTGATAACCCAGTTACCTGCACTGGGGGACTCTGATAGTCACAATTATTAAAGTATTTTTACAGCAGCAATCTTCTTCTTCTTCTTTTTCTTTCGGCTTTTCCCTTCAGGGGTCACCACAGCGAATCATCTGCCTCCATCTCACCCTATCCTTTGCATCTTCTTCTCTTACACCAGCTACCTTCATGTCCTGCTTCACTACATCCATGAATTGTCTCTTTGATCTTCCTCTAAGCCAGCGATCACCAACGTGGTGCCCGTGGGCACCAGGTAGCCCGCAAGGACAATATAAGTTGCCCGCGGACCTGTTAGGACAGGCCCACAGCGCCATAGTGCCACTCTCCATTGAACTGCATCTAATTGTTCTGAATATACTGTATTTTTAAATCAAATCAAAATCTTCACATAGATGAATATCATTAATTATTATTAGTAACACAATTAAAGGTAATTTGAGCCAAATTTGTAATTTCAGAGGTGTGTATTGACCTGGTAGCCCTTCACATTAATTGGTAGCCAAGAAGTAGCTCTCAGTTTCAAAAAGGTTGGTGACCCCTGCTCTAAGCCTTCTGCCTGGTCGTTCCAACCTCAGCATCCTACAACCAATATATTCACTATCCCTCCTCTGTACATGTCCAAACCATCTCAATCTAGACTCTCTGACTTTGTCTCCAAAACGTCTTACATGTGCTGTCCCTCTGATGTGCTCATTCCTGATCCTATCCATCCTCGTTACTCCCAAAGAGAACCTCAACATTTTCATCTCTGCTACCTCCAGCTCTGCCTCCTGTCTTTTCCCCAGGGCCACTGTTTCTAAACCATACAACATCGCTGGCCTCAACACCGTCTTGTACACTTTTCCTTTCATTCTTGCCGATACCCTCCTATCACACATCACTCCGGACACTTTTGTCCAACCATTCCAACCTGCCTGCACACGCTTCTTCACCTCTTTTCCACACTCTCCATTGGTCTGGATTGTTGACCCTAAGTACTTAAAATCCTCCACCTTCCTTATCTCTTCTCCCTGTAACCTCACCATTCCTCTTGGGTCCTTGTCATTCACACACATGTATTCTGTTTTACTGAGGCTAACCTTCATTCCCCTCCTTAACCAGGGCATACCTCCACCTCTCTAGATTTTCCTGCACTTGTTCTCTGGTCTCACTACAGATCACAATGTCATATGCAAACATCATGTCCATGGAGATTCTTGTCTAACCTCGTCTGTCAGCCTGTCCATCACCATAGCAAACAAGAAGGGGCTCAGAGCTGACCCTTGATGCAGCAATGTGCTCTATTTTTTTTTTCCTACAATTGGTTCTTGAACAGATCTGCCATTTGGACTTTCTAACATTAGCTATAAATTAATCATTATAAATTATAAATAAATATGTTGCATTAATACCACCCAAAACTAAAACACAGCTGTTTTTAGGAAGTTATGAGGCTGACGCACAATATAACAACGAACCCCAGAGTTTCATTCTGTTTCTGTTGGTGTAAAACATGTTGCATTCCTTATGATGGGGAGGAAGTAAAGGGCGTGGGGCTTTCCAGAGCACTTCCCTTTTCCCCTTACCCAGGACACTTGGGATCCTGAGAAGGATAAGATCTGGCAAACTTCATCTTTAAGGGTCAGGGAATAATTGTAAGACTGCAATAACTGTTGTCATTACTCAGCGTGTGAGAATGCTCACATCACCGTCTTCTTAGATTTAATAAATCATACATAGCTGTGCAGGGTGAAGCACTAGCTAATGTCTCAGAGGTGCAGCAGAGACATCGTCTGATACACAAACAAGTATTCTTCGATCTAGTGTCAAAAACAACATGAATAAGTCAATGAATAAACAATTAGATAATTACTCAGTCAGATTTTTCCGTTACTTTTTAAACAAATACTGTACCCTCTAACTCTATTTTAGTAACTGCTTTTCCCTTGTCAGTGTTTTTTTTTTTGATATACTTTATTAATCCTGTATATTTCCTCTGCATTTAACTGAACACACACATACACACACACACACACACACACACACACACACACACACACACACACACACACACACACACACACACACACACACACACTTTGGGGGCTCCCAGAGAGCAATTGGGGGTTAGGTGTCTTGCTCATGGGCAATTAAGCCATTCATGTGGAGCAGGGGTTGTAAACCTTTTTGACTAAGAGAGCCAAAATAAATAAATAAAAAATTAAATAAAATCTAATCCTCTGAGAGCCAAATATGTTTTTAAATACTGAGACCAACAATTTTAGCGTATAATACGACTCTGAATTTATTTTAAACAACATTGTTATAACGAAGTTATTTATTAATAAGAAGAGTACTTCTTACTATTAATTCGACTTCTGGTGCTGCATGGTGTTGCTGATGGCTTTGTCGTCTGGTTGATACGTGCTGAGGTTCAGCTTCATGCAGGCGTTTAGGCTTCCATCTATTACGTGACCGCAGGTTGGTCTTGATGTTTTTCAGGTATGAGAAGGACTGCTTGCGTGCGCATGTGGAGTCAAACTTGGTCAATACGACAGGACTCACACTGCAGTGTTTATGTGACAGGAAGTGCGTCCCAAGTTTTGTCAATCAGCTGGTCTGCGGGTTGAAGTTTTTTCATTCTGTCCATTTATGTTTTGCTTGCCAGCTCTGCTTGGCTTCTTGCACATGAGCTGATCAAAACGAGGGAAATTTACCTCTTTACCCCAAAACAACTGCATATAATCCAATAAAATTAGAGTTTAAAGGTATCGGTCCCGCCCACACACTGGCGTACAGAAAGGATTGGCTCTCCGCTTCGCACCACAGCGACAAGTGGCACTGAAAATAGATATATAGATTGAAATGTGTGAGATTTATTTCTGTTTTTGTTTTATTTGATAGCTTTTTTCTGTATTTTTAATTAAAGGACAGTGAAATTATGTGTTAGTTATGCTGTTAAGAAAGGCCACCTGATTTATCTGACAGCCAGATACAGTCTTCAAAAGAGCTACGTCTGGCTCGCGAGCCATAGGTTCCCGACCCCTGATGTGGAGGAAGGGAAGGTGCTGCTCACTCTCGCACTGCTATACTGCCAAACATTTATCCTGCTGGTTTAGCAATCGAACCAACAACCTTTCGGTCACAAATTTGCTTCTCTAACCATTAGGCTATGGTTTCCCCAACAGTGGATGGTGAGCCCATCTTGGGAATATTTGGTGCCAGCCTATGATAGGACACCATGTACACACATTCTCACGTTCACTTTATACATAGGTGAAATTTGACTTTTTGAGGAGCTGGAGAAAACTAAAACCAGAAAACACAATGCATAGAAAATGTGAAAATGTAGATCTACGGAAACTATGCTTAAGCAATAATCTGAGTTTAGCAGTATCTGTAGCATCTTTTAATCACCTTTAATGTAAACATTCAATAATAATAAACAGCTCACATGTATGCATGCCTTTAAATGAAGAGCAGGGATGTTACTATACTGTACATAATAATGTGATATAGAATGTCAGTGCTCATGAATTAGTACAGCTCATTGTAATAAGTGTGTAACCATGACCTCTTAAGAATCTCACACTCCGTTGAAGGAAATGAGTGATGTCAGCTCCCAGCATTTTTGCTCCCTGTTATGATTTTGTCTTCTATTGTTTAACCTCTCTGTTTCCACTAATGGTGGGCTGAGGGGCGTAAGTGGCACGGAAAAGGCTTTCTGAAGCAAAAAAAAAAATCCCTGGACCTGAGCTCATATCCTGCTTTTGTTGGGGCACGTTTAGGAATGCAGAAGAAATATAAATATTTGTTCAAATTGTGCATTTTTACAAGTTTGTAAAACATCAACATTTGTAGCATTTATGCAAATTATGATTTCACAAACAAAAGTTGAAAATCATGGCTTTATGCTTTAAACTAATTTGGTCACAAATTTACTTATTTTAAGTTTTTATTGACAAATAAATGAGAAGTGAACAGTGTAATTTCTGCAAAATTATAACATTTTGTTCAAAATTGTGCTTGCGATTTTTTTTGCTCCACTGTATTGGTCCAGAGTTTCAGTCTACAGTCGGTGCTCTACTTACGAAATTAATCTGTTCCAGAGCCTTTTGAGGAACCTGGAGTTTTCGTTAGTAGAGGCGCATTTTTACCTGTAAAATGCGTGATTCGTTCCAAGGCTTTCAAGACTACTCCATAAACCCTTTAAAAATGATAAAAGTACACCAATTTTGCATGAAATATGTGTTAAAAGTAAAAGAAAATTATTTTTAAAACCATTTAAACATTTTATTAACATATTAAAACATTTTATTAACATATATATTAATTAAACCATTATTAAACTTTTTTTTTAAACACACATACACACACACACAAAACACTGTCTCTCTCTATCTCTCTCTTTCTCTCTCACACACACACACACACACACACACACACACGCGCACACGCGCACGCGCGCACACGCACACGCGCACACGCACACACGCACACACACACACACACACAAAACTCTCTCTCTCTCTCTCTCTCTCTCTTTGTCATTCTGGTGTGTTTTGCCGAATGTGGGCTCTTCCCACATGCAGCACGCAGCCGATGGAGCTTTTGAAACAGGGTAATATATTTAAAGCAGAATTACAGTACCTGTTTAAAAGATCAGAGGTCCTGATTCAATATTAACTTGCTTTCTTGCGAGATTGGAGGTCTTGTCCCATGGAGCAGTCTGCTTTTTATACCTCCTTCTGCTTCAATATTGTTCCGAAATAATCGCTTAAGTCACTGTATTTCCGCTTTTAAGGTCTCCATCTGCTTCAATAGCGTCCCGATTGTCGAGGGGTTTCGGCCATACTCCTTTGAGATTTCGCTAAACTGCATCCCACTTTCGTATTTTTTATTATCTCTTGCTTCACTTCGATTGATAATGGAGCCTGCTTCTTATTTTCTGTGTCACTGGGAATCACTTTCTTGGGATCCATGATGGATAACGAAATATAACGCTGCAATGATCACTCTCAAAACAAGCCAACAGTCCTGTTGAACTCTCCTTCACGTGTGTGACAAACAGGAAGTATGGGTACAATGCAGCTCACTCCTAGCCAATGGGAGGCCAGTGAGGCGGGATGTTGACATCAATAATGAGACAACCAATAAAAGAGCAACTCGTGCATTGTTTAAATTTTTGAATGGTGCATTTGAATTTTTGAATGGCACGTTTGGCGCTTTTCGTAAAAGGAGGATGAACATTTAGGAAAATGTTTTTCATAACCTGGATTTTTCATATTCAAACGTTTTCGTAAGTAGAGGGCCGACCGTACAATTAAATCCGTAACCCTCACCCTGAAGTGCAATTACTAACATTGCCGAACACAAAAAGTCACGACAGGACTTAGATTTACTTTAAAATTTATCGATTGTGACATGTATTTTTATTTTTGAAAAATGTGTTCGAAACTGAAAGGTAATTTACATTGACCTTACTGCTTAGAACATTTAAAAACTTTGACTAAAAGTGGTATGAACAGAATAGCATAAATCTTCAGCTTAAAGCTAAATGAATTTATGAAACAACCTGACTGCCATTCCTTGGCTTCATATATCATTGTAAGTTGAAAGTATAAAATTGGTGTCTTCTTTACACCCTATAATGCTTTAGAGAAGTGAATTTGCATGTGCCATTTACAATGATTTTATAGTGCTGGGTGTTAATTCTAAAGAATTGTTTCAAATGCTTTTGAAAGCTGATAAGAATATACGTATACAACTTCACTGTCATCCATTCATTTTTTGCAACCTAATTAGGGTCGTGGGGAGGCTGGCACCCATTCCAACCATCTCCAGGTGAGGGCAGAGTACACCCTGGACAGCACGCTACACCATCGTAGGGCAGATCAGTGATCCAACACTTTTACCACCAGGCCACCACTGCCCTCAACTCCACTGTGTAGATTAAAACGAATTGTTTTTAAATGCTGGATGAGAATTATGCTACACACTGGTATTTACATTCTAACTAGCATGCCATTTTGTACATAGTTCTCCAGGGTTTTGTATGTTTTTAGTTTTCAATTTGTCATCACAAAGGCAGCATGGTGGCATAGTAGTTTGCACATCTGCCTCATAGCAAGAAGGTTCTGGGTTTGATTACTAGCTTGGGTGTTTTTGTGTGGAGTTTTCAGGTTCCTCCCGTGTTTGTGTGGGTTTTCTTCCACTGTCCAAAAATGCATGCAGAGTAGGTTAATTGGCTCCCCTCCAAATCTCTCCTAGGTGCGAGTATAAATGGTTGTGTGAGTGTTGGTGCGACAGTGGCATTGCCCTTGCCCAGAGTCAGTTGAGATGGGTGCCAGCCTCCCTGCAACCCTAATTAGGATTAAGTGGTTCAGAAAATGAATGAATGAATTTATCATCATACTGTACTTAGCAATGCAATATCATTACCTATGCTTTTGAGATTTCACTCATTAAATATCTGTGAAATTTAATTCACTCATTAAATATCAAATACAGTATCAGATATAATATTTAACATTCTTTGTGATGCGATTTTTCTGCTTGTAAATGGTTCCGAAAGTTGACGGAGCCATTTGGAAGAAACGTGCAACAATCGCATGTTTTTCACCAGCATCAATTTTCTTGATAATAGCCATCTTCGTTTCAAACAAGATGGCTTACCCCTTTTTCTGATTACCACTATCACTAGTAGGCTTACGCTTCTGACCAACTATACTAGTCCTTCTCAAAAAATTAGCATATTGTGATAAAGTTCATTATTTTCTGTAATGTACTAATAAAAATTAAATTTTCATATATTTTAGATTCATTGCACACCAACTGAAATATTTCAGGTCTTTTATTGTTTTAATACTGATGATTTTGGCATACAGCTCATGAAAACCCAAAATTCCTATCTCAAAAAATTAGCATATTTCATTCGACCAATAAAAAAAAGTGTTTTTAATACAAAAAAGTCAACCTTCAAATAATTATGTTCAGTTATGCACTCAATACTTGGTCGGGAATCCTTTTGCAGAAATGACTGCTTCAATGCGGCGTGGCATGGAGCCAATCAGCCTGTGGCACTGCTGAGGTGTTATGGAGGCTCAGGATGCTTCGATAGCGGCCTTAAGCTCATCCACAGTGTTGGGTCTGGTGTCTCTCAACTTTCTCTTCACAATATCCCACAGATTCTCTATGGGCTTCAGGTCAGGAGAGTCGGCAGGCCAATTGAGCACAGTAATACCATGGTCAGTAAACCATTTAGCAGTGGTTTTGGCACTGTGAGCAGGTGCCAGGTCGTGCTGAAAAATGAAATCTTCATCTCCATAAAGCTGTTCAGCAGATGGAAGCATGAAGTGCTCCAAAATCTCCTGATAGCTCGCTGCATTGACCCTGCCCTTGATAAAACACAGTGGACCAAAACCAGCAGCTGACATGGCACCCCAGACCATCACTGACTGTGGGTACTTGACACTGGACTTCAGGCATTTTGGCATTTCCTTCTCCCCAGTCTTCCTCCAGACTCTGGCACCTTGATTTCCGAATGACATGCAAAATTTGCTTTCATCCAAAAAAATACTTTGGACCACTGAGCAACAGTCCAGTGCTGCTTCTCTGTAGCCCAGGTCAGCCGCTTCTGCCGCTGTTTCTGGTTCAAAAGTGGCTTGACCTGGGGAATTCGGCACCTTTAGCCCATTTCCTGCACACGCCTGTGCACGGTGGCTCTGGATGTTTCTACTCCAGACTCAGTCCACTGCTTCCACAGGTCCCCCAAGGTCTGGAATCGGCCCTTCTTTCACTTTTTCCTTCCCACAGACGTCTCACTGAGGTGGCTTGATGCAGCACTCTGGGAACAGCCTATTCGCTCAGAGATTTCTTTCTGTGTCTTACCCTCTTGCTTGAGGGTGTCAATGATGGCCTTCTGGACAGCAGTCAGGTCGGCAGTCTTACCCATGATTGCGGTTTTGAGAAATGAACCAGGCTGGGAGTTTTTAAAAGCCTCAGGAATCTTTTGCAGGTGTTTAGAGTTAATTGGTTGATTCAGATGATTAGGTTAATAGCTCGTTTAGACTACCTGAACATGATATGCTAATTTTTGAGACAGGAATTTTGGGTTTTCATGAGCTGTATGCCAAAATCATCAGTATTAAAACAATAAAAGACCTGAAATATTTCAGTTGGTGTGCGATGAATCTAAAATATATGAAAGTTTAATTTTTATCAGTACATTACAGAAAATAACGGAACTTTATCACAATATTCTAATTTTTTGAGAAGGACTAGTATTTGCTTACGGTTACAAAAGTACGCAAAACAGTGTAAATACAAAGATCACAGAAATGACGTCTTAACACAAGGGTAACATGCAGTGAACTGGGAAGAAGGAGGGGAACGTTCAGTCTGTCGTTTGTAAACAATTGACGCAACGTCATGCATAAGTAGCGTATTACGTCAGCGTACTACGTAGGTACGGCTCTTACTACAGAGAGCATGCTAAACTCAAAATATGACAATTAAAATAAAAACAAAAAAACATAAAATCGAAAAATACGTAAAACGAATGAACGTAAAGCGGGGAGTTTCTGTATGTATATATGTATGCATGTGGTGGACTGTATATACTACAGGGGGACTTCAGGGTCGGCTGAGATAGGCTACTACTTCCCAGTGACCCCAGAATTAAGGGGTTCGACAAATGGATGAATGAATGTATGTTTTTGCTTGCAAGTGTTAGTACCAGCAGTTCAGAAACCTGATGGCTATTGATGGTATAAACTAGCCCAGAAATTGCTAGAATGAGTCAGGTTACTCTAACATTTTCCAGAAGGCAGAATATCTGTTGCAACTTTTTTCTTATCTGTACTAGTATGATAAATTCTAAAGGTATGGTTTTTTTTTCCCTTTTATGTGTCAGGTAAACCAAGCTCAGTCAAACCCACTAGGCTCTGGATTGGGCTATCTGGAACACATCTGCCAACTAATAGAAAAAATTGGACAGCTTCAGGAGCACAACCTCAAACTGCAGAAACAGATCTGTACCGTGCAAAAGGACAGCAGGATGAAGAAAACGAAAGAGGTAGATCCTAAGAACACAATGTTTACAATGATCAGTGTCTTTTTCAATCATATTCAACACAATTTCGCCATAGAAGACAAATTTGTTAGGTCTATTCTGGGGTATATTCCTCTTCCCATTACTTTAAGGTATTTAAGAATGCCTTGGACCAGTCCATTGTTTTCAGATTTATTGCAGTTGAGGTCCAATGAAGGACCTCAACAAGAAAAAGGTAAGAATTATCCTGGAAAAATAGAGCAAGGTGGTAGGCTTCACATCATAGAATGATGAATGCAGTTTCCAAACTTGGACACCATAAATTTTTTTTTGTGTGATAACATGGACACAAGGGTGAAGGCAAAGCAACCAAGAAGTGCATGCTTGTGGGAACTTCTGTAACAGTGTTCGGAAGAACTTTCCAGAATAATATTTGATTTTCATCATCGAAAGAATACCACAAATTCGTTCAGCTGTAACATCTGTAAAAGTTACTTTTGTTGAAAAATTCCCCTCCAACTATTTTGTTTTGTATTAATTTCAGAATACACCGAGACATTTTTTTTTTTTTTAGTTCTAATTACTTAGAAGATGTTTTTTCGTTATTATTATTATTATTATTATTATTTTTAAGTAAATCCATTTAGCTATAGACTCAATGTGACAGTTGGTCTGCATCCTAAAGACTAGTTGAACATGCTGTTACAATATACAGTATAACCAGCAGTTGTAAACAGTCCTGAAAGTGGGTTGTTTGTCAGATAAAAGTGCATGCAGGAAAACGCACATCTGGATTAGGCCTCATACACATATGCTCCACATATTTATGATGATCCCCGTGCCCCTCCCAACATAGCTGAGATATTGTCTTTGACTCAAGCCTGTGCTATGTAATAATTTAAAGCTATTCGCTGAAGTTCAGGAAGACGTCATCAAATAGTTCCCAGAAGGAACATCAATTTAACAAGATCCAGGGGCCTTACATGCACAGTTGTTTTGGTATAAACTACATGAGATCCTGAAAAGCAAATTATCATAAAAAATGTTATAATTTATTTTTGCATACATTAAACATTACAGTAACAGACCCAAGTAGGGATTAGGGCTATGTAGCTAATGGCTTGTTTTTAAACCCATTCAGAGTTTTAGTACATTTAATTTATTTTTATGTATTTGAACCGGTGCGCGGAGATTTGCTCACAGGACAATTGCTCACGACCCTAATGAAAAAACGGACATTTGCACACATCTTTTTTTCTTTGTTCTAATAAATGCATAATACAAAAAGATCACAATGTGTTAGAAAAATTCTTTATTCTTATAAATACATAATGCTAAATTAACTCATTATACATTACGGTTAGCGGTTAGGTTTAGGGTTAGGGTTTAGGGTTAAGATTAGGGTTATGCTGTGAGCAAATGTCTGTTTATTAAGGTTGTGAGCATTTGTCCTCTGAGCAAACACCCTGGAACCATTTGAACCATGACAGCGACAGACCAGTTAGCCCTACAAAGCTAAACGCTTTGTATCTAAAGGCATTTCTTGACCCCATACAATATTTTGACCTTTTGAACATACAGCATGATAATATAAGTAAACTGGGCCTGTGTTTGTGTTTTTCAAAGTGTTACGGTATTTACTACATGGAAACACAACAAGTTATGGTTTATTTGTCCATTTTTAAAAGCACAACAGTGACGATGACACCAGATGCTCCAAGTGACTTTGACAAACTGTGAATGTCAGTTATTTTTTATTCAAATAATGTCCACTTTGGACATACTGGACACTCTCACTCATTTGTCAAACCGCTTACTCGTATTAGGGTTGCAAGGAGGCTGATGTCTATCTAACCCCGGAAACAGCTTGCCAGACTATTGCAGGGAAACACACACACACACACACACACACACACACACAAACAAAACCACTCACACTCACATCTATAGTGAATTTAACAGCCAGTTAGCCTCATGTACATGTTTTTGGACTGTGGGAGGAAACCCATGAAAGCACAGGGAAATATCCACACAGAAACACACGACTCAAACCATAGATCTTCTGTGAGGCAGATGTGCTAATATATAAATAAATAAAAAAAAAACAACCCATAAATATAGAAACAGGAATATGTTGTTTGAATATGTGTTTTCAATTTAAAATTTTCAGTCACTGAGCATATGAAGTGTGCTTCACCAGTTCAGGGTTACAGGCTACCTTGGTATTAAACGGTTCACTATTTTCTTCGTAGAAATGTATCTATAGAATGTATTTTACTTCCTTGATCATCATTTGGCCATCTTTATCCCACTTTAAACATCTACCATATAACTAAAACTCCATGCCAGCACATTGCATAGATGGCTGACTGCCCTTTAAAGACTTTGGCCACTGCGAGACCTATTTTGTTCATCGTGTTTCTAGAGAGGCTGTTCCAAACTGGCTCTGTCAGGAAAAGCTTTTTCCAACACAGTGAATGAGCTCAGCAGGGAGTCTCACTTCAAAGCCATCTCAGAGAGAGAGAGAGAGAGAGAGAGAGAGAGAGAGAGAGCGAGAGGCAAAAGTGAAGGATTGGCATAGGCAGCTTTTCTGAAACCAGCCCAAGAATTCTCTCATCTTCAAGTTCCAGAGTTTCATTAGCATATTTTGGTAAAGGTCGTATTTAAATGTTTATGAATTTTTTAAATGTTTCTACTCTATTGCTGTGTACATTTCTCCCATCTTGGAAGGCTATGTTGCAATAATGGTGTCTTTTCATGGCAATCTGATATTTTGTGCACATACTGTAGACCAAATAATTGCTTCATTTTTGCCCCTTTTGTGACAGTTGTATAAAGCTGTGCTAAACATGGGCAGAAAGTAATCACCAATGGGATCATATTTTTTTCAACAAAACAACGCTTTCAGTGGTGGAGAAAAGTTGTGGACCACACTGCTTGTTAATTCTCTATGGGGCAACAGTTCTGCATGCATGATGGATGAAAAGGCAAAGAGGCCACAACATGCCATCACACACATCAAAAGACAGGAGAACTCTGCTGAAGCGTGCCCCAGTCTTTGTAATAATGGGCCTAGCTGACACGCCAGTCTCCTCCCTGCTGCTTCCAGCCACCACCCTCTGCACCCTCAAAACAGACATTCATTTGTAGTCAATAAAATCCTTCACAACCTAGACAATAAGCATTTACCACCTACATGGTCTCCTCTCTCCCACTACATATTATGGTTGACCAATCGTGAAAGCACAGAGTCTGGGAGAGGAGAATTTGGCACTGATTATCTATAATATATATACTGTAGTTGGCTCCGTCGATCTCGAAAGATCATGGAAGGGGAGATTTGGGTCGTGGGTCTTCGGTCAGGGAGCTGCATCGTCTGGCATGGCTGTAGAAGCTGATACGGGATCTGCAGATCCTGCCTGCAGATGAAGTCCTTGCAGTATGGTGGGGGTGGGGACAGTCTCCGCTGTCTGCGGAGTCTCTTCTCCCCTCAGCGGGTGTGTCTTCTCTCTTTTGCTGTCCTGACGACATCCTGGGTGGTGGTCCACCAGTCGTCATAACATATATGGTCTATTGATAATATACATAGTATTCATATCACTGTCCTAGTCCGTATTTAAATGAGAATGCTGGCAATATTGGTTAAATGGTATGGTATGGTAGGCCTCCGTCAGTCCCGAAGGACCCCAGCTGGTGATACCCCCCAGTGCGCAGAGCCTGGGTAGGGAGTAATGAGGGACAGGCTGTTACCCAAGCAGCAAGTCCCCCCCTGTCTCGGCGCCACCGGAAGGATCCAATGGAAGGGCAAATGCCAATACGACTGGGTTCCAGTGCCGCTGCAGGAGAGAAACTACGGTCAGTTTAGAACGGCCAATTAACCTACAGTGCACGTCTTTGGACTGCGGGAGGAAACCGGAGCACCTGGAGGAAACCCGCACAAGCACGGGGAGAACATGCAAACTCTACACAGAAACGCCCAGGCCGGGAATCGAACCCAGGCCTTCTTGCTATGAGGCGGACGTGCTAACCACTACGCCACCGTGCCGCCATTGGTTAAATGCCCTTTATTTATTTAAGGGTATTGGTTAAATACCCTTTATCAATTAAGTATGAAATCCTATAAACATATTAATTCATTCATTCATTTATGAATTTTTTGAACCACTTAGACCCAATTAGGGACACAGGGAGGCTGCACTAGGGCGGAACCACGCTGACGGTTATGTAGCCTACTCTTGACAAACGTCAGCAATGGATCTTTTACATACCTCTCAACAGAGAGTGAGAGACATGGCTGGCCTTTAATAACCCAGTTAGCGGCACTGGGGGGGAGAGCAGTGACAACCGACCTTGGGATCAGAGATCCAGCACCCTACCACCGAGCCATCACTGCTCTCTATAAAAAATATAATTCAATAACAATGTGAAGTGATGAAAATGAAAAATGAAACGAAAAATTAAAACTGTATCAGCTGATTCTACACACTGAAATTCTCCCTGGGTCTCAGCTTTATTTTGGGCATTTTCCAACTTCATTTATTTATTCATTTTCTAAGCCAGTTAATCCTATGAGTGTTGAATATTTATTAACTTATATTGCTGAAATACAGTGGTACCTCACCTTACAAAATCAATCCATTCCAGAAGTGGTTTCGTAACCTGATTTTTTTTGTAAGTTGAACGGCATTTTACATGTAAAAGGCCTGATTCGTTCCAAGGCTCCCAGTAGTACCCCCTAAACCATTAAAAAATTATAAAAGTATACCTTTTAAGGCCTCCTTCTGCTTCAATATCGTACCAATGGTAAATGGGTTTGGCCATATTCCTTTGTGCTATCACTCAACCGCATGCCACGAGCCCGCTTCTTCTTTTCACTTGCGCGCGCGCTTGTGTGTGTGTGCGTGTGTGTGTGTTTTTTGACCATGTCTTAGCAGAATTATAATCTTACATATAGCCATAATAGCCAATGGGAGGGAGCTGCGTCATGGGTATTATGGAGATACAGCTCCCTCCTAGCCAATGGGAGCCCAGTGGGGTGGGATGTTGGGAGATAGCCAATGGGAGGCCAGCAGGGCGGGATGTTGGGAGATAGCCAATGGGAGGCCAGTGGGGCGGGATGTTGGGAGATAGCCAATGGGAGAGCAACTCACGCATTGTTTGAATTTTTGAGATGGCTCTTTTGTAACATGAATTTGTTTCATATCCAGAGACGGAAATTTTAGGTAAATGCGTTTCGTCACCTGGAGTTTTTGTTTGTTGGGACTTTCGTAAGGTGAGGTACCACTGTACTGTATTTGTATCATCAGAAAGTGAACAGGGTGGACTTTGCCGTTGAATAAGTAGGTACACTTGAATGAAAGGTTTACAAATGTTATGCTTTCCATGATGAGGATAGTTTCCTCATAATGGTTTATGCCAGCCATAAAACCTTGAGAAATAATGCTGAACCCAAAATAATTACATTTTGAGCCACTAGTACATATTAGATGTTAGCCCTTTAATCTGATATCATGAACTAGTGAAATAGACATTTATTTATTAAAGTTGACAGAAACATTTAGCTTAAGTACAATATAGTGAATGTATACTGCTTTAGTTAACTCAAGTGCATGCTTACCTCCATCATGCACTTCATATAATAAGAAACAGGCGGTGAACATACTTTGCTCAGCAGTAAAGTATCTACTGAGGGGTTTTCTTGACCTATTGATGTGAACAATAACAAGCTGTTTTATCCTTATATGCACTCTTAGGCCTGTGCTTCAGTAAGTTATCATTAGTATATCAGAATCTGGGAATTATGAGAAATTGAGAATAAGTTGCTCCCAAGTGGTACATAGACAAGGTGTGTGACTATTAACCCCGAGATCGCCTCCAATGAGAGCCCTCCAATGAGAGAGGAAAGGACGGCACACACTCAAAGTGGTGGATAGCGCTTTCCCAAAGAGTGTGTTCGACTGCTCCCAAATACACATGGCGCCACAGTTTGAAACTTGTGCTTGCTTTCACTCCTCCCTGGTCGGTGATAGTCATGTGATAGGGAAGGCAATATCTCATCATTGGGAATTGGATATGACTAAATTCAGGAGAAAAAAAATGAGGACTCTCCCACCAAAAAAAAAAAAAAAAAAAAAAACCAACAAAAAAAACCCCCCAAGAAAAACAAATTGAGAATTAATCCTGAAGACTTTTAAAACTACTATTGTATAAAGTTATATTCCTGATTCTTAATTTCCACTTAATTTGGTAATCGAGCACATCCGATTTTTATATGTTTCAGGATTTCTTCAGACGGCATTGCCATTGTGGAGCAGCCATTCTGGCTTTTCAGGAGCTGAGGAGACATTCACGTTGTGACCACACCAGCCTAACAGCATCCAGTGGTACACTGTCTGACCTCACCACCATTCCTGAAGGCACCCATATTCCCCTTCGTCCAGCTTTCAGTGGTTAGTATAACACCAACATGAAATAATTGGGGAGTTAACAAAAATCAAAAGTTACTTCAAGATACTGGTGCGGAATATGGACCAGCAACTGCAGAAAGTGGCAACAAGGCATTTAACAGCTAAAAAAATTGTTAAAAAGTTATATAGCACTGCAGAGACTATCAGCTGTATGAAGTGTTATTGAATGAAAGTGTACGTTTCTTAACTTTAATATGATAACATAATAAAATGTTTCTCACTTCACACAAACCATATGGTGACTCCAGGTGCACATTCCCCTCAAGTTGACTTTGAGTGTGACTCAATCTGAAAGTGACCCTGCCCAAGTCAACATTGGGGTCATTGCCAAAAGTTTCTATTGTTTATTTTCTAAGCATCACACATTCCCTGAGGTGTGGGGATGGGGTAAGCATGGATTATTACTTGTTACTTCACTGAAAGGCTAATTTATAACATTTGGCTTATAAAGAGATAAACTCAATAACCGCAACAGGGATTCAGGAATTCTGTGCTCCATCGCTCAGTCGGAAATCAAAGTGTATGCATGTTTTACTGTAAGTATGCGCCAAACCAAATCCACAAATCCCAAAGGATCACTGATTCACTTGACCATCTGTCATAACAGTTCTTTTCTCCTTGTGATAACTGTGACTGACTGTGTAACTATATCCTGTAATAAGGATCCATATCTGCTTTGATTTCTGGGCAGATTGTGAGGGCTACCAGGAGATCATGCCAATGTGGAGAAAAGGCTTCACAAGGAGGAGTTATACAGAAGGGGAGGCCAGATACCTGAGTAACAGCTCAGAGATCCTCTCTGCTCCCCATAGACGGGTGAGTCATGGGTACTGATATACTTTTGTAGACTCCTCGCTGACTCACACTTAAGATTTGTCAACAGATTTGTGCATTCATGCATAGTACACATGAGATTATTTATAAAGGAGGGTCCACCACTGTGACTCAGACTGTAATACTACGCTATTAACGAACACACAGACTTCAAACTTCTGTCAAAATGTAGATTACAGAGAATTAAATAATGACACTTTAATGTAAATCTCAACTCTGCATAAGGTCGTGATATGATCTGTAAAAGAAAACCAGAGATAAACCATTTCAGTCTCTAGTTATTCTCAAAATAATTCACACACACACACACACACACACACACACACACACACACACACACACACACACACACACACACACACACTCAGGGGCGGCATTAGAATAATTAGAGCCGTCTCTATGTTTTGAGAAGGTTAAGGTCATTTAACATCTGTCAGAACTACTCAGGATGTTTTATGACTCTGTTTTGGCTAGTCCTGTCCTCTGTGCTGTTGCATGCTGGGGAAGCAGGCTGAGGGTTGCAGACGCGAACAGATTGAACAAACTGATCCGCGAGGCCAGTACTGTAACTTTGAACGGATGGAACTAGACTCTCTGACAGTAGCTACAGAGAGAGACAAACGCTGCCCAAGATTAAGACAATACAGTATTGAACAATACCTTTCACCTGCTTAATATCCTGCTGATCAGTCACAGGAGTAGTTCAGTGAGATACCGATACCACTGAAATGCACCACTGAACGACACAAGAAATCATTACGACATGTGGCCATTAAACTATACAACTCCTCCTTATAGCAACAACATCCACTGTAATGCATTTATCATCATGTTGTTATCATCATGATCATACTGTACATAGCACGCACTGAGAGGATTCACTCTGTGTCTGTTCATATACAGATAAGTAACTTCCAATTTCAGACATAGATATAGATATATGTACAGTAGGCCCTTGACTATTCGCGGTTTTGCACTCACGGTTTGAGCGTTCACGGACTGCCAATCAAACTGACACGTCACTCAAATTCGGCCAATGGCTGTCCTCCTTCCTGCTGATTGGTTGAGATGATGCAACACCCCTTTTTCCTCATTTGCGCACAAGTTGTCAATTCTTTTTTTTTCTTTCGGCTGTTCCCTTCAGGGGTCGCCACAGCAAATGATCTGCCTCCAGCTCTCCCTATCCTCTGCATCTTCTACACTTACTCCAACGACCTTCATGTCCACCTTCACCACATCCATAAATCTTCTCTTTGGTCTTCCTCTGGGCCTTCTGCCTGGTAGTTCCAACCTCAGCATCCTACTACCAATATACTCACTATCCCTCCTCTGTACATGTCCAAACCATCTCAATCTAGCCTCTCTGACTTTGTCTCCAAAACCTCTAACATGTGCTGTCCCTCTGATTTACTCATTCCTGATCCTATCCATCCACGTTACTCCCAAAGAGAACCTCAACATTTTCATCTCTGCTACCTCCAACTCTGACTCCTGTCTTTTCCCCAGGGCCACTGTCTCTAAACCATACAACATCGCTGGCCTCATCACCGTCTTGTACACTTTTCCCTTCATTCTTGCCGATACTCTCCTATCACACATCACACCGGACACTTTTCTCCATCCATTCCAACCTGCCTGCACGCGCTTCTTCACCTCTTTTCTACACTCTCCATTGCTCTGGATTGTTGAGCCTAAGTACTTAAAATCCTCCACCTTCTTTATCTCTGCCCCCTGTAACCTCAAAGTTCCTCTTGGGTCCTTGTCGTTCACACACATGTATTCTGTCTTACTGAGACTAACCTTCATTCCCCTCCTTTCCAGGGCATACATCCACCTCTATAGATTTTCCTCCACTTGTTCTCTGCTCTCACTACAGATCACGATGTCATCTGCAAACATCATAGTCCATGGAGATTCTTGTCTAACCTCGTCTGTCAGCCTGTCCATCACCATAGCAAACAAGAAGGGGCTGAGAGCTGACCCTTGATGCAGTCCCATCTCCACCTTGAACTCTTCTGTCACACCGACAGCACACCTCACCACTGTCTTACATCTCTCATACATGTCCTGCACCACTCTAACATACTTCTCTGCCACTCCAGACTTCCTCATACAATACCACAGTTCTTCTCTTGGCACCCTGTCATATGCTTTCTCCAGATCCACAAAGTCACAATGCAGCTCCTTCTGACCTTCTCTGTACTTCTCTATTAACATCCTCAAAGCAAACATTGCATCTGTGGTGCTCTTTCTTGGCATGAAACCAAACTGTTGTTCACAAATGCTGACCTCTGCCCTTAGTCTAGCTTCCACTATTCTTTCCCATAACTTCATTGTATGGCTCATCAACTTTATCCCTCTGTAGTTGCCACAACTCTGTACATCTCCCTTGTTCTTAAAAATGGGCACAAGCACACTTCTCCTCCATTCCTCCGGCATCTGCTCACTTTCTAAGACCTTGTTGAATATTCTTGTCAGAAAATTTACTGCTATCTCCCCTAGACACTTCCATACCTCAACTGGTATGTCATCAGGGCCAACTGCCTTTCCACTCTTCATCCTCTTCAATGCCCTCCTCACTTCTCCCTTACTAATCTTTGCTACTTCCTGGTCCTCAACGGTCACCTCTTCTACTCTTTTTTCTCTCTCATTTTCCTCATTCATCAGCTCTTCAAAGTACTCTTTCCATCTTCCCAGCACACTTCTGTCATCAGTCAATACATTTCCCTCTCTGTCCTTTATCACTCTAACTTGCTGCACGTCTTTCCCTTGCGCACAAGTTGTCAATGAGCCTCTTTCTTTTTGTGTGTGTTTTAATTACCAGTTAAGCTCTATAATGCCACTCAAACCTTGTGCGTCTTCAACAGAAAGCGTTGGATGTCTCTTCTGAAGAAATAAGACTTTCTCCTGAAGAAACTACAGTTTTCTCTGAACTGTTGTATTAAAGTCTTTTTCAATTATCATTCCAGTACAGTCTGTCTGTCTTCCTTTTGGCTTTTTCCCTTTTACTCGGGGGTCGCCACAGCGAATCATCTGATTCGCACGCTTGATTTGGCAGATGTTTTTACATCGGATGCCCTTCCTGTCACACCCCTTTTTAGCAAGGGACAGAAACACACTGATGACTTTGCAGCCTACTCTTTACAAAAGTCAGCAATGGTTCTTTTACATGCCTCTCACCATAGACAGTGAGAGACATGGCCCGCTTTTGATAACCCAGTTAGCTGCACTGGGGGGGACAGTCACAACCTTGTGGAGAGTGGGACTCGAACCCCCAACCTTTGTATCAGCGATCCAGCGCCCTATACCACTAGACCACCACTGTCCCCTATCATTCCAGTATAGTATCTAAGTTAATGTTTAGAATGTTTGTGCATGAGAATTTATGTTCTCCAGAATTTATGCCATCTCCAAGATGGCACTGCCAAGAGGGCGATGTCGTGGAGTTTTCAGAGTCAAATTGTTTCTTTGTTCATTTTCGTTTGTTTTATTTATTTTGTTTGTTCATGTTTTGCACTATGCTCATCTATGACTGATCAACCCTATTACAGCTATGAGATCGGAGTCTTCTGAAGTTTAGCACCTTCCTATCCTCACAGTGCACCCAACCCACTGGTAGTAGGTCCATGGGAGTGTGCACCTACATCTCCCTTTTGGGATGGACCCAGCTGGGCTCCATAGGCAAAAGGCTGACCACTAGGCACTCACCTTTGAGCCTCTCCCCCAGGTTTGGCTCCAGGAGAGAACCTAAGCATGGGAAACTGTATCCTTTTATCTTTATTACTCATAGGGGTCTTTTGAACTGTGCTTAGTCTGGACTTTCACCCAGGATCATACCTGGTGCATAATGCCCCCGGCAACATAGCTCCGAGTATCATCAGGTCACACAAACCCCTCTACATCGGTATGATGGCGATTGAAGGAGGAATGAACTGAAATTGTTGGATAAAACATCATTTTTTATTACTTTGTCTTTTGCTATGCTCATGTGCAGTCAGAGAGCTATGCTTGGGGTAGAGTGAAGGAATTGGTGAAGAAGAGCAAGCTAAGGAGCCAAAGCAGACTGGGTCTATCCTCAAGCTCCTTCAAGAGGTCATGTCCGCAGTTATACCGGTATGTCATGTTCAAAATGGTTGCCGGCATATTCGCTTCATATGGAGTACAACCAGATGTTATAAATGTAACAATCACTCATCACTCACTCATTTCTAAACTACTTAATCCTACTAGGGTTGTGGTGAGGTTGGAGCCCATCCAAGCTGACTCGGGACAATGGCACGGTACACCCTGAACACCTCAACAGACAATTGTAGATTGAAATCACAATTCACACCCACATCTATCAATTCGGAGCAGTAACTTTTTGGGCAGGGGGAGTAAACCTGAGACCCAAATGAAGCTCACACATTAACAGGGAGAACATGCAAATTCAACACAGAAACTCCATCGCTCAGCTGGGGACTTTAACTTCCACTTTGTCGCTGTGAGGCGGATGTGTTAACCACTATGCAACTGTGCCAACCTATTATTTTAACCAGTCATTTATTCATTAATTTTCGAGTCCCACTCTCCACAAGGTTGTCACTGTCCCCACAGTGCAGCTAACTGGGTTATCAAAGGCTGGCCATGTCTCTCACTGTCTATGGTATGAGGTTCATGTAAAAGAACCATTGCTGACTTTCGACAAGAGTAGGCTGCAAAGCCGTCAGAGTGTTTCCACCCTCCGATGGCCTGGCGAGCTGTCCAGGGTGTGGTTTGCCCTCGCCCGAAGTTGGCTTGGATGGGCGCCAGCCTCCCCGCGACCCTAATTAGGATTAAGCGGTTACAGAAAATGAAATATACATTCTTATAAAATTTCCCTTTGGTCCCCCCCACCCCCTTTAATAATGGGTGATGTTTGTAAATGTTAACTTAATTATCTAGGTCTTAATGTAACCTATGAAAAACAAGGTTCTGGTTTTGTTTAAGGGTCTGTAAGCAAAAGGAATCTGGTGGGAGTCATATAGCTCATTGAAAGTACAACTATTTATCAGCCCCCTCAACCACATGCACAAGTGAGCTGCAGTCTTCCTCACACATGCTTTGGCATTCAGTCAGATGAGTAGTTAGAGCCTGCAGTGTCAGGTTTAAGATATGCTTGGCGGAGTAGGAGAATTCTCTGTGCATTACATCCATAGATGAGATATGGATGTACCAGTTGCACATTCATCCCAAGAAGAAGGTTAAATTCCTGTGGGAATAATCAAGGGGACAGCCCAACTCTTAACATATGTTTTGAGTAATACATATACAGTACTGATGAGAAATGCAGTATTATTAAATACTGTTAAAGGTACCTAAAACCTGTACTTCACCTATTACTATTTAAATATCCAAAATGTAATTTGCTAGTTATAATTCGCATGCATATGCACTTCAAACAGCAAGGCAGTGGTGGCCTAGTGGTAAAAGTGCTGGATCACTGATCCTAAGGTTGGAGGTTCAAGCCCCACTCGCCACAGGTTGTCACTGTCCCCCCAGTGCAGCTAACTGGGTTATCAAAGGCCGGCCATGTCTCTCACTGTCTATGGTGTGAGGCCGTAAAAGAACCATTGCTGGCTTTCAACAAGAGTAGGCTGCAAAGCTGTCAGTGTGTTTCTGCCCTGCGATGGTGTGGCAAGCTGTCCAGGGTGTACTCTGCCTTTGCCTGGAGTTGGCTGGGATGGGTGCCAGGCTCCCCGTGACCCTAATTAGAATTAAAAGGTTACAGAAAATGAACTGAACTGAATGCACTTAAACCATGGAATGATTTTTCTTCGTCTGTTTCTTTTACAGGCCTGAATTTGGACAAGTGGAAATGTGCAGAAGGGACAGGAACTCTATGATTGTTCTTGGGCATCAAAAATTGGACTTTCACTGGTCTTAGTAGCATCAGTCAGGTCAGTATTAATTGCAGAAAGCATTAGATTATCCAGATTATTTAATAAAAATTGATAAGAAAAAAAAAACCCACATTTTTGTTTAGTACAGTGGTACCTCACTTTACGAAAGTCTCAACAAATGAAAAATTCATGTTACGAAAGCGCCATCTTAAAAATTCAAACGTGCCATTCAAACATTCAAACAATGCACGAGCTGCTCTCCCATCAATGACGTTCAAACATCCCTCCCCGCTGGCCTCCCATTGGCTAGGAGGGATGACGCAGCTACTGCCCATTGCCTATCTCCCAACATCCCGCCCCGCTGGTCTCCCATTGGCTAGGAGGGATGACGCAGCTCTCTCTTATTGGCTATCTCCCAACATCCCGACTCGCTGGCCTCCCATTGGCTAGGACGGATGACACAGCTCCCTCCCATTGGCTATTATGGAGCTGAATCTACTATGACACTTTTCTTGACTCAGGCTTTTAACCTTACATCAACATTTGTAAGATTATAACTCTGCTAAGAAGACATGGTCAACACACACGCGCACACACACGTGTGCACACACACACACACACACATACACACACACACGGGCGTGTGATTTCCGGTGCGACTAAGAAGAAGAAATGGGCTCGAGTGATATCGCAAAGGAATATGGCCAAACCTGTCTACCATCAGTACGATATTGAAGCAGAAGGAGGTCTTAAAAGGTCTGCTCTTATAATTTTTAAAGGGTTTAGGGGGTAGTATTGAGAGCCTTGGAACGAATGACTCGTTTGACATGTAAATGTGGTTCAATTTACGAAAAATGCAGGTTACGAAAAAGGCGCTAAAACAGATTAGTTTCGTAAAGTGAGGTACCACTGTATCTGTATTTCACACGAAAAAAGCAAAACCTAAACTTTGACAGAAATCAATATATTCAGAGGAAAAACAAATCCATCAAAAAGTTATAGTTATTTTCTCAAAAATTAATAAACAAAAAAGCTCAAAAGATTCCCCACATATGCTATGATTGGCAGGCCTGCACTCATTGCTATGCACAACCTCCCTTTATCAACACAACAGCACTGATTGTTCGAACATTTTATATTGCTGGAGAATGTAGAGCAACACATTTCAGACAATTTCAGTTCCACAACTTCCATCATCTTTCTAAGTCATCCAGGGACCTAATACCTCTCTTGTGCATTTTCCTCTTTCAGCAGCAGATTCAAGATCTCCTGGTTTTTCATTGAGTCCATGAAGCAATAAAACCCCCTAAAAAGTTTTACATGTGCAAATCATACAGCCTCCATCATCCAAAATTCTCCACCATTTCATTATAGCCATCACCATCAAAATAAGCTGTGAGTGTACTGGTGGTGTCTGATGGTGGTATGGAGAATTGGGAACTCAGAAAATGTTTTTTTTCTTGTAATTTACCAACAGCAACCTTGGTGGTTAATTTGGCCTCTCTTGTTATCCTGCAGACAAAATAAACTTCGGTCCGCCTTGAGGCTAGTTTGTAACAGTTGTATTGTATAAAGTAGAAACATGGATTTTTATGTATGGAGCTTTTTAAATAATATTTTTCTGAATTATGAATGTTAGCACACTTGCATACTTACCTCATTTTTGTGTTCTTTATCTTTTCAAAGTTGAGGAATGACTATGAGATTTTGGCCTCTGTGCAACCTCATATTTTGACCCCAGTTGATCAGGAATTCGTGGATTACAGCTTCAAAATTTCTTCACGGTGAAATTAAATAAATAAATCAGTCATGGCGCATGTGTTTTTCAGTTCAGTTCATTTTCTGTAACCGCTTAATCCTAATTAGGGTCGCGGCGAGGCTGGCGCCCATCCCAGCCGACTCCGGCTGAGGGCAGAGTACACCCTGGACAGCTCGCCAGGCCATCATAGGGCGAAAACACGCTGACAGCTTTGTAGCCTACTCTTGTTGAAAATCAGCAATGGTTCTTTTGCATGAACCTCTTACCATAGACAGTGAGAGACATGGCTGGCCTTTGATAAGCCAGTTCGCTGCACGGGGTGGGGGGTGGATGGACAGTGACAACCTGTGGAGAGTGGGACTCGGAACCCCAACCTTAGGATCAGTGATCTAGCACCCTATACCACTAGGCGACCACAGTCCATGCATGTGTTTTTGATAAACCTAATTATTTCTATATTGGATTACATTTGGGTTTTTTTTTTAATAATTTTATTGTAAATAAAAATATGATTTTTCTTTTTTTTTTTTTTTTTTTTTTTTAGCGTGAGAAGCTACTTCATCAAATAGTGAAAATTTAAAAGGGTCTCAATAACTATGTGGTTGACTGTAATTTTTACCATAACTTGTTGTTAAGCACAAGGTTCATTCAACTGTAGATCAAGCATTGTGTATTAATAGTGCCATGTTGCATTGCAATCTTATAACAATATTGCTTAACAAGAAGTGATAAGGCTTCATATATGCACTCACAAACTTACACTCTGTTACTGTTTACCAGATGGACATTGAACAGATGCCATATAAGAGGAAAACATTTCACTGAAGAGGAGGGACGTTGAAGTTGTACAGAACATGGGCAAAGGAAAAATGACGAAATTTAGGAACGGGAGGACAAGATTATGTTGATGAAAAAGTTATCTGTGTTTGAAGAGAAGGGTACAGATAGAAAATGGAGGTGGTGCTCATATAAGCTCCTAACATATCCAACAGAAATGTATGTGTGATTATATGAGTGTAGAATATTTTTTTTTTCACTTTGTAGCATATGTGTTCTATATCAATTAAAAAAATAAATCATAAAAGCTTTGGCTATTTGTATGTAATGACACACATAAGAGACATTACCAAAAAAAAAAAAAAATTACAAATGAGAGTCTTGTGTCAGAATTGTATAACTTTCAATATATTTTCATGAAAAAAAAAAAAATGACAGGAATATTGTTTAATTTAACAGTATCCATTGAAACTTAAATTGTACTATTGACAGTTTTTGCATTTCAAAAGCTCTCACTTTAAACATTCTTGAAAAATATCTCAACGACACCTCAGCCATAAGATGAAATAAAACATATGTGAGGCTTACACCGTACATGGATACTGTATGTCCAAAAAAAATCGTAGCTGCTATGTTATATAAATATATTGCATTCACAGGCCAGCATGCAGTGTTTTCAGCAAGACAAGCTTGCTAAAGTGTTTTATTTGCTCAGTGCAAAGCCAATTCAGTGCACAGCAGTAGCATTCTAACTTTCTATGTCAGACATAGCAAAGGAAAAAAATCTAAACATGATCTGTGAAGGTTTTGTGGTGTGTGTTCTCTTTTGGTGAAGAGCTTTAAACAATAGCTGTTTTACTGTATACTGTATACCTACAATATTGTATTTACACGTTTACAAATTGAATTTTTCCGATTCCTTCCATGGGGAAAAGTATGATTATTGATGCAGTGAAAAGAACTAAAATAACAACAGTAGCGATGTCATTTTCAGTGTTTTGTACTATACCAATATTGATGGAATATTTCAGTATGCATATTGCATTACTATTCCAAATTATTTTTAATAAATAAAAATGCTGATGATTCGAAACATTTAGTAGTCTTGTTTATGTTTGAGTGATTCTATCATTCGATATTACATTTAAGTTTGAATAATAATAAAAAATATAATATGGCAGGTTTCTGCAGGACACACGTTTTCACAGGGTACATGTATATCTACCCAGACAATTTGTAAAACCATTCAGTTATAGCAATCAAAATTCTACAACTCATTCATTCAGGGTGGGGTACACCCTGGACAGCTCGCCAGACCATCGCAGGGCCATCACTTATACAACCATTCTCACTCACACCTAGGGGTGATTTGGAACAGCCAATAAGTCTACTGTGCATGTTTTTGTATAAAGGGAAGAAACCAGAGTACCATGAGGAACCCACACAAGCATGGTGAGAACATGCAAGCTCCACAGAGAAATGTCCATGCTGAGAATAGAACCCAGGACTAATGATAGTAATATTATGAATAAAGACCTTTATAGCTAAACTTGTTCTGTAATGACCTACCCAGCTGTCCAAAGTGTACTTTGGCCTTATGCAGAGTTGGCTACAGAGTTGGCCGCCAGCCTCCTCGCAACCCTACTTAGGATTAAACGGTTCAGAAAATGAATGACTGAATGGATAAATAAACTCTAATCAGACCTATACGCGTGATATTAGGAAATATGAAGGGAATACCTTTTGAACTCATTTCCACCTCTATGGACTGCCTCAGTTTCCTCTGGGTATGGAATACATAGAGGAAACTGAGACAAGCACTCCCGATGAGTCGGAATACTGTATTTCCTTGAATATCTAGACTAAGGTCCATTCATCCCTCCATCCATCCATTATCTATGAATTATATTGTTAATTTGGTCATTATTATTTGTTTAATCTTCCTGCTTTTGAATGTAATATTTACACATTTCTTAAGTGGTAATCACTTAGAGTGTTACAAGTTTCATTGATTTGATATAAAGTAATATCAAGTAATATAAGCAGTCAGGGGCAGTGCTGGTCTAGTGGTATAGGGCGCTGGATCGCTGATCCAAAGGTTGGGGGTTCAAGTCCCACTCTCCACAAGGTTGTCACTGCCCCCCCCCCCTCCCGTGCAGCTAAATGGGTTATCAAAGGTGGGCCATGTCTGTCACTGTCTATGGTGAGAGGCATGTAAAAGAACCATTGCTGACTTTCGTAAAGAGTAGCTGCAAAGCCGTCAGCGTGTTTCTGTCCCTTGCTCAAAGGGTTGTGACAGGAAGGGCATCCGACGTAAAAACCTCTGCCAAATCAAACGTGTGAATCAGATGATTCGCTGTGGTGACTCCCGATTAAAAGGGAAAAAGCCAAAAGGAAGACAGACAAGTAATGAAAGCAGTCATATAGAGTTCACCTTAACATGCACTATATGGTTGTTTTTTTAAAAGCAGTACTTGAAGGTGTGGGTTTGATTCCCAGTATGGGAGTTTCTGTGTGGAGTTTGCTTGTTCGTCACATTCTTGTGTGGGTTTGTTCGGGTACCCCAATTTTCTTCCACAGTCTAAAAACAGACAGTGGTACCTCATCTTACGATAGTTCCAGCAAACGAAAAATCTAGGTTACGAAAAACATTTTCCTAAAATTTTTGTCTCTGGATATGAAACTAAGTTCACGTTACAAAAGCACCATCTCAAAAATTCAAACAATGCACGAGTTGCTCCCATTGACGATCTCCCAACATCTCGACCCGCTGACCTCCCATTGGCTATCTCCCAACATCCCGCCCCGCTGGCCTCCCATTGGCTATCTCCCAATATCCTGCCCCACTCGCCACCCATTGGCTCAGAGGGATGGCACAGCTCCCTCCTATTGGCTATTATGGAGCTGTATCTCCATAATACCCATGATGCTTTTTGTGTAATTGCAACTTTATTTTTTGGATTAGGCTTGTAACCTTGCATAAACATTTGTAAGGTTATAACTCTGCTAAGAAGACATGGTCAACATGAAGTAAGTACCTTAAAAGTTATGCTTTTATAATTTTAAAGGGTTTAGGGGGTAGTATTAGGGGCCTTGGAACGAATTACGCGTTTTACATGTAAAATACGGTTCTACTTACAAAAAAATCCAGGTTACGAAACTGCCTCTGGAACGGATTAATTTCGTAAGGTGAGGTACCGCTGTATATTCATTCATTTTCTGAACCACTTAATTCTAATTAGGGTCATGGGGAGGCTGGCACCCATCTCAGCCCACTCTGGGTGAGGGCAGGGTACACCCTGGACAGCTGACCAGGCCATCACAGGGCCAATACTCACACAACCATTCACACTCACTTATAGTCGTGTCGTATGGCTACACCTCCAGATGGCATATAGGGGAGCTCTTTAGTTTCCATTTGTGCATCGTGTGGGCAGTCTTTGCATGTTTTGTTTTGAGTCTGTTGGTAACTACCCAGTGTTTTTGTTTAAGAGTTCTGAAACTAGGAAGGGGTTGAGTCGGATCATCTATCTCATTCCCACCTGTTGGAACATTTCCTTCCCATTCTGTTCTCCATGCTTCTGTTGGATCAGTCTTCAAGCTCTGCTTTGTAGAAAGGGTTTCTTGACTTGAGTCTTGAGGTTGTTGAGGTATTCATGTATACTTGTTTCTGAGGTATATCATCTGCCATGCCTTTAAGCTTTTTAAGCATTTTCTGAGTTGCATCTTCCCTTCTGATGTGGGGTGGTGCAATTGAACTTACAACTGGAAGCCACTGGATCGGTGTTGACTTGAGGCACCCTCCGATGGTTCGCATCGACTCCCTCAGCGTAGTATCGATAAGTTTTGTGTGTTAACTTCTGGTCCACACAGGGGCGCAATATTCAGCAGCACTGAAGCATAAGGCCAAGGTTGATGTTCGCGTAACGGTTTGACATGCACCCCATGTGGTTCTTGTAAGCTTTCTCAGAATGCAGTTTCTTTTTGCGATCTTGTTGGTGCATCCTTCAAGATGTTTACAGTAGGTGAGCTGTCTGTTGAGGCTAATGCCTAAGTACTTGGGGTTAAAATGTGCTGGCAAAACTTTATCTTTGACATGGATGTTAAGTGTTTTTGACGCCTCGTGATTGTTGAGATGAAATACAGTAGAAACTGACTTTGTTGTGTTCATTTTGAGGTACCACGTGTCAAAGTAATCTTTAAGAGCAGATGTGTCTTTGCTGAGTGTTTCTTCAATGTCTGTCCATGATTTTGATTGATGCGCTAAGACCCAGTCATCCACATAACCTAAGGTTATTGAGACTTTGTTGCTGGCATATCACTAATGTAGATGTTAAAGACAGTCGAAGCAATAACTGAGCCTTGAGGAACACCATTCCTTATTTTTCTCAATTTGCTCTTCTCTCCTCCAAGTACCACGTGGTCTGATGCCAATCATAAGAGACAAAACTTTGAGAATTTTCTTGCATGGTATTAGTTTTGCAAGCTTCAGCATGAGTCCATCTGTCCATACTGTATTGTAGGCTGCAGACAGGTCTACTAGGACAGCTCCTGTTTTCAGCTTCTTTTCAAAACCAGCTTCAACATGTGATGTTCGGGCTAGGACCTGTTCTGTTGTGCCTCTTTGTGGTCTGAAACCTGCTTGCTGCACTAGTATGAATGGGTCTATATAAGGTGTGATCCTCATGAGAACGATTCTCTCTAACAACTTGTATAGACAGTTGAGCAGTGATATAGGTCTATATCTTGATGGTTCTGTTGCTGGTTTCCCTGGTTTCTGAATGGTGACAACTCTGGCATGTTTCCATATTTTAAGGTAGATGCCTTTTACCATGATGTCAGTCATTACTGAAGCTAGCCATTCTATTGCATAGTATCCCAGGTGTGTTATCATGTCTGGGTAGATTCCGTCGATACCAGCTGCCTTACCATTTTTAATGCATTTAATAGCCTCTGCCATTTATTTATGTGCAACTTGAGCACTGAGAAAAAGTCCAGCAGGTTCTTTGGTTGCTATAATTGTTTTGTATTCTTGTCTAATCTGTTTTTCAAATTGCTGATTTGGTATGTGTTTTCCTCTCTCTTTTATTTCTTTAGCTATTTCATCTGGAGCAATAAGTTGGGATGATTTTATAGGACGAAAGTCAGGGTCAAGCTTCTTGATAGTTTGCAAGCTTGTCTGCTAGAGTGGGTGAAGTTCATATTCTCAACAACTTCCACCCATCTTTCTTTGCGACTTTCTTGTAAGGACTCATGTAGTTCCTTTTCACTGTTTTCATCTTGAGTCCTTTCATACTCTTCCAGAAGGTTTTGACTGTGTTCTGACCAACAGGGTATGTGTTGTTTTCTGTATCCACTCGGTATGTGTTTCTTCGCTGTACTCAGGATAAGTTTTGTGAATCGTTGAATGTTGTCAGTGGTGGACGTTATTCTTTGGCATGTTTTGTCACTGTCATTTTTGTAGCCTTCCCAGTCAACTTTTCTAAAATTTCACTGTGGCTTGGGTTTTGCTGTAATTTTTGGAATGGTAATACCTGTGGTGATGACCGTCGGGCGATGTTGACTATAAGGAAAGTCAGTCAAGACTTCTCTTGTTGCTTGTACATTTCCCTTACTATTTCGTGAGACAAAAACAAGATCTGGCGTGTATTCTTTCTTCCAGCGTGCTGATTTGAGCGTGCCTTTGTCTTTAGGGTTGTAGAGAAGGGCTACATTAGAAAGCTCCGCCCACTGACTCACCTCATTTCATGCTTGGTCATTATTTAGGTATCCCCATTCGTTGTGGTGGCTATTGAAGTCTCCCATGATCATTGCTGGGCGGTTTATTGCTTCAACGGGGGAATTATTCCATTCCAAGCTTGGAGGTTTGTAGATGTTATGTATTTCTGTGTCTCCAAGTTTGATGCATGATCTTCATCATTTCATTTTCTGTAACCGCTTAATCCTAATTAGGGTCGCAGAGAGGCTAGAGCCCATCCCAGCCAACTTCGGGCGAGGGCAGAGTACACCCTGGGCAGCTCGCCAGGCCATTGCAGGGCGGAAACACGCCGACAGCTTTGTAGCCTACTCTTGTCGAAGGTCAGCAATGGTTCTTTTACATGAACCTCACACCATAGACAGTGAGAGACATGGCCGGCCTTTGATAACCCAGTTAGCTGTACTGGGGAGGACAGTGACAACCTTGTGGAGAGTCGGACTCGAACCCCCAACCTTTGCATCAGCGATCCAGTGCCCTATACCACTAGACCACCACTGCCGCCCCAACAAACATTTATGTTAAAATAAAGGGGAATGATGTTAGATATTCAAATATTTAATATTCAGTACGTCATATATACTGTATGGTAATTAAATGCAGAAAAGTCAATAAACATAAAGACTTAAAACATCCTTTCGGTGAAAATAGCCTATTGTCTATGCTTAAGTTATGAATATCATATTGGAAAACAAAAATAGGAAATGGTTGTGGGTCGGCAGAATTTTGCGAAGAAACACTTTGCTCACTTGCTTATTTATTTATCTAGACAAATATGATACAGTACGTCAAAAATACAGTCATGAAATATTATTTATGACAATTCAAAATAGAAATAGAATATTTAGCTTACCACATCTATAGTAACCATTATACAGTGTATACAAGCCTGTACAGTGCTGTGAAAAAGTATTTGGCCCTTTATGACTTCCTCTACTTTTGTTCAATACAGTACATACTGAATGGGAAGACCCCAATCTAATTGGTTGGCTATCTTGGCATCATAGATATTGTTCGTTCGTTCATTCGTTCATTCATTCATTCATTCATTCATTCATTTTCTAAGTTACTTAATCTCAATTAGGGTTGTGGGGAGGCTGGGACCCATCTCAGCTGAGTGTGGGTGTAGTATACTACAAGCTTAGGTATAATTGGTGAAATGTATATTCAGATCCGCTCCCGTGAATATTAGCATATGCTTTAAATCAGGGATAAGCTATGCTGATATTATGTCCAACAGCACAATTTCAAGTTTGGAGCCAGAGTCTACATTGTAGAGACAATTGAAGAAGACAGATAAATCTAGCCCCCTGACAGGCCCACCCTCTGCTTCCAATACCAAGATCCAGTACGTCAACATAGTTGTAATTCACTACATTAACAAGTGTATAAGATGCAATGGAATCATTTTAAAAGTGCATCTAATTTCTGAGGGACATTAAAAAAATGTGCTGATATCAAGGTAAGGAAAACAAATTTCCCACAATCGACACTGTAGATGAAATTGTAATTTAGATGAGAAAACTATTTTTTCACATAAACTCATGAGAATGGGTGGTGTTACACATTACACTGCCGCCAGCCAGCAGGGCTCTAGACTTTGGAAGTTTCACTATGCTGGCTATGTTTTTTATTTATTGATTTCCTTTTTACAGTCATTGATTGACACTTCATAAATAGATGTATTTTCAATTTATATAATGAGTTGTTACAATTTCGCTGTCTTGCTACTCATATATACTCACAAGTATGAGGACAACAGGTCTCTAGATTCAAAGAAAAGTAAACGACATTATCCGAAGTATGAAATAAGGAGTAAGAAGACCAAATACATACTAATTTCTATATTTCTGTAAATTGCGAGTTTCATTGAGTGGATAAAACCCCTAACTAATATTTCTGACTTCAAGTTGTCGGAGAGAAAGCATAAGTTAAAACCTTGGAACAGATATCTTGCAGATGACAGCATCCTGCATGCCAATGCCATTCCGACTTTTGCTCCCATGCACAATTTCATCACAGTACTGCCATCAATTGGTGAGGTGTGGTAATGTGTATGCTATATAATAAATGGAAGCATAGTTTTATTCAATGTACAGACATACATGAAACATTCACATCCATACCACTTGACCTATAAGATTGTGGTGATACTTGAGTCAATCCCAGCTGACTTTGGGAAAGAGGCAAGGTACACTCCAAACAGGTTGCGAAGCTACTGCAATCCTAACACAGAAACAAAGAAGTATTCACTCTCACATTCACTCCTACAGGCTAGAGTAGCCAGCTAACTTAATTTGCATGTTTTTGCACTGTGGGAGGACACCGGAGTACCCAGAAAATTCCATGCATGCACAAGGAGAACTTGCACAAGGAGAACATGTTCCCGTTCCCACTGGCAATTACAGAGCGCACTAACCACTCCACCATGTGCTTCCCAACAGCCATATAATAAAGCAAAAATAAATAAATAAATAAATAAATAAGTAAATTGCCTGAATGCCATGAATTTTCTCATTAAGAAACTCGAACAGAGAACTTTATTGAACATGGCAAAGAATCTCACAGGTGTTTTTTTTTCCCATATCTCGTGAAATACAGGGAGTTCCCAGTTTCGGGTCGAGGTTGGCTGATGTTTGCTTTATACATTCCACCAGTCTCAACACAATGAACTCATAAAATATGTCATAAAAATCTGGTTTTCGAGAGCTACCACATGCACAAAAGAAAAAAAAAAAGTTCTACACGTTGTAAATTTACACACAAACTAGTTATGCTTTAGGAAAATATAACCTTATCTTTCTTCCTCAGGCTCTTTTAACCCCTTTTAATCTTTTGAATGATGTTAGTACATATACGTTCTGAGCCATAAATAAGTCATGTAAATGTACAGTAGTGTTCCTGTGCATATACAAACAAACAAACAAAGTACTCCAACAAGCTAGTATGATGAGAGTGGTCATGATTGGCCGACTAAACAGAAATAGGACATTATCACTATGGGGAAGAAACTCAATTAATGTACAGGGATCACTCACTTTCTGTGGGACTGAGACACTCCTGCAACTGCCGAATTCCACAAAGTAGGATCACCCCCCCCTGACTGACACATACATACATACATACATACATACAGACATGTGTACGTGTATATCTTCTTCTTTTCCTTTCGGCTTTTCCCTTCAGGGGTCGCCACAGCGAATCATCTGCCTCCATCTCACCCTATCCTTTGCATCTTCTTCTCCTACACCAACGACCTTCATGTCCTCCTTCACCACATCCATGAAACGTCTCTTTGGTTTTCCTCTAGGCCTTCTGCCTGGTAGTTTCAGCCTCAGCATCCTATTACCAATATACTCACTATCCTTCCTCTGTACATGTCCAAACCATCTCAATCTAGCCTCTCTGACTTTGTCTCCAAAACATCTTACATGTGCTGTCCCTCTGATGTGCCCATTCCTAATCCTATCCATCCTCGTTTCTCCCAAAGAGAACCTCAACATTTTCATCTCTGCTACCTCCAGCTCTGCCTCCTGTCTTTTCCCCAGGGCCACTGTTTCTAACCCATACAACATCGTTGGCCTCAACACTGTCTTGTACACTTTTCCTTTCATTCTTGCCGATACCCTCCTATCACACATCACACCGGACACTTTTCTCCAACCATTCCAACCTGCCTGCACACGCTTCTTCACCTGTTTTCCACACTCTCCATTGCTCTGGATTGTTGAGCCTAAGTACTTAAAATCCTCCACCTTTCTTATCTCTGCTCCCTGTAAGCTCACCGTTCCTCTTGGGTCCTTGTCATTCATGCACATGTATTCTGTCTTACTGAGGCTAATCTTCATTCCCCTCCTTTCCAGGGCATACCTCCACCTCTCTAGATTTTCCTGCACTTGTTCTCTGCTCTCACTACAGATCACAATGTCATCTGCAAACATCATAGTCCATGGGGAATCTTGTCTAACCTCGTCTGTCAGCCTGTCCATCACCATAGCAAACAAGAAGGGGCTCAAAGCTGACCCTTGATGCAGTCCCACCTCTACCTTGAACTCTTCTGTCACACCGACAGCACACCTCACCACTGTCTTACATCTCTCATACATGTCCTGCACCACTCTAACATACTTCTCTGCCACTCCAGACTTCCTCATGCAATACCACAGTTCTTCTCTCAGCACCCTGTCATATGCTTTCTCCAGATCCACAAAGGCACAATGCAGCTCCCTCTGACCTTCTCTGTACTTCTCCATTAACATCCTCAAGGCAAACACTGCATCTGTGGTGCTCTTTCTTGGCATGAAACTGAACTGTTGTTCACAAATGCTGACCTCTGCCCTTAGTCTAGCTTCCACTATTCTTTCCCATAACTTCATCGTATGGCTCATCAACTTTATCCCTCTGTAGTTTCCACAACTCTGCATGTCTCCCTTGTTCTTAAAAATGGGCACCAGCACACTTCTCCATTCCTCTGGCATCCTCTCACTCTCTAAGACCTTGTTAAATGTTCTTGTCAGAAAATCTACTGCTACCTCTTCTAGACACTGCCATACCTCCACTGGTATGTCATCAGGACCAACTGCCTTTCCATTCTTCATCCTCTTCAATGCCCTCCTCACTTCACCCTTACTAATCTTTGCTACTTCCTGGTCCTCAACAGTCACCTCTTCTACTCTTTTTTCTCTCTCATTTTCCTCATTCATCAGCTCTTCAAAGTACTCTTTCCATCTTCCCAGCACACTTCTGTCATCAGTCAATACATTTCCCTCTCTGTCCTTTATCAATCTAACTTGCTGCACGTCCTTCCCATCTCTATTTCTCTGCTGTGCCAACCTGTATAAATCATTGTCTCCCTCTTTACTTTCCAACCGAGCATACAAGTCATCATACTGTTTGGCCTTTGACACTGCTACCTTTGCCTTACGCTGTGTCTCCCTGCACTCCTGTTTACTCTTTTCGGTTTTCTCAATGTCCCACTTCTTCTTAGCTAACCTCTTCCTTTGTACACACTCCTGCACTTCCTCATTCCACCACCAAGTCTCCTTATCTACTTTCCTTCCAGATGACACACCAAGTATTCTCATACCTGTCTCCCTGATCACATTAGCTGTAGTTGTCCAGTCATCTGGAAGCACTTCCTGACCACCCAAAGCCTGTTTCAACTCCTCCTTGAAGACAACCCAACACTCTTCCTTTTTCAGCTTCCACCACTTTGTCTTCTGCTCTGCCTTTGCCTTCTTCACCTTCCTCACCCTCAGCGTCATCCTGCACACCACCATCCTATGCTGTTTGGCAACACTCTCACCCACTACTACTTTGCAGTCACTGACTTCCTTTAAATTACATCGCCTGCACAAGATGTAGTCTACCTGTATGCTCCTACCTCCACTTTTATAAGTCACCCTATGCTCCTCTCTCTTCTGGAAGAAAGTATTCACCACAGCCATTTCCATCCTTTTTGCAAAATCTACCAACATCTGTCCTTCTGCGTTCCTGTCCTGGATACCAAACCGACCCATCACTTCCTCGTCCCCTCTGTTTCCTGCACCAACATGTCCATTGAAGTCTGCCCCAATGACCACTCTTTCACCTCTGGGGGTACTCTGCATCACTTTATCTAGCTCCGTCCAGAATCTCTCCTTCTCTTCTCACTCACATCCTGTCTGTGGGGCATAAGCACTAACAACATTGAACATCACACCTTTAATTTCTAACTTGAGACTCATCACTCTGTCTGACACTCTTTTCACTTCTAGAACATTCCTGACAAACTCCTCCGTCAAGATGACTCCAACTCCATTTCTCTTCCCATCCACACCATGATAACAGCTTAAATCCTGTTCCTATGCTTCTAGCCTTGCTACCTTTCCACCTGGTCTCCTGAACACACAGTATGTCCACCTTCCTCCTCTGCATCATGTCAGCCAGCTCTCTACCTTTTCCTGCCATAGTTCCAACATTCAAAGTCGCTACTTTCAGTCCTAGACTCATGCCTTTCCTCTTCTCTCTCTGGCAACGAACACGCCTCCCGCCTCTCCTTCTTTGACGTCTTCGACCAACAGTAGTCCAATTTCCATCAGCACCCTGTTGGTTGACAGCACTGATGGCGGTCGTTGTTAACCCGGGCCTCGACCGATCCGGTATGTCATTTTTTCTTGTGATTCGCATAGTTTATTTGGCATTTGTTTTACGCCGGATGCCCTTCCTGACGCAACCCTCTGCATTTATCCGGGCTTGGGACCTGCGTGAGGGAGAGACACTGGTTTGCCCCCCCCCCCCCCCCCACGGCTGCATGACATGTGTACGTGTATATAATATCAATAAATACATATTCAACACTATAAATGCTTAAAATACCAATTAAACATGCAAAAATAATGCGTAAGATGTAAATAAAATATAAATACAAGCACATACAGATATGCGTACGCTCACACAGATGGGCATGCACACACTCAGATGCAAACCTCACATAAAAATGTAAGTAGTTTTGATGGGGGGTTTTGAGAGTTTTTTGTTTTTGCTTGTTTTGTGACATTTTCCTTAACTTTTTCTCCTATTCTTCCTTAATGTTCTTATTTTTTTAATTGGATGAATATTAAAAAAAAAAAAAAAAAAAAAAAAAAATGCGACGCACTGAAGCCGCATGAATTGAAACGCGAAGTAGCGAGGGATCCTTGTATTGCTTTTGCACTGGCTTATCTCTGCCATCTTTAGAGATTACTGGCCATTTGAAAGGCTCTTCAAGAACTGTCATAAACTGCTCCAACATCAAAACAAAGTGCTCACTCACACACACACACACACACACACACACACACACACACAGACACACACACACACACACACACACACACACACACAGACACACACACACACACACACACACACACATAAATGCAGAGTCTGGCTAAGCTCCAGTTACAGACTTCTTTGGTATTTCAAAGAGGGAGAACACAAGGCCTTCTCTACTCCTCCACAAAAATTCAGAGAAAAACTATGCCTGCTGACTGATATCTAACCATGAACACAATTCTCTAAATGCCACATTCATTCTGTTTACTAAAGACTTCTGTGTAGTGAAAAAACTCATGTCAAAAAGAAACCCCAGGAATGTAAATAATTCTATTTGAGAATAACATTATTGGTGTTTCATGAAGTACTGTAATGCACTGTTGTCAGCATTATGCCTGAAGTCATTCTAATGACTAACTCAGGCAGTGATCTCCAGTGATGATCTGGCACGCATGAAGTCATGAAGTGTACTTCCATAGTGTTTGTGCTTGATATACAGTATATACAGTATATATAATGTACTGTATTATAAAATGCTATGTTCTGCTGACTCACCTTTTAGAAGATGTCAAATATCTCGTTAAATATGCAGAAAAGTTTTTGTACTTTCTTATTGTAAGTTACCACATCATGGTGCCACCTCTCTGTTTTATGGAAAAAAAAAAGAATAAAGATTTTTCCACGTTACTGTGTTATATAGGCATAAATCAGATATCAGCAGATGACTGGAAAATGGTGGAAATAATGCCAGCTTGGAAACAAACAACCATGCTAAACTGCAAGTGTGTATACAGTACCTTCTTCTTAAAAATATAGATCTGTTCCGAGTCTCCCTCTGGTGGCTGGTGGCTTATAATAATTGAAACACAGTCGATCACTCATTTTAGGGGCAGTGGTGGTCTAGTGGTATAGGGCGCTGGATCGCTGATCCAAAGGTTGGGGGTTCGAGTACCACTCTCCACAAGGTTGTCACTGTCCAGTTCGGCTAACTGGGTTATCAAAAGCGGGCCATGTCTCTCACTGTCTATGGTGAGAGGCATGTAAAAGAACCATTGCTGACTTTCGTAAAGAGTAGGCTGCAAAGTCGTCCGCGTGTTTCTGTCCCTTGCTAAAAGGGTTATGACAGGAAGGGCATCTGACGTAAAAAAAAAACCTCTGCCAAATCAAAACGTGCGAATCAGATGATTCGCTGTGGCGACTCCTGAGTAAAAGGGAAAAAGCCGAAAAGAAGACAGACAGTCAATCACTCATTTGCCGGCCTAGACTCCCTGAACAGCTCACTGACCATTACAGGGCCAACACACACCACCATTCACACACACACATAGTGGCTATTCTAAACAGCCAATTAGCCTAATTAGTCTTTGGACTCTGGGAAGAAACTGGAGTATCCGGAGGGAAACTGTAAAAGCATGAGGAGAACATGCAAACTCCACACAGAAATACCCAAGATGGGACCCAAACCCTGGACTTTCGTACTGTAAGTGACTACACTATGGTGCCATCCATCTCACTTAGAGTCATAATTTCAAATACTATTGCACCCATTTCTGCAGTCATGTTTGTAAGTATAGGGTAAAAGTACTGTATTTGCACTCCCACCATTTTCCATACATACAAATGCCTGTGAGTTTGGCTGAAAGACAGGCATTCAGTAAACACAAGTAACAAATGATTCTCTACATTTTTCTACAACCACTTAATCCTAATTCGGGTCACAGAGAGGCTGGCGCCCATCTCAGCCGACTCTGGGTGAGTGCAGAGTACACCCTGAACAGCTCCCCAGGCCATCACAGGGCAGAAACATTCTGATATGCATCTACTCTTGATAAAAGTCAGCAATGGTTCTTTTACGCCTCTCACCATAGACAGTGAGAGACATGGCCGGCCTTTGATAACCGAGTTAGCTGCACTAGGAAGGACAGTGACAACTTGTTGAGAGTGGGGCTCGAACCCTCCAACTTGGGATTAGTGATTCAGGCTACCACTACCCACCTAATATATAATACTAAGTCTATATATATATATATATATATATGTGTGTGTGTGTGTGTGTGTGTGTGTATACATATATGGTTTGGACATGTGCAGAGGAGGGATAGTGAGTATATTGGTAGTAGGATGCTGAGGTTGGAACTACCAGGCAGAAGGCCCAGAGGAAGACCAAAGAGAAGATTTATGGATGTGGTGAAGGCGGACATGACGGTAGTTGGAGTAAGAGTAGAAGATGCAGAGGATAGGGTGAGATGGAGGCAGATCATTTGCTGTGGCGACCCCTGAAGGGAACAGCCGAAAGGGAAAGAAGATATATATATAAGTACAGAGAAGGACAGAGGGAGCTGCATTGTGCCTTTGTGGATCTGGAGAAATGACAGGGTGCCAAGAGAGGAACTGTGGTATTGCATGAGGAAGTCTGGAGTGCTGTTGGTGTAACAGAAGAGTTCAAGGTGGAGGTGGGACTGCATCAAGGGTCAGCTCTGAGCCCCTTCTTATTTGCTATGGTGATGGACAGGCTGACAGACGAGGTTAGACAAGAATCTCCATGGATGATGATGTTTGCAGATGACATTGTGATCTGTAGTGAGAGCAGAGACCAAGTGGAGGAAAATCTAGAGAGGTGGAGGTATGCCCTGGAAAGGAGAGGAATGAAGGTTAGCCTCAGTAAGACAGAATACATGTGTGTGAACGACAAGGACCCAAGAGGAACGGTGAGGTTACAGGGAGCAGAGATAAGAAAGGTGGAGGATTTTAAGTACTTAGGCTCAACAATCCAGAGCAATGGAGAGTGTGGAAAACAGGTGAAGAAGTGTGTGCAGGCAGGTTGGAATGGTTGGAGAAAAGTGTCCAGTGTGATGTGTGATAGGAAGGTATCTGCAAGAATGAAAGGAAAAGTGTACAAGACAGTGTTGAGGCCAACGATGTTGTATGGTTTCGAAACAGTGGCCCTGGGAAAAGACAGGAGGCAGAGCTGGAGGTAGCAGAGATGAAAGTATTGAGGTTCTCTTTGGGAGTAACGAGGATGGATAGGATCAGGATTGAGCACATCAGAGGGACAGCACATGTAAGATGTCTTGGAGACAAAGTCAGAGAGGCTAGAATGAGATGGTTTGGACATGTACAGAGGAGGGATAGTGAGTATATTGGTAGTAGGATGCTGAGGTTGGAACTACCAGGCAGAAGGCCTAGAGGAAGACCAAAGAGACGATTCATGGATGTGGTGAAGGAGGACATAAAGGTAGTTGGTGTAAGAGAAGAAGATGCAGAGGATAGGGTGAGATGGAGGCAGATGATTTGCTGTGGCGACCCCTGAAGGGAGCAGTCGAGAGGAAAGGAAGAAGACTGTGTGTTGTAAAGATGCTCTCTTTTTAATGCTAAAATGAGTTTTGTTCCAAAGGTTGGAACTACCAGGCAGAAGGCCTAGAGGAAGACCAAAGACAAGATTTATGGATGTGGTGAAAGGAAAAGAAGATAAATATATATTGGGGATTTTCTGAGTAGATCCTTCCGTAGGAGAGTGCTCAATACTTTTTGGTAGAGCAAATATATATATATATATATATATATATAAAATGAATGTGATATATATATATATATCTTCTTCTTCTTTTCTTCTTCTTTTCCTTTCGGCTGCTCCCTTCAGGGGTCGCCACAGCAAATCATCCGCCTCCACCTCACCCTGTCCTCCGCATCTTCTTTTCTGACTTCAACGACCTTCATGTCTTCCTTCACCACATCCATAAATCTCTTCTTTGGTCTTCCTCGAGGCATTCTGCCTGGTAGTTCCAACCTCAGCATCCTACTGCCATACCAAACCGGCCCATCACTTCCTCGTCCCCTCTGTTTCCTGCACCAACATGTCCATTGAAGTCTGCCCCAATGACCACTCTTTCACCTCTGGTGGTACTCTGCATCACTTCATCTAACTCACTTCAGAATCTCACCTTCTCTTCTAGCTCACATCCTGCCTGTGGGGCATAAGCACTAACATCATTGAGCATTCCACCTTCAATTTCTAACTTGAGACTCATCACTCTGTCTGACACTCTTTTCACTTCTAGAACATTCCTGACAAACTCCTCCTTCAAGATGACTCCTACTCCATTTCTCTTCCCATCCACACCGTGATGAAATAGCTTAAACCCTGATCCTAAGCTTCTAGCCTTGCTACCTTTCCACCTGGTCTCCTGAACACACAGTATGTCCACCTTCCTCCTCTGCATCATGTCAGCCAGCTCTCTATCTTTTCCTGTCATAGTTCCAACATTCAAAGTCCCCACTCTCATGCCTAGACTCGTGCTTTTCCTCTTCTCTCTCTGCCTACGGACACGCCTCCCGCCTCTCCTTCTTCGACGTCTTCGACCAACAGTAGTCCAATTTCCATCAGCACCCTGTTGATTGACAGCACTGATGGCGGTCGTTGTTAACCTGGGCCTCGACCGATCCGGTATGGGGGTAATACTTCTGATTTGCATCATAAATGTTTGGCATTGGTTTTATGTCGGATGCCCTTCCTGACACAACCGTCTGCATTTCTCCGGGCTTGGGACCGGCATAAGGGGTAGAGACACTGGTTAGTGCCCCCCCCACCTCATGGCTGCATTTTATATATATATATATATATATATATATATATATATATATATATATATATCACATTTTTGTTGCAATATAGTCTAAAGTCATATGCAAAACCGGGGCAACCAAAGGACAAAGAAAGGCAGAAAACTCTCCCCCCCCCCCTAGGGTTATAAAAATCCAGCCATGTCTCTCACTGTCTATGGTGTGAGGCCTGTAAAAGAACCATTCCCTATGAAGGCCTGGCGAGCTGTCCAGGGTGTATTCTGCCCTCGCCCTGAGTCGGCTGGGATGGGCGCAAGCCTCCCCACGACCCTAATTAGGATTAAGCGGTTATAGAAAATGAAGAAAATGAACACTCTCTCTCTCTCTCTCTCTCTCTCTCGCTCTCTCTCTCTCACACACACACACACACTCACCACACATACAGTGAGTTATAATTTAGACAACAATTTCACCATTTACCATACGGCATGTGAATTTCACTTAATTTGTCCAAGCACTACCTCAGACTAAAGTCATTGTTATTGGTTTCAGGCTTTGCACTGAATACTGCTGGTCGCGCCACACACACACACACATTTCAGTGATAAATTAAAAATGGGTCAAAGATAGTTACATTTTTATTTGCATGCATGAAACTTCATTCAGTACAGTTTTTAGTCATCATTATTTAAACACATAAAACTTAGAGAGACAGGACAGGTAGTGCTAAGAACTGTTGGTAGCCCCATCTCAACCCATACACCTTGCGCTTGAAAAACTTGATGTGTGGTTTCAGCAAAATGGAATTACGACCAAACAGCTTGAGAATCACTGAAGTGGTGAAGGAAATGTTTTCGAATTTGGTGATCTTGTGAGGTAGATGTTGGGTAAGCAGGTAACTGCCCTGGCCTTGGCTCTTGCGATAATTTTTGATGGGGCTGCCTTAGATTGTATTAAGTGTATACTCATTGACCCCAGAGTTTTGAAGCCGTTGAAGGATATTATCCAGCAGGAGATAGCCACTGTTCAACCCGACATGAACCGTCAGGCAAAAACACTCTTTAAAAATTGTCTCCAAGTATATTTAGACAACGATGGTCAACATTTGGAGGATATCATCTTTAAAACATGATGTATAAACTGTATTGGCGCCACGGTGGCGGAGTGGTTCCGCCTCACAGCGAGAAGGCCTGGGTTCAATTCCCGGCCTGAGCGTTTCTGTGTGGAGTTTGCATGTTCTCCCTGTGCTGGTGTGGGTTTCCTCTGGGTGCTCCGGTTTCCTTCCACAATCCAAAGGCATGCACAGTAGGTTAATTGGCCGTTCTAAATTGCCTGTAGGTTCGCATCGTGCAGAAGGCAATGGCAAACCACTGCACTAATCCTGCCAAGAAAACCTCCATGAAGACGATAACCAGGGTGTTATCCTTTATGGTGGGTCGCCGATAGTCGTCCTACGACTCAGGAACTAGATAGATAGATAGATAAACTGTATTGAATGAAGCTTCATGTGTGCAAATTCTAATTTGATTGTCTTTATTATTATTTTTTTTTTCCATTTACCTTTGAAATTAGGGCAGTGGTGGCTCAGTGGTATAGGTGCTGGATCACTGATCCTAAGGTTGGGAGTTCAAGCCCCCTCACCACAGGTTGTCACTGTCTCCCCCAGTGCAGCTAACTGGGTTATCAAAGGTCGGCCATGTCTCTCACTGTCTATAGTGTGAAGCATGTAACACAACCAGTACTGACTTTCCACAAGAGAAGCTGCAAAGCCGTCAGCGTATTTTCGCCCTGCGATGACCTGGCGAGCTGTTCAGGGTGTACTCTGACCTCGCCCGGAGTCGGCTGGGATGGGTGCCAGCCTCCCCGCGACCCTAATTAGGATTAAGCGGTTACAGAAAATGAACCGAACCTTTGAAATTAGGAGGTTTTACTGGGCCACCCTGAATTTGCTGACTATTATTACAGTATCATACACTGCGCGGCATTAATGTTATTTCATCAACAGAGGGCATCATTGCCACGTTGACTTCTTGATTATCCACTTTTTACTTAAAAAGGTGAAATATGTAAATAGGCCATTAAAACAATAATTAAAGCTCTGGAAAAAGCGGCATGTTCTTCAACTTATGAATTACAAACTAACAATAATAACAGTATACAAAGTAGGCAGCAGAATTGTTTATATATTTTATTATAATAATTTTGCCATGTCTACACATTTATAGGTAACCTATACAAGAAAAGGTAGAAATGCATTACATTCTCAAATAATACTGTATTCCATAGAAAAGGTTTATTATTTATCACCCCTTTCTTTAGTGTTGTGAACAGCCAAATATACAAATATTCATTCCTTAGAATAAAGCAAATTATAAAATAAGTTACATGAAAGAAATTAAAGGAGCCTGTTTTTTACCTTAGATAAAATATTATAAATTCAAGACTAAGATAAGTGACAATGAGGATTACTGAATGGTGGATCGTACAGTTACTTGTTGAGCACTGACTTTCATTTCAGAAGCACATGTCATTTGGAAAATTTGTTTTCCTCGTAGAAACATTATTATTAATATGCTATATATATATATATATATATATATATATATATATATATATATATATATATATATATATATATATATATATATATATATATATATATATATAAAAGAAACTGGCAGTGGTGGCCTGGCGGTATAGGGTGCTGGATCGCTGATCCTAAGGTTGGGGGTTCGAGTCCCACTCTGCACAAGGTTGTCACTGTCTCTTCCCCCCCCCAAGTGCAGCTAACTGGGTTATCAAAGGCCGGCCATGTCTCTCACTGTCTATGGTGAGAGGTTCATGTAAAAGAACCATTGCTGACTTTCGTAAAGAGGAGCTGCAAAGCCGTCAGCGTGTTTCCGCCCCTTGCTAAAGGGTTGTGTCAGGTAGGGCATCGTCGTAAACTCCTATGACAAATCAAACATGAGAATCAGATGATTCGCTGTGGTGACCCCTGAAAAAAAAAAAGGGAACAAGCAGATAGGAAAAGAAGGTATAGAAAAAAGAAACATATGTTTGTCGCAATATTAAATACTCATAAAATCTTCGTTAAACTAAATTAGTCAAACTTTTGATCAGTGAAGTTTTTGCTAGTATCATTTTTTTTCAACCTTTCTATACTATTAAAAAGTAGTTTGTTCCCATCATTTGGATATCTTGTACTGAGAGAAAGAGAGATTTCCTTTCGGCTTTTTTCCCTTTATCAGGGGTCACAACAGCGAATGATTTGCATGTTTGATTTGGCGTAGGTTTTAATATCGGATGCCCTTCCTGACACAACCCTTTTAGCAGGGGACAGAAACACGCTGACGGCTTTGCAGCTACTCTTTACGAAAGCCAGCAATGGTTCTTTTACATGAACCTCTCACCATAGACGGGGCCGGTGGCGTAGTGGTTAGGGTGCTGTGCTCATGATCGGGAGGTTGTGAGTTCGAATCCCACTGAGACCCTCACTGTGCTAAGACCCCTGGGCAAGGTCTCAACCACAAGTGTGCCTCTGTTCACCCAGCAGTATAAATGGGTACCAGTAAAATATACTGGGAAGGTAACCTGCGATGGACTAGCGTCCCATCCAGGGGGAGTTGAACTCCTGGTCGCTTCATGCTACAGAAACCGGGGATAAGTACCGGCCTGATGAGCCACGAGGCTAAGCCACTAGGCTTGGGTGTAAAAACCCAACAGACTTACCTCTCACCATAAACAGTGAGAGGCATGGCCGGCCTTTGATAACCCAGTTAGCTGCACTGGGGGGGCAGTGACAACCTTGTGGAGAGTGGGACTCGAACCCCCAACATTAGGATCAGTGATCCAGCGCCCTATACCACCAGGCCACCACTGCCCCCATTTGGATATCTTGAACTGATACTGTATAAAATTGTTGCCTGGTTGCATTTGACAGTGGGAGCAGGTCCTCCTCATTTGTCATAGCATTTCTACATTTTTTACCTCTTTGTTTATTTGTGTGTGTTGTATAGTCTATACAAGAAAATAGCAAACAATGCCTAGTTGTTAAAATGTGTATTAATAAAACATTTTTAATTACATTTTTTGATTGTATATATATATGTATATAATGTATACTGTATATATAAGGAGTCCACTTTCAAATCCTGCTACATCAAGTTTTGTCATTCATTTTCTAAACTGCTTAATCCTAATCAGGGTCACAGGGAGGCTGACGCCCATCTCAGCCATCTCTGGGCAAAGACGGGGTACTGCCTGGACAGCTTGCCAGACTATTACAGGGCCAACACTCACACTCACATTCACACCTATGGTTGATTTGGAACAGCCAATTAACCTACTGTGCATGTTTTTTGAACTGTGGAAGGAAAAGAGAGTACACATAGAAAACCCACACAAGCACCTGGAGAACATGCAAACCCCACACAGAAAAGCCCGAGCTGGGAATCAAACCCAGGACCGTTTTGCTGTGAGGCACACGTGCTAACCAGTGAGAACCAGTACACCACCATACCACCCATCAAGTTTGTTTGTTTGTTTTTTTTAAATGTCATTTCCCTTTGCCTCTTTTTCAAGCACCCACCCATCACTGATGGCTTCAGTTTGAAAACCTGCTAGCTCATGTTCTAAATTGGAGCAGATCAAAACTATGAGCAGAGATTTAGTAGGTTTTGTAAGTGGACTCTGGACTCCTCTCTCACACACACACACACACACACACACACACACACACACACACACCTGATCTGATACACCTATGTGTGATAAGAGCATTTTAACTGGGAAAATATATGGTGGTGTCGTAAGTTTCTTCCTCTACTGAAATATGTTACTCATATCTTTTGTTTGATGAGTAAAAATGTGTTAATTTATGTGTTTAATTATAATTAAATCATTTTCTTTTCCAGAAGTAAACAAACAAAAAAACTAAGATTGATCATTGTTATGTGACCATTTCTTAATAAAGAGTTGACTATTTAATGGGCACCCTAATTTTTTTACATGACTGTATGTGTGTGCGCGTATATGCGTGTATATATATATATATATATATATATATATATATATAGATATAGATATATATATATATATAGAGAGAGAGAGATCAGACTCTCAAAAGTCCTTATCCCACCCAGAAAGTTCATCGGGAGGTTCCTCCAGCTCAGGGGGAAACATGTCAAAATAACTGTGGTCCAAAGGCCCCTTGAGCTAGGATCAGTACAACAGTAAATTTATCAGAAAAAAATTAGAAACATCAAACATACACAGTATTGACAAAATGACATTTCAAACAAAACTAATTTTAGCATTAAAAAGAGAGCATCTTTCACCTCTCTCTTTAGTGGTGATGTTAGTTTATGTCGTCTCAGTCCTTCCCAGTTGAAGCCTTGAAACCACCTAAGAAGCAAAAAAACCATGAAATGCACAAGCTTACGCTCTACTGTAGTGATCACAACACACAGTCTTCTTCCTTTCCTCTTGACTACTCCCTTCAGGGGTCGCCACAGCAAATCATCTGCCTCCATCTCACCCTGTCCTCTGCATCTTCTTCTCTTACACCAACTACCTTCATGTCCCCCTTCACCACATCCATAAATCTTCTCTTTGGTCTTCCTCTAGGCCTTCTGCCTGGTAGTTCCAACCTCAGCATCCTACTACCAATATACTCACTATCCTCTGTACATGTCCAAACCATCTCATTCTAGCCTCTCTGACTTTGTCTCCAAGACATCTTACATGTGCTGTCCCTCTGATGTGCTCATTCCTGATCCTATCCATCCTCATTACTCCCAAAGAGAACCTCAACACTTTCATCTCTGCTACCTCCAGCTCTGCCTCCTGTCTGTTTCCTCAGTGCCACTGTTTCTAAACCATACAACATCGCTGGCCTCATCACCGTCTTGTACACTTTTCCTTTCATTCTTGCTGATACTCTCCTATCACACATCACACCGGACGCTTTTCTCCAACCATTCCAACCTGCCTACACATGCTTCTTCACCTCTTGTCCACACTCTCCATTGCTCTGAATTGTTGAGCTTAAGTACTTAAAATCCTCCACCTACTTTATCTCGGCCCCCTGTAACCTCACCGTTCCTCTTGGGTCCTTCTCATTCACACAAATGTATTCTCTCTTACTGAGGCTAACTTTCATTCCTCTCTTTTCCACAGCATACCTCCACCTCTCTAGATTTTCCTTCACTTGTTCTCTGCTCTCACTACATATCACAATGTTCTCTGCAAACATCATAGTCCATGGAGATTCTTGTCTAACCTCGTCTGTCAGCCTGTCCATCACCATAACAAACAAGAAGGGGCTCAGAGCTGATCATTGATGCAGTCCCACCTCCACCTTGAACTCTTCGGTCACACCGACAGCATACCTCACAACTGTCTTACATCTCTCATACATGTCCTGCACCACTCTAACATACTTCTCTGCCACTCCAGACTTCCTCATGCAATACCACAGTTCTTCTCTTGGCACCTTGTCATATGCTTTCTCCAGATCCACAAGGGCACAATGCAGCTCCTTCTGACCTTCTCTGTACTTCTTTATTAACATCCTCAAAGCAAACATTGCATCTGTGGTGCTCTTTCTTGGCATGAAACCAAACTGTTGTTCATAAATGCTGACCTCTGCCCTTAGACTCACTTCCACTATTCTTTAACTTCATTGTATGGCTCATCAACTATCACTCTGTAGTTGCCACAACTCTGCATGCCTCCCTTGTTCTTAAAAATGAGCATCAGCACACTCCTCCTCCATTCCTCCGGCATCATTTCACTCTCTCACCTTGTTGAATGCTCTTGTCAGAAAATCTACTGCACACAGTGAAACCATTAAATTTCAATGTAAGAGAATGTATAGTACATACAGCTGACCATCATATGTCATATATACAGTGATCCCTCGCTACTTCATGCTTCAATTTCTGCGGCTTCAGTACATCCCGGGTTTTTCAGAAGGCCGTGGCTGCCCGTACGGCATCGTACGGGATTTATTTTTTGCTATCCGTACGGCAATCCTTTTGCACCTACTGGAAGTGAGGTTAATCATTGTGTAAGTTCAGCAGACAATTCCTGTGTAACGCTAACCCTAACCCCTAACCCTAACCCTGATGAAAATTTATCCCCGACATGGAACACATGGTCTTCTTTTTCATTTTGACCACATGACTGATGTCAGCTCCCGCATGTGTGAAGTCTCATTTTTGAGATGCCGTACGAATAGCAAAACATCGTAGGAATACGGTACTGTACAGGTAGTCACTTCATTGTCAGAAATATTAATAATCAAAAAAAATTTAAATAAGGAAAATAAGGAAAATAGGGAAAATTTTAAGGAAAATGCCACAAAACAAGGCCAATTATGCAAAATAATAATAAGAAAAAAACCCAAACAAGCAAAAACAAAAAACAACCCCCCCCCAAAAAAAAACAAAAAAATACTTACATTTTTATCTGAGGTGTGCATCTGAGTGTGTGTGTGCATGCATCTGTATGTGTGTGTATTTATATTTTATTTACATCTTATGCATTATTTTTGAATGTTTAATTGTTATTATAAGCATTTTTAGAGTTGTATATGTATTTATTGCTATTATATACACATACATGTACGTATACGTCAGTTGGAGGGTCGTCCTACTTCACGGAATTCGGCAGTTGAAGGGGGTGTCTTGGTCCCCATTAATTGCAGAAAGTGATTTTATTAATGTATTAATTGGTTAATATATATGACATGGGATATGGATAAGGATTCCTATTAAAGTTGATGGTAAGTACAGTATATAAATTAAGGTGACTATACATTTTATCCAGTTGTTTAATCATGTAGTCATTACCAGGTGCTGGTTACAGCATTTCATAAACTGCTGACCTCCTTGGGGTTTCATACGCAATATTTATGGTATGATTCTTACCCTTTCTTTTCAATTTTGATCTCAACAATAACTGAAGGTCTTGATCTATACCTGCATGACTCTGGCACATAATTAGGTGATTAGATAACTGTATGAATCTGAAGGTGTACAGGTATGCTTATTAATATACAAATATAATAATAAAATTGTATTAATGCCTAGTGATGGCCACGTGATCTGTCCATGGTATACCCTGCCTTTTCCTAGAGTTGACTGACATGAGCACCAGTACCCCGCAACCTTAATTAGTATTAAGTGGTTCAGAAAATGAATGAATGAATTATTTTCACAAAAATTTTATGTTTTTCATCATCAGTATAAACTTACTTCATGCAACACACTGTCATGAAGATGCTACGAGAAATGTAAAGCAATAGCTGCTAAGCTAGTTCTGGATATGGTTGCCTGCAGGTCTTAAGCAGAGCAATTGCATTTCAGGCGCCAGTATTATGACGGTTGCTAACACATCAGCCAAGTATTTTAGCATCACCCTTTTCTCTGTAGCTGAAGCTGGCATTCTGCTGAAGCTGGCAACAGCTGTGCGGCTCATTCCGGGCTCTAATTGTTCCCTCTGTGAATGTGTTCAAGGTCTAGTTTTGCCAGAGAGGGATAATTTGGAGATGGTTTCTATCTGCTATACATTGTGCTAGGATAAACCAAGCGAGGCAGACCTGAAGCTTGTTTAAATTGATTAACAGGCTGCATAGGAATTTGAAAGAGTTGTTCGTATACTTCAAATGTTGGCATGAGTAAAGTTGCCTTGAAAATAAATCAATTCTGGATATTCGAGGCAATGGTATACCAAAAACGGTGCTATCTGTTATAATCTCACTTCACCAAGCCGGACTTTTATTAGTAAAACATAGCATAACATAGCTTTGCCTTCACTCTGAGTCAGCTGAGAAGGGTGCCCACCTCTCCACCACCCCAATTAACATTAAGCGGTTCAAAAAATGAATGGATGACTGATAACGTACTTGTGTTTCTTGATGTCCATGATGCCATTTTTCTTATTGCCAAGTCGTTCTGCAGGATTCAGCCTGAATGTAATACAGACAGAAAGCAGTAATTAAGGGAAACAGAACCAATTCACAATTATTTATATAATGTTGGGATAATATTGGGAATATTTTTGTCGTATAATTGTTTTAATATATATATATATATATATATATATATATATATATATATATATATATATATATATATAAAATTATATATATATCCATAAATACATATATGTATATAATTATATATATATATATATATATATATATATATATATATATATATATATATATATATATATATATATACATAATTCAGTCAATGACTGTCCTCCTTTCCCCTGATTGGTTGAGCTGATGTCCCGCCCCTTTTTCCTCATTCGCGCACAAGTTGTCAATGAGCCTCTTTTTTGGTGTGTGTTTTAATTACCAGTTAAGCTCTATGATACCACTCAAATGCTATGTGTCTTTTCTGGATAAGCGATAGAAAACGCTGGATGTCTCTTCTGAAGAAATAAGACTTTCTCCTGAGAAATGATGGTTTTCTCTGAACTGTTGTATTAAAATCTTTTTCAATTATTATTCCAGTACAGTACCTAAGTTCATGTTTATGCGTGAGATTTTATGTTCTGTAGCATGTTTAAGAAACAAACCAAAAGGATAAACTTTATTACAGTACTCGTCATGTCCTTTTACATTGAAGTTGGAGTGACGTCTCCAAGATGACGCTGCCCAGAGGGTGACGTTGCGGAGTTCTCAGAATCAAATTGTTTCTTTGTTCGTTTTAATTTGTTTTATTTGTTGTTTTGTTTGTTCATGTTTTGCACTATGCTCATCTATGACCGGTCGACTCTACTACAGCTATAAGATTCGAGTATCTTTGGGCGTGTATAACTAAGCACAGCTAATATGCTATTAGCAGAGCTAGCATGCTATTAGCAGAGCTAATATGCTATGGTAGGCAGCTCAATGCGAACCGCACCCCAGCTACCAAGAAGCCCAGGCGGGAAGGGGCCGAACGACGACTCCGGCGCTTGGGATTGCAGGGGATGAAGGCCGTGTAGCCTCGCCTCATTGGGTGTACGCTCCTTGAGCCATGTTTCACAGAAACCCAGTCCTGTAGATCCCTGTGTGCTGCAATCTGAGCATGAAGCTCGTCCATCTTGTTTCGCAGGGACAGAACATTTTCAAGCAGTATGGCCGGAAGTGCTAATCAAGCCTCTGAGAACTCCGTCTGGGCGGTTAGCATTGAGCTCCCATAGCATATTAGCTCACAATAGAAGTTGTTTTATGCTTAGTTGCCCGAAGCTGAAGCTGCTCATAGCTGTAGTAGGGTCGACCGGTCATAGAGGAGCATAGTGCAAAACATGAACAAACAAATAAAACAAATTAAAACGAACAAAGAAACAATTTGACTCTGAGAACTCCGCGACGTTGTCCTCTAGGCAGCGCCATCTTGGAGACGTCACGCCAAGATGTCACTCCAAGTTCAATGTAAAGGGACATGAAGAGTAATAAAATTTATCCTTTTGGTATCATTTGTTAAACATGTTACAGAACATAAAATCTCATGCACAAACATTCTCAGAATTAACTTCGGTACTGTACTGTACTGGAATAATAATTGAAAAAGACTTTAAAACGAGTGCTTTACAAATCATAAATAAAAATAAGAGTAAAAATTGAAAAGTTTTTTTTAATCATTACTATATTTTACTGCATTAATACTGTATTAATGAGTAAGACTGTCAATAGAATGTGT
>CM045736.1:47611395-47673895 GCA_024760905.1 Plotosus lineatus
TATAACCGGAATGTGAGCCCTAGTATTCAAAAAGTCGCTTACTCTCTGTCCACCACCAAACATTGGGTGTCATTCTCCTTTGCAATGATGTTAGCTGAACGAACATCCTCGCTAAATGATAAAAAACAAACAAACAAACAAACAAAAAAAACAAATAAACTTCGATATGTATGCAACTTAATAATACAACTTGAATCATTTGAAGTTTTCTAAATTGTGATAAAGCGTGAAGAGGTTTAGAAAAATGCATTGTGTGAAAATGCCTTCTCAGAGGAATAGCATTCTGCCGCTTGCATCCTCTCATTAATCAACACTCGGACAGCTTTTGCAGCAAAAACAAAATAAAGTCGAACCAAAGCATTTAAAATTAGTTGACAGTGGCGTAGTGTGCTAATGCACACTTGCCTTACAGAAAAAAGGTTCTGGGTTTGAGCCCCACAGTCGGTATGAGAGTTTCTGTGTGGAGCACATTTGGCAAACTGACTATATGAAAATGGCCCTAGCCCAGTTATTCTCAATTATTTTCTGTGGCGCCCCCTCTAGGAAGAAAACAAACATTTCACGCCCAACCGCTCGGCAAGTGACTATAAATAATATTACTATTTGTCGATAAAATTGTTATTCGTACACCTCTGCATAACATTGTATTTTTATTAACATTAAAAACAAAAAGAAAGAAATATAGTTCAACGTACAATCAAGAAAAACTTCATTAACATTGTTTTGTAATCTGTAATAGAAAAGATTTAAAGTGTATCAATGTGCGTAAAATAATAATAATAATAAAAAAAACATCCTTATTTAAACTCATGTAACTTACTTATGTCTTAATATCTCCGTCTCTCCACCTTTCTCTTCGTTCCTGTTAGAAATTTTTCCGGGTTGTTTTTTGAGGTGTTGTTGACTGCACTTCATATCGTTTGCTCGTGCAAAAAAAAAAAAATGCTACACCATAGCGCGACAATGAGAGCACCACTGCTAACTAGTGGAGTGGAGGTGAAATTACACTTAATTTTCTTACACTATTCCAGAAAAGCATGTTCCACATGGTCATACACGCCCTCTGGCATCATACCGCACCGCCCAAGAGGGGTGTGCCCCACTATTTGAGAAGTACTCAGCATCTCTTCTCTTCGATAAAGAGATGACTAAGGTACTAGCTGAGACTATGGGTCAAGAATGACTAAATGGCAGAGTGATGTTACACTGACAAAGAAGTGTATGTGTAATTAAATCAATGCTGAAAAAAATAAATAAATAAGGAAACAGCCAAACCTTATCAGAGCTTTTTCTCCAAAATAATCTCCTACTCCAAGGGTCTTAATCTCTTGTGGTTCAGGAAAGCCCTCTGTGCTCTGTGTTACTGAAACCTGTATGTATAACAATAACTGTTTTACTTGGGTGACCCAAAAAAGAAACCTTTCAAAAGTAAATTAGAAAAGGTTAAAGATAACTGAATAATTATTTGCACACATAAAATCCTATTCAATACATGCACATGGACGGCAAACTCTTGAAACCCTTAAGGTCGCTGTTCAGCAGTTTTGGTATTCCCCCAACATGACCTGTCCAGCCATGGAAGCCTTCAGAAATCACTTCCAGGCATGTATAGACTTTGACAACCACCATCTGGAGGATGTCATCTACAGAAATGATGTTTAAGGCTTTTTTTTTTTTTTTTAAATTTCAGAATCGGTGATTATTTCCAATTGTGAGGTATTTTTATTTAAAATATAGATGTAATAAGATGGTAGATTACATTGTAGATTTATTTGAATTTTAAAAATTACTGTAGCATCCCCATCCTTTTTTAAATTAAAATTTTTTTTTTTTTTTTTTTATCGCAGAATCTTACCGTTCCTTTAGCAATAATGAAGAAAGTGTTCCCCTCCTCACCCTCACGAATAATGTACTCGCCTTTGTCAAAATAATCCTACAATTAAGATAAGACAAATTAAGCATCACAGTCCAAATATGTTAATGAAATAATAAAGCGCAAAAAAGTTAAAAGGTTTTGAACACCTACAATTTCTAGACAGTCAACAATTTTGGCAAGTTTCTCCTCTGGTAGGTCCTTCAGTAAAGACACACTGAACAACAACAACAACAACAACAACAAACAGGTTATGAATACTTCTAGCAATAGTCTACTACTAATGGTATAATTATTTATTCATGTTGTGGGACCTTGTTTACACAGTCACATCATGGGACTTGTCTTCCTTATAAGGACAAAATCTAAATCTGCATAATGGAAATTGTTACCTTTTAAGGTGAAGACATGTTTAAAAGGGCCAGACATTACCAGACATTAAATAAACATGAAATACAGTGTTATTTCCTCGAAATTAAATTTAATTGGTCATGATGTCTTTCAGAAACCATTTGCTTACTTTGGTATGCAAGTGTCAATAAACCCTGAACTGGGTGTGATGATATTGATAAACATAAACTTAAAGTTCTACAAGTTCTGTCAATCATGCAATCCTGTTATTTTTATTGAATGCAGACAGAACCCAAACAAGTTGGAAAACAGTTGGATAAGAGACACTACGAATGTGAGCTTTGTGGTTTTTGTCAGGAAAGCTCTCTATTCAGCCAATAGGAATTGATAATACAAGATAAAACACATACGCTATTCACGGTTGAATGGACACTTTTAAGGTTTCAGGGTCAGGTTAGGCAAGTAGTGGTTCTGGGTATACTTAGTCTCCAGGAAATTAGTGTAAGTCTATGAAGTATAAGTGCTATGAAGTTATAGCAACAAGAATGTGTGTGTGTGTGTGTGTGTGTGTGTGTGTGTGTGTATGTTGATGTCATGTAACTGCACCTGCGCAGGAAACTGAAGTACTCGGCATGTCTGGCCTGAGTTGATCTCACCATGATGCTCTGAAACATCTGCCTGTTCAGAGCCCAGATGTGGGATTGTGTCACAGCTAATATGATAGAACAAAACCATTAAATAAACAAAGAGACCGCAAATGTTTAGACAAGCATACAAATCATTCATTCATTCATTCAATCATTCATTTTCTGAACCACTTCTTAATTAGGTTCACGGGGAGGATGGTGCCCATCTCAGCCATCTCTGAGTGAGGGCAGAGTACACCCTGGACAGCCTACCAGGCCATCGCAGGGCAGAAACACACTGACGGCTATGCGGCTACTCTCGGCAAAAGACAGCAATAAGTCTTTCACATGAACTTCACAGTATAGACAGTGAAAGACATGGCCGGCCGTTGAGAACCCAGTGGACAGTGCACTGGGGTGACAGCAGTGACAGCCATTGATAGTGGGGCCCGAACACCCCAACCTTGGGGTCAGTAATCCAGCAGCACACAACTCAAGGTAGGCCAAACATGCATGAGAAGTTGCCATAGATTTGGGGCTGAAACTTAAGAGTATATATTGTTATATTGTCATGCTAAAGTTTCTCAAATTAAACATTTTTCGTTGTGAAGAAATTTAAAGAAATAAATAACACTCTAGAAGCTACTAGAAATCACTCCACTATTTGTACACGAACCCTTTTTACAGTAGCCAAACAACACATTTCACATCTGACAGCTTGACTTGTAAGTGGCCATATTTGAAACCTGTTGATTTCATTCATTCTCTGAACCGCTTAATCCTAATTAGGCTCACAGGGAGGCTGGCGTCCATCTTTTAATTAGGGCTCTTGTGTGGCGCATCAACAAAGTGCATGACTATTAACCTTTCAGGTCTCAATTTCAAATCCAGGTTCATGCCACAGCTGACCAAGACTGGGGGTCCATGGGAGCTAATTGTACAAAGCAGGGGACGATATCATACACTCACTTTCCTGTCACTCACAGGTCGCCAGGTAATAATGGGTGTCTGTGAGACCACCCAGAAATACGCATGCACCGCAGTTCAAAAAGAGGCAGGTGGCGAGCATCACATGTGCATATGCTTTCAGCTCTCCCTGGGTGGTGGTGGTTGTGTGATAGGGAAGGCAGTGATGGGTGGGAATTGGATACAACTAAATTAGGGAGCAAATTGTGGAGGTGGTGGTGGTGGTGGTGGTGGTGGTGGTGGGTGGTGGTAGTGTAATATAATTAACCATCTCTACTCATGACACACTTTAAACAGCAAAACTATAAATTAAATATAAGTAATTGGTTTGAAAAACAATTCTGGAACTGACTTCTTTTAAGTCTAGATACAGATACATGTAACCTACCAGTGATTTATGGAAGAAAAAAAAAAAATCACACTCAAAGATTTGGTCTTCAGTTCAGTTCGGTTCATTTTCTGTAATCGCTTCATCCTAATTATGGTGGCGGGGAGGCTGGTGCCCATCCCAACCAACTCAGGGCGAGGGCAGAGTACACCTTGGACAGCTCGCCAGGCCATCGCAGGGCGGAAACACGCTGACGGCTTTGCAGCTACTCTTGTCGAAAGTCAGCAATGGTTCTTTTACAGCCCCCACCATAGACAGTGAGAGACATGGCCGGCCTTTGATAACCCAGTTAGCTGTACTGGGGGGGACAGTGACAACCTTGTGGCGAGTGGGACTCGAACCCCCAACCTTTGGATCAGCGATCCGGCGCCTTATACCACTAGACCACCACTGCCCCCTGATTTGGTCTTCATTTGAGCTGATAGTTTTCAATCCACCATTCTGACCTGACACATCATAAGCGATACAGTGGTACCTCACTTTACGAAATTAATCCGTTCCAGCACCTTTTTCGTAACCTGCATTTTTCGTAAATTGAACCGCATTTTACATGTAAAACCCGTGATTCGTTCCAAGGCTCCCAATACTAACCCCTGAACCCTTTAAAAATTATAAAAGCATACCTTTTAAAACCTCCTTCTGCTTCAATATCATACCAATGGTAGACGGGTTTGGCCATATTCCTTTGTAATATCACTCGAGCCCGTTTCTTCTTCTCACTCACACTGGAAATCACACGTGTGTGTGTGTGTGTGTGTGTGTGTGTGCATGTGTTGACCATGTCTTCTTAGCAGAGTTATAATCTTACAAATGTTTTTGCAAACATTTTGTAATTCTGTCCTTTACACGAATAGCATCATGGTGGATGCAGCTCGATAATAGCCATTGGGATGGATCTGCATCATCCCGCTTAGCCGATGGGAGGCCAGTGGGGTGGGATGTTGGGAGATGGACAATGGAAAGTAGCTGCGTCATCACTCCTAGCCAATGGGAGGCCAGCGGGGCGGGATATTTTAACATCATTGATGGGAGAGCAGTTCGTGCATTGTTTGAATGCCGCGTTTGAATTTTTCAGATGGCGCTTTAGTAATGTGAACTTGTTTCGTATCCAGAGACAAACATTTTAGGAAAATGCTTTCGAAACCTGCATTTTTTGTTTGGTTAGACTTTCGTAAAAGTGAGGTACCACTATACTTGAGAAAGCTTCTGTGCTGTAGACAGCATGTTCATGGTAGATTATTTAGTATATATATATATATATATATATATATATATATATATATATGTATATATATATATATATATATATATATATATATATATGTATATATATATATATATATATATATATATGTATATGTATATATATTTATATATATGTATATATATATATGTATATGTATATATATTTATATATATATATATATATATATATATATATATATATGTATGTATGTATGTATGTAGTATATATATATATATATATATATATATATATATATATATATATATATATATATATTACCCTTTCCCCAAATGTGTTTGTAGGAGAAATAAAAGTAGATAAAACAAAGAAATAATGTCCAATCAACTACAATAACAGACAACAGAACCCTATAATTGGTGTATTTTTTTGTGTTCGTAACCTTCTAAACTAATGTCATATCCAGCATTTACTGTCAAAACCAAACATTCACCTTTAACAGTGGCAGTTCTCTTGCAGTTGTACAGAATTGCCAACTCTCCAAAAGCTGTTCCAGGCCTCATCTGCCCCAGGAGCTTCCCATTTTGCATCACTTCCAAAAAGCCCTCTGTGCACTCACACAACAACATGAAGTAAAAAGCAGTAATATTATAGCCTGATAATAATTTTTTAAATCATTCACAATGAATAAAATACTGTCATAAAATTCCAAAGCTGACCTGCAAGCACATAGAGGTAATTCCCAGGCTCTCCTTCTTGGATCACCAGCTGATTGGCTCCAAATATCTTCTCATACATGCAGTCTACCATCTCACGTGTGTGCTGAGGTTCTAACTTCTTTAAAAAGTCGTTGTTCATGATGGCCTCATTGATCAGTTTTTTGGTGCTACACAAAAGACAATGTGAATGTAGATTGTTGACTGGGATTCAGAGACAGCTGAATAACAGATCGTATCGATTTTCAAAAATTAATCTGAAATATGAATATTCATCATCGACACTACAACACAAATCACTCACAGAGCTGTAATCTAGGGTCGTTGGGCTATTAGTAAAAAAATTGGTAAATTTATCGGTGTGGCCAACCAATAGATACAAGATCACCAAACCTGCCATTGTCTGTCTGTCTGTCTGTCTTCCTTTCAGCTTTTTCCCTTTTACTCGGGAGTCGCCACAGCGAGTCATCTGATTCGCACGTTTGATTTGGCAGAGGTTTTTACGTCGGATGCCCTTCCTGTCACAACCCTTTTAGCAAGGGACAGAAACACGCTGACGACTTTGCAGCTACTCTTTACGAAAGTCAGCAATGGTTCTTTTACATGAACCTTTCACCATAGACAGTGAGAGACATGTCCCGCCTTTGATAACCCAGTTAGCCGCACTGGGTGGGGCAGTGACAACCTTATGGAGAGTGGGACTCGAACCCCCAACCTTTGGATCAGTGATCCAGCACCCTATACCACAAGACCACCACTGTCCCATCACCAAACCTGCCATTAATGTACCAAAATCAGGAGCAAGTATACACCAATGATTTCAATCTTAATGATATATGTTGCCTTTGGGGTACTTTAGGTACCTTGTGGTCACCAAAATCTGCAACACACTGGATTATTTAAAATTTTTATGTAAACATACAAGTAGATAGGGCGCAGGATCGTTGATCCTACGGTCGGGGGTTTGAGTCTCCACAGGGTTGTCACTGTCCCCCCCCAGTGCAGCTAACTGGATTATCAAAGGCGGGCCATGTTTCTCACTGTCTATGGTGAGAGGCATGTAAAAGAACCATTGCTGACTTTGGTAAAGAGTAGCTGCAAAGCCATCAGCGTGTTTCTGTCCATTGCTAAAAGGGTTGTGACAGGAAGAGCATCCGACGTTAAAAAAAAAACCCATGCCAAATCAAAATGTGCGAATCAGATGATTCGCTGTGGCGACTCTCGAGAACGGGAAAAAGCCGAAAAGAAAAGAAGATACGCGGGAAAGGAATCTAACTTTTCAGGTTGAAGAAAGTCTTCGTTCAGTTATTCTGTCTGAACAAACAAGAATGTGTGCTTTAGGTAAGTATTCGCAGTATCGATAAACTGCATACTATGATAAACTGATATTCTGTATGTGTACATTACGCTATTTTTTTCTTTGTTTCTTTCTCCACCAGGGCTCCTCTCATTACCACATCTAAAAGAATATTAGCCTAAAATGGAACTTCTGAATGAATTAGAAGTGAGATTTGTATGCCTGCTTCATGAAAACAGTAATGATCCTGCCCAGTGCATACAGATGGCCCGCCCATTGTGTTCTTCAGCCTCTCCAGCCCCCTTATAGTGTGTTATGGTAATCCATGCTTTTGTGCTTAATCTGAGAGCAAGACACTACAAAGCTTTCTGCTCTGTCCCTCTTAAAGCAAGTCACCATCTTGTATTGTGACTTGAATAAGAAATTATGAAATATGGCTCATGTGTTTTATGACCAAAGCTGTATACTGAACTCACCTTGAGTCTTTACGGATCCGTGTTCTCTCTACGGACACATGATGGTCCCTGTGACCAGTGTAGAATTCTCCAGATGTAGGCTCCGCTGAAACCCCCTCCTTGGCTTTGAGACGCCGGTGAACCTCTACAGCCACTCTGTGGAAGCGGGTTGAACCCTGATTAATAACGCTGAGCAGCCTGTGACTGTGCCTCCCTGGTGGAGAGCGGCCCAGGTTGTTGTAGCCGATAGCATCCTGAAGCTTGTCAATTTGAGACACTTTGGCGTCAAGTTCCCTCTGTAGGGCCTGCAGCCGAAGCTCCTGGGCTCTTCGCTCATGCTCTCGGCGGGTTAACTCCTCCTCAAGCCAGGCTACTCTCAGCCTTAGCTGTTCAGATGATTCCCACACCGGTGACTCTTTAATTCCTGAAGCCAAGCATGTCTCCTCCAGCCGAGGGGCTTTGATTGAACCATTCCCCATGGCCACCGAGTCACTTCGCACCATAGAGAGAGCTTCAAATGGCAGAACAGCTCGCTGTGTAGCTAGTGACCTCTGTAGAGTCATATAGAGTTCATTCTCTCAAAACAACAGCTTTCACTCAGAACTATATCAATTATATATATATATATATATATATATATATATATATATATATATATATATATATATACATATATATATATATATTTGTGTGTGTGTATATGTGTTTATATATATATATATATATATATATATATATATATATATATATATATGTGTGTGTGTATGTGTGTATATGTGTATATATATATATATATATATGTGTGTGTGTGTGTATGTGTGTATATGTATATATATATATATATATATATATATATATATATATATATACATACACACACACACACACATATATATATATATATATATATATATATATATATACATATATACACATATATATATATATATATATATACACACACACACATATATATATATATATATATATATATATATACACACATATATATATATATATATATATATATATATATATATATATATATATATATATATATATATATATATATATACACAGGGATCCCTTGCTACTTCGCGCTTCAATTCATCACATCTTTTTTTTTTTTTTTTAAATATTCATCGAATTAAAAAATAAGGAAATTAAGGAAGAATAGGGGAAAAAGTTAAGGAAAATGCTGCAAAAACAAGGCCAATTATGTAAAAATAAATAAATAAATAAAAATAAAACCCTAAACAAACACAAAACAAAAAACAACTCAAGACCTCCCATCAAAACTACTCAGATTATTTATGTGTGGGGTGCATCTGCGTGCGCGCGTCAGTATGTGTGTGTTTATGTACATTTTATTTACATTTTATACATTCCTACTTTGTGGAATTCGGTGGTCATGGGGGATCTCAGTCTCAATTAACCGCGGAAAGTGAGGGATCCCTGTATGTCTGTCTGTCTTCCTTCCGGCTTTTTCCCCCTTTTACTCGGGAGTCGCCACAGCGAATCATCTGATTCACACGTTTGATTTGGCAGAGGTTTTTACCACGGATGCCCTTCCTGTCACAACCCTTTTTAGCAAGGGACAGAAACACACTGACGGCTTTGCAGCTACTCTTTACGAAAGTCAGCAATGGTTCTTTTACATGCCTCTCACCATAGACAGTGAGAGACACGGCCCGCCTTTGATAACCCAGTTAGCCGCACTGGGGGAAATATGTATATGAAATCTGCAAAGTAGGATCACCCTCCCAACCCCCCCTCATCCCCCAACCTTCTGACTGACAAATACGAACATGTATATGTGTATATAATATAAATAAGTACATATTCAATGCTATAAATGCTTGTAATAATTAAACATTAAAATATAATGCACAAGATATAAATGAAATTTCAATACACAGAGATACAGACTTGCATGTGCACCACCTCACAACAATGTACAGTAACTAGTTTTGATGGGAGGTTTTGGGTTGGTTAGGTTTTTTTTTTTTTTGTATGATTGGCCTTGTTTTTGTGGCATTTTCCTTAACTTTTCCCCCTGTTCTTCTTAATTTCCTTATTTTTTAATTCGATGAATATTTAAAAAAAAAAATGCAATGCACTGAAGCCACATGAATTGAAGCGCGAAGTAGCAAGGGATCCCTGTGTGTATATATATATATATATATATATATATATATATATATATATATATATATATATATATATATATGACATGGTGGTTACTATGACCATATCACAGCAATCTCAGGCGTTTTAGTGTCGAATGGTCTCCCTGTGGTTGTGTGGGGTTTCCTTCCACAGACCGAAGAAATGCATACTGCGCTATTGGATTGTTTAAAAGTGTAAGGTTGTATGGTTCTGTGTGATGCCCTGCACTGGTGTGATTTGCTATTTAGGATTCACCCCACTTTTGCCCAGTGACTGCTGAGATAATACAATTAAGTGGTTTGGCAAAAGAAATGAAATATGAAATGAATGAGAACCATGAACATCATTTAACTAGGCCGTATTTTACCCTGACTTTATTCATCTCCAATATTTTCTTTATATGGCTCACCTGGGCTCAGTCTGTACATTCTGTGGCATCACGTGTTTCTTGACGTTGATACTAGTTCTGTAGACATAGTGCTTACTGCGTGGTCGAGATTTTGGTTCTAGATTTTGGTTCCAGAAGTTCAACATTTTATTTAAACATGATTATACAAATTACAGCAAAATGTAAACGTATCTTCCTTTTCAAAAAAAAAAAAAAAATAAAAAAAAAAAAATTGCACATCAGTGAGCTTCATTATTTCAGAACAGAAAAGATAACAGTTTAATCAAAAATGTACAAAATGTGCTGCTTAAGCTGCTAAATCCAATTAAACTCAATAAACATGCAGCACTGAATTTATATAAATAAGAACGTTTGTTTATGAACTATTTGTTTTAAATTTTATTTTAAGAGTGCTTAAAAATCACTGACCCCATTCCCTTACTGAAATGATCAGTGTTTAATATATTTCCAGAAATTCAAACATGCAATTCACAAAAACAAGTTTCCTACCTTCTGCTGTTGTGCTGACTCCTTTTCTGTTGAAATATTCGCGGGATGTGTGTCATTCTGGTTTGAAGCAGGAGATGAACAGCACTGTGCTGTATATGCTCTCTGAGCGCCTAGCAACCTGACAGAAGCTCGACCGTCACTGCAAGCTGCGCCTGCAGCACGACCCCTCGTGGCCACTCGACGCTATGCTCGTTTTCATTGCGGCTGCTATTCCATCAGTAACCACAAGAGGATGGAGATGGTGACCCAGTGACTCTCAGGAGGCTTGTACAGTATACTTATATTTTGTTCCAGCACTGTAGCTTCTTCCCAGTTAGAAACAGTATATATTATAGAAATATATAATAGAATAATATATTATAGAAACAGTGGCGCTGAGGAAAAGACAGGAGGCAGAGCTGGAGGTAGCAGAGATGAAAATGTTGAGGTTCTCTTTGGGAGTAATGTGGATGGATAGGATCAGAAATGAATACATCAGTGGGACAGCACATGTAAGATGTTTTGGAGACAAAGTCAGAGAGACTAGATTGAGATGGTTTGGACATGTACAGAGGAGGAATAGTGAGTATACTGGTAGTAGGATGCTGAGGTTGGAACTACCAGGCAGAAGGCCAAAAGGAAGACCAAAGTCTGCATCAAGGGTCAGCTCTGAGCACCTTCTTGTTTGCTATGGTGATGGACAAGCTGACTGACGAGGTTAGACAAGATTCCCCATGGACTATGATGTTTGCAGATGACATTGTGATCTGCAGTGAGAGCAGAGAACAAGTGGAGGAAAATCTAGAGAGGTGGAGGTATGCCCTGGAAAGGACAAGAATGGAGGTTAGCTTCAGTAAGACAGAATACATGTGTGTGAACGAGAAGGACCCAAGAGGAACGGTGAGGTTGCAGGGAACAGAGATAAGGAAGGTGGAGGATTTTAAGTACTTAGGCTCAACAATCCAGAGCAATGGAGAGTGTGGAAAAGAGGTGAAGAAGCGCGTGCAGGCAGGTTGGAATGGTTGGAGAAAAGTGTCCGGTGTGATGTGTGATAGGAGAGTGTCAGCAAGAATGAAGGGAAAAGTCCAAAGAGAAGATTTATGGATGTGGTGAAGGAGGACATGAAGGTCGTTGGAGTAAGAGCAGAAGATGCAGAGGATAGGGTGAGATGGAGGCAGATGATTCGCTGTGGTGACCCCTGAAGGGAAAAGCCAAAAGGAAAAGAAGAAGAAGAGGTATACCAAATTGCCCCTAGGTGTGTATGCGAGCAATTATTTGGCAAACTGTTCGGGTGTACCTTACCCCATACAGGGTGGGCTTCAGCCTCCCCATGACCCTAATAAAGGATGAAGTGTTTCAGAAAATGGCATGACATCACATCACATTGCAAGAAACCATTAGCGCTTATAGTTCGGTTTCCACTATTCTCCAGTCTAGCCACAATGACCCTCAAATTCTCCCTGCCTTGATAAAGTATGAGCTCCTTTCAAGAAGACTACATCCACCTTAATGCAAGCACCTGCTTGGCAACCTATGCCCCAATAGCCACAAAATCTTAATAATCTTGATAAGAATCTTCATCTAGTATCATGCAAAAAGTGAACCAGTATACCCAACCCCCCACCGGTATTTTTCAATTTTTTTTTGCCTTACAACCTGTCTACAAAAACAATATAAATGGATCTTAATAGCCCAATGTAGTGACGTTAAATTTAATTTAATAAAATACAACAAAAAAACTGGTATATTCACTTGTATTTTGATATGAAGACTCTAAATATGGTCTTGGGTCAGTGGTGGTCTAGTGGTATAAGGCGCTGGATCACTAATCCAAAGGTTGGGGGTTCGAGTCCCACGCTCCACAAGGTTGTCACTGTCCCCTTAGTGCAGCTAACTGGGTTATTAAAGGCCGGCCCTATCTCTCACTGTCTATGGTGTGAGGCATGTGAAAGAACCATTGCTGACTCTCGACAAGAGTAGGCTGCAAAGCCGTCAGCATGTTTCTGCCCTGCGATGGCCTGGCGAGCTGTCCAGGGTGTACTCTGCCCTCGCCCGGAGTTGGCTGGGATGGGCACCAGCCTCCCCACGACCCTAATTAGGATTTAGCGGTTACTGAAAATGATGAACTGAACTAAATATGATCTGGTACTGCGTGGCGCCGGTGGCGTAGTGGTTAGGGTGCTGCACTCATGATCAGGAGGTTTGTGTTTAAATCCCAGTTAGACCCTCACTGTACTAAGACTCCTGGGCAAGGTCTCAACCACAAGTGTGCCTCTGTTCACCCAGCAGTATAAATGGGTACCAGTAAAAATATACTGGGAAGGTAATCTGTGGTGGACTAGCGTCCTCACCAGGAGGAGTTGTACTCCTAGTTACTTCACGCTATGGAAACCGGGGATAAGCGCTGGCCTGATGAGCCACTGGGATCGGGTGAAAAAAAGCCCAAAGGACTTTACCTTACCTCACTACTATACTGCCCTCCATAATTATTAGCACCCGATTAAATAATACAAGACCACAATGGAAAAAAGAGGAAAATCCAACCTTCAATTCAAGTGCATTTATTCGATTGGGAAAAACCCCACATTAAGAAATAATTCATTTACTTTAAATCAGGTGTGCCACAATTATCAGCACCCCTGATGTTAATACTTTGTGCAACCTCCTTTTGCCAAAACCCCCCCCCGCAAAACTTATCTTCTCCTATAATGTTTCATAAAATGGGAAGATTTTCAATGGGGTTGAGGTCTGGGGACTAAGAGGCCACGGGAGGAGCTTGATTCTGTGTCTGGTGAACCATTTCTGTGTAGATTTGGCCACACGTTTAAGGTCATTATCTTGCTGAAAGACCCAGTGATGGCTCATCTTTAGATTTCGAGCAGAGACCACCAGATTTTGATTTAAAAAGTCCTCGTAGTTCAAAGCATTAATGATGTCATGCATCCTAACAAGGTTCCCAGAGTCTCTAAGAATAACAATCCTCCCCAGACTTCACAGTGGGCATGAGGTGCTTTTCTGCATACTCATCTTTTGTATTCTGCCAGACCCACTTAGAGTGTTGTAAAAAAGCTCTATCTTGGACTCATCTGACCAAAACACATGGTCCCAGTACTGATTCGCGAACGACAGGTGTTTTGCGTTTATGATTGAGAAAGAAAAAGGTTTTTTTTTCCCGTGCATGTCTCACAAACAGCTTGATGGTGTGTAGATGGCGTTTGAAGGTTATTTTCGAGACGTTGTGACCCCAAGATGCTACCATTTCTTGAAATTCTTCAACAGAGAGCGTTGAAGAACTTTTTATTTCTCTTACTATCCGTCTCACTGTGGGTGATGGCAAAATAACCTTGCGTCCTCATCCAAGCTTCTTTACCACTGTTCCAGTTGTTTGAAACTTCTTAATGACAGTAGATATGGGCAGGTGCAGGCAAGGGGCTATTTTCTTTGCTATTTTCAGGCCATTGCCTGATTTATGAGGGTCAACAAACATCTGTTTATTTGAATGATGTGTTTCTTTGTCTTTTCCATGTTGAAGAGTGGAATAGAAAAATAGCCTCTGTGTCGCAGCATAGTTATACCCCAGGGAAACAGAAAGTGATAAATTGCTAATTAAATGTTCCTAGATATTCTGATAAACTTTGTAAACTAATGTAGAAATTACAGAAATACTTTGAGTACAATTATTTCCTAGGAATTTTTAAGGGTGCCAATAAATTTGGAACATGTGTTTTTTTTTTTTTTTTTTTTTTTTTTTTTTTTGGAAAATAATTTCTTAGTCCAGGATTTTTTCCCCATTAAAATTGACTGGAGTTGAAATGTACATTTTTGTATAATTTTCAGTGTAAGAGTAGCGTCAACATTGAAAACAATTTATTTTAAGGCTTTTGATACATTTTAACCAGGGTGCAAATAATTATGGATGTCAGTGTAATAAACTTCAGAAGTCACACTTAAATAATTAAGGTCCGCATGTGTGCCAGCTGAGCTACACAAGATCCTAAAATATGTACACCTGATCTGAAAGGCCCCAGAGTCTGCAACACCACTGATCAAATGGTACAAGAAATCAAGTGACACCATGAAGACCAACGAGCTCTGAAAACAGGTCAGGGGCAAAGTGTGAAAAAGTTGGCTTTAAAAATATAAAAAAAAAAAATCTGAAAAGTAAAACAGAGCACCATTAAAGCTATCAGCACGTTATATTTACAGCATTTGGCAGATGCTCTTATCAGAGCAACTTACAATTTTTATTTTTATACAACTGAGCACCTGAGGGCTGAGCGCCTTGCTCAAGGGCCTAACAGTGGCGACAGTAAGGATTTAACCGCTGACCTTCATTGAGTAACCCATCACCTTAACCACGAAGCCAACACTGACCTCCGTCACACAATGAAAGGAATATTGCACCACAACAAACCTGTCGAGAGAGGACCATTCATCAAAACTTACAGACAGTGCAAGGGAGGAATTAATCAGAGGCAATAAAGAGATCAAAATAATCCCAAAAGAATTGGAAAGCTCAAAAGGACAGACTGGTATAGGTGACCATATCTTATCACCATTTTCTGTAACCGCAATCTTAATTGGGGTCGCAGGGAGGCTGGCGCCCATCCCAGTTGACTCCGTTGAGGGCAGAGTACACCCTGGACAGCTCACCAGGCCATCGCAGGGCAGAAACATGCTGACGGCTTTGCAGCCTACTCTTGTCGAGAGTCAGCAATGGTTCTTTTACGTGCCTCACACCATAGACAGTGAGAGACATGTGAGAGGCCTTTGATAACCCAGTTAGCTGCACTGTGTGTGTGAGGGGTTAACCTATGACAACCTGTGGCGAGTGGGGCTTGAACCCTCAACCTTAGGATCAGTGATCCAGCACATTTACCACTAGGCCACCACTGCCCCGACCATACCTTAGCGATGGGAATTATGGAGGAATGGCAAGAAAAAAAGTCATTGCTTTCAGAAAGAAAATGACATGATGGCATGGCCAATTTATTTAAAATGTCTAATTAAAATTTTAAATTAGTCTACATTTGGTTAGAACAAAGGAAGGTAATAATCAACCAATAAAGCACTTATTTTTTTCTGCAATGTTTTATTGAATGACATTTTTAATATTGTACTATAGATCGTAAATTGAAAACAGGTTAGCTACATGTTTAAAAAAAATAATGAAAATAAATATTTGTGTCTTACTTGTTAAGAATGACAAACAAATCATTACATCTTACTTGTTTTTAAAAAAAAAATCAATGAGAAAGCAAATATATTGCTTTATAGTTGTTAGATGTTTTACACGAATATAATGTAATGCATGAAACCAATATTTAACATGCAAGTGAATGTTCTTGTTATAATGTAACCTTAAAATGCATTATGATGTAGAAATGCCCTTATATCCTTTAAAAAAAATATTTTACTTAAAATGTGATAACCAAGAAAAAAAAGAAATTTAATAAACTACCTCCGGGTGTGCATGCTGCATGCATTGTGTATATCTACCCATATCAATGAATCTGTAGTATCATAATCTGAGAACAAAACCAGTTGAAACAGTCAGCTATACTAACACGGCAAGGTTAAAGTTGAGATCTATAGATGAGAAATTATAATAAACGGGGAATAAACTGGCATCAAAGTCTGCAGCCTAAGAGCTGATATAACAGAAATGCATTTCATAGAATATACTGTACTCCTCATACTCTCACAGCCAGGCAGGCTGAGATCAGCTAGGAAATCAAAAACATTTTTTTTTTTTTTTTTTTTTTTTTTTTTTTACAAAAGCAACACTTCATACTATATACAAATAAAGAAAAACAGTGAATGAAATGGCCACTCTGAATATTGTGTGACCTTCTACAATCTTTATACATAAAACCAGACATCATATAAAGTATAACACTGGCACTTTGAAAATTATTTTGTAAATGTTGTGAATATCCAAAGAATTCACTTTTCCTGTTTTTAAAATGTTCTTTATAGTTTGGGTGAACTCCTGACTACAGTTACAGCAGATATGGAAACCAATTTGCTATATCTCAAATTCAATAAAGCAATGAATTCTACTGATATGGTCTACATAAAAAGAAAAACAGGAAAATATAACTGACTACATACTGTCCAGTTTGAATATGCTTAGATTACAATTATACTAATTAGCAATCTGTCAAACACATTATGCTATGAGTTCTCTGTACAAACAACAGGATACCATTATGACATAATACATGTCATGTGATTACGGAAATGTTCTGTTTAAAAGATAAACGACAGTACAAATATATAGCAAATGCTGTCTCATAGCAAATTATAACACACTGATCTCAATGTGCAAAATTAACAGTCAAAAACACCTCAGTATGACATAAAATACATCAAAGCTTTTGCCGAAGTAGAGTTGAATGGTTTAAAAAGTTGTTAAATAGCATATGTAAAGGCTAATAAAATATGATTTTATTGTATTAAATGATAAAACCAAAACATAACATAGCTGTTAATGATAAGAAATGAATTTGTACAACCTTCCTAGGAATATATCAGGAACAAAGATCACAATTATACATTCTAAATCATTTATAATATTATTAAGTTATAGTTATATTGATATAATATGTTGTCTAGTTAAAATAAAGATGTATTTATATTGTTTAGTTTGCTAAATATAACAATATGGCTTTTGATCAGATGCAGTTCAAACAGCCTCAAAATTCCTTCATTAAAAGTCATGTTGAATGAACTTGCTTTATTTTGTTTTGAAATTTATTCCGATGTATCATTTTTAGGATTAATTTAGGTTTTTTTGGTTCAAACATCAGAAAAAAGATAACACAACAAGCTGATGAAAATTTATACAGGTCAGTATAGTTGATAACAGGCAATAAATGTGGATGACGGCTAACAGCTGCAGTCAATACAGTGTGACATCAGGAATGCTTCTGTGCGTTAAACTATCCACAATAAACAAGGAGTGTTCATCAAACACCTAATCAACTGAAATTTTCTACACATGAATCCTGATCACAATGCTGGTGAAAAGTAAAGCAGTTTGGATTGTGTGATCTCACATCGTAATCAATACTTGTACGATGAGTATGCCTTATGTGTGCCTAATTCATTCCGGAAATACAGGTGTTTATAAATGAAACTTGAGCCTATTCAACATACAAATTTTAAAACTTTAACACCTGTGAAGGAGTGCCCTGCAAGAAAAGTTATTAAATGTATGTTGACATTTTATTGAAGGTGATTTTATGACCAAAAAAAAAAAAAAAAAAAAAAAAAATCATTAATAAAGTTTAGCTGCCTAGCATGCAAGCACAAGGTGTATATTGAAAAGCCTTTTTCTCAATGTTGGTGTTTTATGGGAAACTTAATCTCTCATCTTCACTGAAAAATATATCAACCTTCAAACTTTTCTAATGATATGAAAATCACAGTTATAAGAAAACTTAACCAGGAGTAGCAAATTATAAACATCTTATCGCTGTAATTAGCTGCAAGTCTTGCTGTACTGTTCTTTACGATGAAGCAGTTTGTAAATATAAATACATTTTTCAGCAATGTGATATGAGTTGTCTCTCTGTGAGTGAAGGCACATACATCATGGCTCTTTACACTTCCCATCACTCACAGGCTGACAAAAGGCAGTGAAAGAAGAAAATCAGGAATCATTAAAGGATTTTTTTTTCACTTGTTACTCTGGAAACACATGACCACAGAGATGACATGTTCAGTGAGCTGCGCTGAATTCTCAAATCACAGTTACTGGTGTGAAATTGTAATAATAATAATTTAAAAACAAAACAATATGAAATGCTAGTTTTTCACATGGTGAACATGATAAAATAAAGAAATGTGTATAAAATTTGGAGCAATGATTGTTTTGGTTATGGCAGTTTCTTCGGAAAAGCCCTTTTGCAGAAATGTTGAGAATTGCTCACATAGTCCTATCAAAGAGTAGGGTATTCACCTTTGCCACCCAGTGGAGCCTCCCAGGAACGCTACGTGTGCTATAACTCTCATGAGCATCCATGATACAGCCACGTCAGTCCTGAACTTAAAGATCTCTTCTTCAAGTTTCTTCATGTAGCTTAGAATAAAACCTCAGCGCTAAGAGGTCGGACTCAATTTGTTGTTACTTCTTAGCCAGCTGGAAAGGATTCTGACCCTTTCAATAAAACAGAGGTCAGTCAACAACCATGCTGATGTTCAAAATATTTGAAGATATTATTATTTTCTTAGTACATCCATCTTACAAGTACGACATCACACTTTTCACTCACCAGATGCAATTTACAACACAGTTTTTCACATGCTGGTAAAATGAATATTCACATCTAGTTAAAGCAAGACAGCAGACATGAATTCGGTGAATCTATTACCCCATTTCACTGGAGCGCGTAATGCAATGATCATGGCAGAAAGGCAAGGAATGCACTCTATGGAGGAGCGTTGGCATTTTTACACGGAAAATGAGTCAGAAACCTTCGGAAAATTGTACCCTCGGAACACCTTTGGAACGTTCATGGAATGTGCGGTAAATACACAGAAAGGCCGCGGTACAATGTCGGAATACATATATAAAAGCACTCGGATTACCTTCGGAACCAGTGTGGATTGCAAAGGAAGACATTTGGATAATTCATGGAACGTTCACAGAAAGCACGGAACACTCGCGGAATGACTATGGCACTACTCCATTTTAGAAGAAAGAGCTACGGAATGATTGCGGAACAGGCGGGATGAAGACGGAACATTCACGTTCAACACGGAATGACTGCGGAATGACTGAGGAATACCCAGCATAACCACCTTTCAACAAGGAAAAATCGGAAAATATCAAAGGATTTGCTCCTGATTCCGCCTATAAATGCGCAGAATCAACCAAGGAAGCTCATTCTCTCATTCATACTATATGTATAATATGTTTATAATGTACAATAAATTTAAACTTTAACATGTGTTTGTAATTTGCCATATGTTTCTAATGTGCAACATGTTTCTAATTTACAATAAATTTAAAATTGATTATGTTAATATGTTTAATATCAGTAATGTCAATACGTTCCTTTTATTTGCACCTCAATAAATAATTCCAGAATAAAAAACCATGTGCACAAGTTCAAACCACAGTGATTATAACTTTAAAACTACATTACATGAACAGGAAAACAGAAAAAATAAAGTGAATGAACTGGAATAATTTCTAGTGGAAGTGACTTCCTTGGGTGTTCTGCAAGTCTTCCGTGTTATCCGCAACCATTCCGCAAATGTTTCGCATGTACTCCGCGAACCTTTCTCGAGTATTCCGTGGGGATTCTGTGGCCGCTTTGGACCACCCGGAAGAAGGAGTAATTTTTGCGGAAGGTTCACGGAAGACTTGCGGAATAAAAGGAATGATCACTGAACGTTTGCGGTAGGACTGTGGAACGTGAGGGAACACTGTTGGAAAAAATGTCCGTGAACGTGCTTTTGAACATGTTCAAAAGCACATTCGCGGAAGATTTTGGCATGACGGAAAAGGAGGAATACCTTCGGAATCGTACGGAAGAACAAGGAAGATGACGGAATGACAGAAACGTTGAAGGATGACTACGGTTTTGCTTCCGCGAGTTTGCCGCGCTCCAGTGAAACGGGGGTATAAGCAAGACTTTTGTCCTCAGTAAATAAGACTATCTTGAATCGAGAAGGGTTTAACTATGATTTATTGGCATTTGATGTTTACCTAGAGAAATTTTTTACATTAATGTTGATATTTCTCTCACTTCTGTGAAAACATCTGAGGTATTATAGCCTTTTGACTGGTTTACTGAAGCTAATTAAAGCTTTTATTATAAAACTGTTATTAAAGCTTTAGTTAATTTCAATTACATGCTTTTCATGGTAAGCAGCAGCAATCAAACACAATAATACAAATCACTCAGTCCTTTAACACACACATGAAAACAAACCAATACAGATAAAAAAAAAAAAAAAAAAAACATTTGCTTGGACCTCCCCTCCAAGGAGTGGATATTTTGGAAAGGTTTTATTCTCTTGGCTTTGCCTTCTTCCTGATTTTCAGCTTGTCAGATGAGGTATAATAAGGCAGAGGAGCAAAATAGTAAATGCAGCAGCTTGCTTGTCAATGAGCAGCAATATATATATGGTATAACATTATATTCTTTATAGGTATTAGTCAGGTGAATAACATGGCTTTGGCACTACTCTAACACAGGGCAAAAGCTAACAAGAAAGAAATAGTAGTTACTCAAAATAAGCTCTGAACCATAATTGCTATGTTTGGCCTGCCAAGGCAAAAATAATTATAAGGCATCCTGCATAGAGACAGATAATCATTTAAAGCTGCCCAGGAATTACTCTGTCAATTTCTCAACTTTGGACACCCCTCAGAACAAAAAAAAAAAAAAAAAAAAAAAAAAAAAACCATTTACTAACCTAATAACTTATGCATTGAGAGATATTAATTGACTTGTTTAAAAATCTCAGTGCCACATCAAAGATTGATTATAAGTCCTTAACACATTTAAATGATCCCTTATAGTAAACATTACAGGTTACAGTGGTGGTCAGTGCTGCCCAACTTTTGGTAATCATATTTATCTCAGAAATGAGGGGTTTCCTCATGAAACAGCCCACTTCAAAAAAAAAAAAAAAAAAAAAAAAAAAAAAAAAAAAATCAGCTCCACTGATTAGTGCAGCATGGTCTGTTACAGTTCATCAAAACACCACTATACAATAAGTTAATAGGCACATATCAGTTAACCTAATGCACAAATATCGTGCATATGCTGCCTCAGTATATTTCCTCCTTAATTAAAACATTTCGCAAAATGCATAAGCACAGTATAAAATCCATTATGTTAAAATTATTGCCAGTAATAAAAATAAACAATAAAAATAAATCTGTACAAAAGTCCTGTCAGTATTTTTAGGATTTTCTATATTTTCCCATCATGTAACGAAGCAAACAGTACAAAAATAAATATTCTATATACAATCAAAGACAACCATCCAGAATTAGTGTCACTGCAAAACAAGAAACACAAAAATCGTCAGTTGTTATTTCATGCATGATGCACACAGAAATAATTATCTCAATAATATATTGTTAGAGTAGCATCATGTTATTGTTATACAAAACTACTTAAATATGCAATATTAAAAAAATAAATCAATAGATTTAAACTATATGTATGCATTATCACTCAGTGCCAATAATCAACGTACCAAAGCATTTCTATTGTAATTTTACCAGTTTTGGTATGTTGGTTTATTACAGCACAGTTTATTAAAATTATACACCCAGGAACAATTTGAACAGTAGAATAAATACTACAGACTCCGAATGTGTACAATAATATTTCAGTTATATTTCAAGCCGAATATTGCTTAATTAATGCAAAATGAATTCGGTCCAGCTTGACATTCGATTTGAATTAATTGAATTGAATTAAATGCATTAGTTCAATTGTCAATATAATCAAAGATGTGAGGATATTTGTGATTTCCAGCCCATATGCCTAGTTTTACCCCTGGGTGTTCCAGGATCTCACTTTAAGAACCACTGCATTCAAAGCATTGGATTTATTAGTAGGGAGATAAAAAGATATGCTCATTCCAGCATCGCAACAAATCCACCACAAACAAGAGCTCTATAACCGACTTACTTTATTCCAACATCCTGGTACCGGTAGACCATCATCACCCTAGGACACAGATGAAAAAAATGTCAATTATAATAACGGAAAATCTGAAGAAACATTCATCTCTGTATTAGATAGCGTTATACCCTTTATCAGTTTATTAGCTTCACATTCCACACAGAACAGACTCCAGTGATGGAGATTGACCTTGTCACGTTCCACCTACCTTCCCACAACATGTATTGACTATCAACTAGGAAAAGTGTAGCAAACACATTGTATCCTTTGAAGCCAAACTATATGTTCATGCAGCATCACAGCACACAAAAACAGCAAACATGCTATATGTCCTATCCTGCGTACAAGAACTCCATGACAGTGGGATTGGCTAGTGTTGCCTTAACTGACACGGGAGAGAAAGAATTCCATCTCCCTCATCCAGCATGGTCAAATTTGCTCTCTTGACTCCTAACCACAGATGGCTGTGGCATAAACATGACTCTATCTCTTGATGATAGGGTGCAGCTGTGCCTGTCACAAGTTACTGACATGAGTAACACTATCTGAAGTATTCCTTTTATCAGGGAAAGGAAATACCAAAAACAAAGTGCAGACAATATTTACTTTTATGCCATGATATTTATCATTGCAGAACTAGTGACATGCTAGTAGGTACATAGGTACAGGGATCCCTCACTGTCTGTGATTAATTGGGGCCGAGATCCCCATGCGACCACCGAATTCCGCGAAGTAGGATCATCACCACCACCCCCAACCGCCGACTGATGTATACGTACATGTATATGTGTATATAATATCAATAAATACGTATTGAGTGCTATAAATGCTTAGATTAGCAATTAAACATTAAAAAATAATGCATAAGATGTAAATAAAATATAAATACACACACATACAGACATGCGTGAACACGCACGCACGCATGCAGATGCGCACCTCACAACAATGTAACTAGTTTTGATGGGAGGTTTTGGGTCGCTTTTTGTTTTATTTTTGTTTCGGGGGTTTTTTGTTTTTTTTTGACATAATCGGCCTTGTTTTTGTGGAATTTTCCTTAACTTTTTTCCCTATTCTTCCTTAACTTTTTAATTCGATGAATATTTAAAAAAAAAAACTGAAGCCGCATGAATTGAAGCGCGAAATAGCGAGGGATCCCTGTATTGTTCTGGTTTGAGTCTAATATCTACAGTAGTATTAATTGACACTTAAATATTGATGATTGACTTTTAATGATTTATAAAACAACACCACTCTGTTGGGACACACCGAGGGTGTAACATCATTGATGATTTGTTCTTTTGCGGACACACATCCATGCACCTTAACAGGCAACATAGACTACCATATTGTATCTGTGTTACTGCTGTTCCGATAATGATTTTCCACTCATATGTTTACTCATTGGTGGTCCCTTTTCAATAACTCATGGGAACAAGGGACTAACAGACTGAACAGGACAAATGAGCCACACTTACTGAATAATTGCACGTTACAAAAAGTGCACCCTTATGGAAAAGCAATCTAGTATTTGGGCACTGTGTGTACATACAAAGTAGGTAAACCTACTGACTATACATGAAAACAGTAAATTTAACTAACATGAAGGATAATCATGTAAATTATATACACTATCCTCTCAGTGTATACCACACCATTACCCAATTCTCAAATTCAACTTGTCATGAAGTAACAATTAACTTTCTATACTAGCATGGCACAAAGAGTGATGCTGGTTATAATTAAGACTATAATTATTATGTGCACATTTTATGTTTATACATCAGCCTATTCCAAGTACAGTGGTACCTCAATTTACGAAAATAATCCGTTCCGGAAGTGGTTTTGTAACCTGGTTTTTTCACAAGTTGAACCGCATTTTACATGTGAAACATGTGATTCGTTCCAAGGCCTCCAATACTACCCCATAAACCCTTTAAAAGTTATAAAAGAATACCTTTTAAGGCCACCTTCTGCTTCAATATAGTACCGATAGTAGATGGGTTTGGCAATATTCCTTTGCGATATCACTCAACCGCATGCCACTTCTTCTTTTCACTCGCACCGGGAATCACACGCATGTACGTGCGTGCGTGTGTTGACCATGTCTTCTTAGCAGAGTTATAATCTTACAAATGTTTATGCAAGGTTAAAAGCCTGAGCCAAAAAATAAAGTTGCAATGTGCACACTCGAAAAACTCACGAAACAACAGTACCTCTGTCCTTTACACGATAAGCATCACAAGTATTATGGAGATGCAGCTCCATAATAGCCAATGGGAGGGAGAAGCATTATCCCTCCTAGTCGATTGGAGGCCAGCGGGGCGGGATGTTGGGAGATAGCCAATGGAAGGCCAGCGGGGCGGGATGTTGGGAGATAGGAGAACAACTCCTACTTAGCAACTCCTATCCTAAAATGGGAGAGCAGCTCGCGCATTGTTTGAATTTTTGAGATGACGCTTTCGTAGCGTGAATTTGTGTCGTAGCCAGGGACAGAAATTTGAGGAAAATCCAGGAAAACCTGGATTTTTTGTTTGCTGGGGCTTTCGTAAGTTGAGGATCCACTGTAATTTATTTGACCCACTTCATGGGTGAGGGCAGGGTACAACCTGGACAGCTCGCCAGGCCATCGCAGGGCAGAAACACACTGACAGCTATGCAGCTACTTTTGTTGAAAGTCAACAATGGTTCTTTTACAGCCTCACACCATAGACAGTGAGAGACATGGGCGGCCTTTGATAACCCAGTTAGCTGCACTGGTGGGGGCAGTGACAACCTGTTGAGAGTGGGACTTGAACCCCCAGTCTTGGGATCAGTCATCCAGCACCTTACCACCAGGCCACCACTGATAAATTTTATTAAAAAAACAAATACAATAACTGAACACTGTATTAGATACCTCCTCAAAAAAAATCCCTTCACTTTACTTAATTAAAATGTGTACATCGTAGCCACATCATCAGAATATAGCCAACTGACATGCCCTTTTTCTGATTCTCAACAAATCATGCCAATTGGCCACATTCTGATCATGTGAAACTGATCTACAGTCTGCCCTTGACTATTTGCAGTTTTGCACTCAGGGTTTGCATATTCGCGGACTGCTGAGCAACTGTCACGTCATTCAAATTCAGCCAATGGCTGTCCTCCTTCCTGCTGATTGGTTGAGATGATGTAACGCCCCTTTTTCCTCATTCGCACACAAGTTGTCAATGAGCCTTTTTTACTGTGTTTAAATTACCAGTTAAGCTTTATGATGCCACTCAAACGTCGGCGAAACGCCAGAAAATGGTAATGACGTTCGTTGTCTCTTCTGAAGAAATAAGACTTTCTCTGGAAGAAATGAAGGTTTCCTCTGAAGTGCCTGAAGAGGAATAATCATCTGAAGTGTTGTAAAACACTCCACTATTAAAGTCTTTTTCAATTATTATTCCAGTACTGTACCTAAGTTAATGTTTAGAATGTTTCTGTGTGTGATTTTTATGTACTGTGGTGTAGCATGTTTCTCATTTTGTTTTGTTTATCCAATTTGTTACATTTCTTGTTCTTTTATGTTCTTTTTGTTATGGTCTGTGTTGTTTTTGGGGGGGAACTTTGATTTTGAGGGCTGTGCCTCTAACTAACTGTTTTCTCTCAGTTTCGGCTGAGGGGCGTGGCTGAGCTGCTCCGTGGCTCATACCTGAATTCACTATTCTCATTTACTCCCAATCAATAAACAAAAGCACGCTCACCTCTGTGCCAGAGGATTAACTCGCATCAGGGCATCTTAATCATTACTATATTTTACTACATTAACACTAAATAATAAAATACACAGTATTTTACCTCCGGTTGCTCATTCGCGCATGTAATCTGATGCATGGGGTTTTACTTCCGCGTCCAAAACTCGCAGATTATCTTCATTCGCAAGAGAGGCCAGAACCGAACCCTCGCGAATAACGAGGGCCTACTGTCTGTCTGTCTTCCTTTCGGCTTTTTCCCTTTTACTCAGGAGTCGCCACAGCGAATCATCTGATTCGCACGTTTGATTTGGCAGAGGTTTTTTTTACGTTGGATGCCCTTCCTGTCACAACCCTTTTAGCAAGGGACAGAAACATGCTGACGACTTTGCAGCCTACTCTTTACGAAAGTCAGCAATGGTTCTTTTACATGCCTCTCACCATAGACAGTGAGAGACATGGCCCGCCTTTGATAACCCAGTTAGCTGCACTGGGGGAACGAGGGCCTACTGTACATGTTTAAATTAAGTGAAGGGATTATTTTTTTCAGTGGAGCAACAGTACCAGGCAAACAAATCATGCAAATATGTCCCAACTAGTTTTGTGTAATCACATCAGCCATCAGTAATGGGGGGTGGGTGGTGTGTGTGTGTGTGTGTGTGTGTGTGTGTGTGTGTGTGTGTGTGTGTGTGAGATCTCAGTAATTTTGTCCAAGGCATGATTCTTGGTGACACACAGGATTAATAATCTGTTATTCCTGAGAACACTGAGATGAATGTGGGACACAAGCTCTAGAAAAAAATAGACAGTTGATGACTGGAAAAATTTAGTGTCATCTGATGAATCTTCATTCATCAGAATTTGCCACCATAGACCATGGACCAAACCTACTAACATATTGTTGCTGAGCACGTGCACCGCTTACTGGCAACCTTTTCCCATCTTCTGAGGATGACTGCCGCATGATAATCACCATATTACCAATTAAAAGTCAGTAATTATGATTCAACCACATCAACATGAACCACAATCTCAAAAGATATCTTTCCAGCATCCTGGGGAAATGACAGCACAAAGAAGCGAGGCGGTTTTCTGAGCATAGGGAGGTCCTGACCCGTATTAGCACAGCGTCTCTTATCAGTCACTAATCATGTAAGTTAATCACTAACATGGTGAATCTTTGGAGCTTTTTTTTATTTGGAGGCATTAATTTGTGACAAATTTACCAATCAATGTAATAAGTTGAAATTTTTTGGTATTATTTCCTTATTACGATTAAGAAAAGGAGAAAGCAGCAACAGAATGATGTGATAAAGTATAATTGGAACTAGCTTATCTCTTCAACACTTACTGTCTGTTAGAATTATTCATTAATTTATTTTCTGAACCACTTAATCCCAATTAGGGTTCTGGGGAGGCTGGCACCCATCTTAGCCAACTCTGGGAGAGGGCAGAGTACACCCTGCTCAGCTTGCCAGGAAATTGCATACAATGGTTCTTTTACATGCCTCTCACCAGAGTCGATGAGAGACAAGGCTGGCTTTTAATAATACAATGAGGTGCACTTGGGGGACAGCAGTGATAACCCAGTGACAGTGGAGCTAGAATCTCTGACCTTGGGATCAGTTATGTAGCATCGTACCACTGTGCCACTACCGCCCCATTAAAATTAGTTACTTTCATCTTTGGAAAAATGTTGTGGTAGCAAGAACAAAGCAGTGGAAAATAATCAATGTGTGCTGCAGTTAATGCTTTTCCTACAGCAGGATGCCTTCTTGTGTTTTATTTATTATTTTTAAGTGTTTTTATTTTTATTTTAAGTGGTTTTATTTCCAAAAAATGTATGATTTTGCCATATATTTTTGAAGACAGCGTCTTAGAATTGGCAGAATGAACAACTTTTTTAATTGTGTGTATTGATTTTAGTGAACAATCACTATAGATGGGTGTAACAGAGGCCAAGTCCTTTGGGCTTTTTATACCCGAGCCTAGTGGCTCACCAGGCCGGTATTTATTTCTGGTTTCCACAGTGTGAAGTGACTAGGAGTACAACTCCTCCTGGATGGGCCGCTAGTCCATCGCAGGTTACCTTCCCAGTATATTTTTACTGGTACCCGTTTATACTGCTGGTTGAAAAGAGGCACACTTGAGGTTGAGACCTTGCCTTGGGGTGGGGGCCTAACTGGGATTTGAACACACAACCTCCCGATCATGAGCGCAGCACCCTAACCACTATACCACTGGGTGTAACAGAATCTCTCTCTCTCTCTCTCTCTCTCTCTCTCCCTCCCTCCCGCTTAATTTTACTAATGTCATGGCTATCATGCCTATCTCAGCCAACACTGGCTGAAGGTGGGGTACACCCTAAACAACTTGCCAGACCATCACAGGGAAACACATAAACAATCTAAACTCATGGGCAATTTGGCAAAAAAAGTAATGTGCATGAAACCAGAATCTCCAGAGAAAACACAAATGCACAGAGATAACATGAAACTCCACACAGAAATTCCCAAGGCTGTGATTTGAACCGAAGACCTTCTTGGTCCTTAACTTGGTATGGAAGGAAATATGTGATTAGAATTTTTAAGAGCGGGACATCCCTTTACAATCTCAAGAATTCTTTTTTTTTAAAATAAATATATTAAAATATTTTCTGATCTGCTGGCATTATATATATATATATATATATATATATATATATATATATATGGCGCAGTGGTGGTCTAGTGGTATAGGGTGCTGGATCACTGATCCAAAGGTTGGGGGTTCGAGTCCCACTCTCCACAAGGTTGTTACTGTCCCCCCCAGTGCGGCTAACTGGGTTATCAAAGGTGGGCCATGTCTGTCACTGTCTATGGTGTGAGGCATGTAAAAGAACCATTGCTGACTTTCGACAAGAGTAGCTGCAAAGTCGTCAGCGTGTTTCTGTCCCTTGCTGAAAGGGTTGTGACAGGAAGGGCATCCGACGTAAAAACCTCTGCCAAAATAAAAAAATGTGCGAATCAGATGATTCGCCGTGGCGACTCCCGAGTAAAAAAAGCGAAAAAGCTGAAAGGAAGACAGACAGACATATATTACACACGCACACACACACACACACACACACACACACACACAATATATATATATTCTAATTGTAAACAAGAATTTATATGCTTTTATAAATGCGTTTCACATTATGCATAAAATCTCCCAAGGATGTTAACGTGCAAAAAACAGGTTTTTGTTTGTTTTTATTTCAAACTACTGTACTCCACTGAAACTATTTTTCTTTATTCCAGATCCAGGTCCCCTGAAAGGTTATCAATTTCTGACACTCACAAACTAGCTGATGAATTAACAAGACCATGACTGACCATATCAGGTACTGTATATGCATGCATGATGTATACTGTGACAGTGGGTAACAAGGGGTGGGGTTAAAAATTCCTACATATTCACAATGTTTAGTCATTGTGTAAGTATGTGTTAGATGGATGCTCTAAAGTTGGGTATCAGCTGAAGCATACAAAAAAGCTACTGAAAACTTTGGCAAACAAGTAAGCAGGAAAGATAAATATCAAGTGAGAGACAGCAGAAGACACACAGAGAGACAGAGAGAGAGATAGAGAGAGAGAGAGAGAGAGAGAGAGAGAGAGAGAGAGAGAGAGAGAGAGAGAGAGAGAGAGAGAGTGAGCACCATACCACAGGGCACGGAGCATCCAACCCATCCAGGCCTGGCAAGCCTGGTTCACCTTTCTCCCCTTTAAAGCCTCGGAAACCCTGTTCATAAAATTAACCACATCAACATCCTGGAATACCACAGTTAGCCATACAGGCCACTGAGTAGTCTCTGGGTCAGGCTATTCTGAAGCATGCACACTTGTCTGAATACTCTCAGGAAAAGGCTCTGGGGAATTATAAGACTGAGCTCATGATTTCCCCTTAGGGAATTCAGGAGCACCTCCTCTTCCTCTCAATCCTGAAAATGGAAAAACCCAGAAAAGATACTGGTCCCTGCTCAAGGATTTCATTCATTAATATTACATCCCATTAAGGCGCATGGTGTTGAAGCATAACCACATGCCTTCCTAAAATAAAACATGATTTTGACAATATTGAAATCCAAGGTTTTGACCAGAACCACTTTGGGTATTTGTTAATAATAAGTTAATATCACATCAAGACATAAGGTGACGTCTATGGCTCCTGGGACTTACTGGGACCCAACTGCCACTGACACCTTTAGCCTTGCTGTTGTAGACTGAATAATGGACATACCAAAGGACACGGGGCATCTAATCCTGGGGCTCCTTGGTCTCCCTTATCCCCTTTGGCCCCCCTGTTGCCTCTCTTGCCCCTCTCCCCCTGCAAACAACAGTGCATTTCAAAAAAGACAGATTTTTAGTCCTCCCTTTAAACTGAAGCAGCAACTGTTAAAAAAAAAATACCATCATGATTAATAATTTAAAATATAATGTTTTAGGAAAATAATAGTAGATGAGTTTGGTGGAATTTGAGGTTCTGAATTTGATAAAACATAATAAGAAAGGGATTCGTGTGTGAGTGAGGGAGTTAGGGACAAGAGATGTTAGCCAAGGATATTGGTGTGCAAAACTCAATGATCACTCAGTAGAAAATGTATCCAGTATAAGGACTGCTGCGCTTACACTATTCACTATCAAGAATCCTTTCTATTCCAGTTGAAACACTATACAGTATATAGTTTTTAACTTTACTAATCAAAATGTTTTCTGGCCGAATGTAAACTGGTTTCACTGAAGGTTATAAACTGTGGACTGAGAAATTATAATAACCTTTTGACCCTATGATCTTTTGACTTTCGAAAACATCTCAAGATATTACTGTAATGAACAATTAGATTCATAACCAAACTATTTAAAGTACATCAACTAATAGTTCACCAGCATTTGATACACAATGAACTGTTTTGTCTACTAGATGTAAAGCAGCACTACTTAATATGACGTCTACGATTTTCAGACCTAAGTACAGCTTAACCTTAAGAGTGTTACCTCATGAGTCATGAGAGCTCATGATAATCTGTAATTTATGACAATGTACTCCTTTGTCTGTACTGGAGGGAATTACTGGACATATAGAAATATATTTATATTAAATTTAGTCTATAGATAAAAACAGATGGGTAAAAAATTAAAGAAAAATCAGATTGTCTCAGTAAATTGTTGCGCGACCATAAACACAAGCATATTTTTTTCAATTGATGGGCGTGAAGACAAACGTCTACCAATATACAAGTTCTACCAAAGAATGATTAAAGAAGTATAAATTTAATGTTTTTAAGGTTAAAATTCTGACCTTAATCCAATGGAAATTTTGTGTGAGTAGTAAATACGAGGAATCACACCAACTTCCCAAAATTTAAGTTGTTCTGTATTATCTCAACTACCCAAAGTCCATATGAAGTGTTTCTTTTTGAAAACAAATAAGTTCAATATATTTAATTCTGAGAAAAACAAGTACAGACGCTCCCCGACTTATGTTCATCCATTTTACGTTTTTCACTTTTACATTTTTTTTTTTACAAAAAAAAGTCAAATTTTGAGTTTAGACGTACCTACGCTGACTTAATGACGCTGTGTCCATTGTTTACAAACGACAGACTGAACGTGCCCCTCCTTCTTCTCAGTTCAGTTATATATATAAACACGCTATATAACTGAGATATTGAAACAGCGTGTTACTCTTGTGTTAAGACGTCGTCTCTGTGATCTTTGTGTTTACACTGTTTTGTGGACTTTTGTAACCTGAAGCAAATATGGTTGGTCAGAAGCATAAGCCTACTAGCATGAGTGCAAGTCTCATACACAGAGATGAATTAACTATCTGCTCGGATCGGTACGATCTACCATGCATACTCAGTTAAGCAAAGAGAGTTGTAAAATATGAAAACCAGAATCCAGGAAAGAGAGAACTTTCTGCTCTGCTGGTGATTCACATCAGTGCAGGCTGGGTACTAAACGAGTTCAACGAAGCCCTTGCTCACTTGAAAGCTGGAAGTCCGCATAGCCCGCACTTTGTTTCAAGCAAGTAAACTACTTTCAGCAAGTGCAATACTTTCGGTATTGAGCGCCTCACATATCGTAAGCGTTGATTGGCTGTTTTAAGCTTCATGTACAGTGAGTCGGCTCAGCTTCATGTAATGTGATTCAGCTCAGCTTCATGTCATGTGACCATCGGAACCATTTACAAGCAGAACGATTGCATCATAGAGAATGTTAAAAGTTATATTTGATACTGTATTTGATATTTGATGAGTGAACTTGATTAAAATTTATCAATTTGAAATTATTTTGCTTGAATTTAATTTATTTGAAATTAATGTTGATATCATTTGATATATTTGATATTATTTTCCAATGTTATGTTAATAATAATTGATTTAGGGGTGTTTTATGAGATACGGTATTGGTATTTATGGATGTATAGTACAGTATAAGCGTCACACGTCACATGTCATACGTCATACGTCACTGTAACAACTTACGTTCTCTTTCAACTTACGTCCGGCCGTCTGGAACCAATTAAAAACGTAAGTCGGGGAGCGTCTGTACTAGCTACTGAAAAATATTTTTGAAAGGTACTCAAAGGTACTGGAAAAAGTTGTTTTTTTTAAGTCAAGCTATTTAAATCGTTTTCCTCATAATTAAAACACTTAGACTTATTTGTTTTTGAGAACAAACTCTTCATGTGCAGGGCTGACCGACAGTTACCACAAATGTTTGGTTACAGTTATTACTACACAAGGAGGTCTATAACAACGGTTCGCATACTTTGACCCCTTACAGTTATGTTACAGTTACAGTTGGATCATTTTTATCATATAACAAAGCACACATTATCATATTGTCTCATTTGTTTCATTACGTTCTGTTTTACTAATTTAAGGACTGTGAATATCTGATGATTTAAGTCATATTGATAGAGATATATAGACAAAAAAAAATCTACTTTGTAAGCACCACCAAATGCAGGTTAAGGTTTGGTGACTGTGAAGACCATAATGCAATTTTAAATAATTCTCCTACTCATTAAACCATTCCATGAATCTTTATTTCCTGCGGATGGAGGCATTGTCATCAGGGACATGCACACAAAAAAACATTCACATTCTTACCTAGAGGCAATATGGAACAACCAATTTGCTAAATGTGCATGTCTTTGGTGTGCCGTTGGAAAAAAAGCGAGCACCTGTAGCACTCCACACAGAAATGCCCACATTGAGTCTGGTACTTGAACCCAGGAACCTGTTGCTATGAGGTGGACATGTGAACTATTACGCCACCATACCACTACCTTGACCTGCTTACAATCTATTTAAACAAATATATTTTTCAATAAATCTGAGCTTTCATTTAGTTAGATCTTGTAAAACAAGCACTGAATTTCAAAATTTATGTCTGCACACCAAATTCGAAGGCTTTTGAAAGTTTCAAGGGATTTAGGACTTCATGGCTTTGGAACTGCATCAGACCAGAATGCACAGTTTTCATGCTGAAAACAGCTAACTATATATATATATATATATATACATAGTAGATAGGTTATGAAACAACAATAGGTTATGAAATTCAAAACAAGAAAGTACTGTATTCTATATAAGCTTAATAATGATTTAACTGCAGAATTTCTGAAAGTGCCGTAAAATAGATTTTATAGATAGAAATTGCAATATTAATACTATACCGTGTGCTTGTATTATTTTGATTTTGTTTACATCCATATGAAGCAAATTACGAGAAGTATTTATTTTACTTCATAGTACCGAATTATGGGTATTGGATGAATCTGTTGAAGTTGTTTCAGTGTAATTTTCGGAGTTTTAAAATTCATGACTTGAGAATGTACATGAGCGATATTTAGCTACTGGAGCAGAAATATTGAGGGAAATAGTTCAGATGCAAATATATAAATATGAACCGCCAAATTAATTTAATATTATGTTTCATAAGGTGAAGTTACCTAAGCTTTAGCCTAAAATCTAACATTCAGCTAACTTCTCTGGTGGAAGCTTTAAACAAATTCATTGATTTAACAGTTTAAGAGCCTCTGATAGGCTAAACAGAAATGACACAATACCCAATTCCAACCCAGAAAAAACAAAACAAAACAAAAAACAAAACACTCAACTACTGCCCTCTGTCTTTCGCCATTCATTACTATAAGTGGGAGCAGTAGATTAGCTTTCTTCAGCGAGTATCTTTTTCAGACAATCTTATTTTAGATAATTGATTACTTTTAACTTTTTTTTTTTTACTTTTTTTATGACGCAACAAAAAGAGTTTTCTTTTTTTTCTATTTGAAGCATGACCTCAGTATTTTAAATAGCTCTTTATTTGTAGCTTTAATTTTTTTTGAAGGCTCGCAAAATAGCTGCAATAATAATAATTTCATTCAGAAATTTATTTTCTCAACTGCTTAATTCTAATTAGGATCGGGGAAGTCTCATCTCCGTCAACTCTGGGCAAGGGCAAAATACACCCTGGACGGCTTGCCAGGCCATCGCAAGACTAATAATAATTTCCTCTAAAATTTAATGAAATAAACAATGAAATTTTGAGAACTGTGCACACTATCTGAGGCAGAGTACATTAAATGCCAGATGGCATAAAGGTAAGTGAAGGAAGGCAGGAGGAGTAGGGAGGAGTAGTAACCCAGACTAGAACATTAGAGGAGCAGGAGTAGGCCAGGGAGGGAGAGAGGGACAGAGAGGACGGCAAAAAGAGCCACGGATCACAGGCCAAGGTGCAGGGGAGGAAAAGGGGAGAGGAAGACCTGCAGAAAAAGAGAGGAAGACAAAGGAGGAAAACAGTAAAACAATACTAAGCTCTGTAGGTCCTCCTCAGCACCTTCAGTGGAACTTAAATACAGTGGTACCTCACCTTACGAAATTAATTCGCCCCAGAGCATTTTTCATAACCTGGATTTTTCGTAAGTAGAACCGCATTTTACATGTAAAACGTGCGATTCGTTCCAAGTCCCCCAATAATACTCTTTAAAAATGATAAAAGCAGACAATTTAAGGTACTTACTTCGTGTTGACCATGTCTTCTTAGCAGAGTTATAATCTTACAAATGTTTATGCAAGGTTAAAAGCCTGAGAGAGCAAGATCCCTCTGAGCCAACTGATCGTCATCCCTCTGAGCCAACGAGAGGCCAGCGAGGCAGGATATTGGGAGATAGCCAATGGGAGGCCAGTGGGGCGGAATGTTGGGAGATAGTCAATGAGAGAGCAACTCGTGCATTGTTTGAATTTTTTTTCTTTTTAATTGACCATGTCGTCTTAGCAGAGTATAATCTTACAAATGTTTATGCAAGGTTAAAAGCCTGAGCCAAAAAATAAAGTTGCAATGAGCACACTCGAAAAACTCATGAAACAAGCTGTCGCTTAAGGGAGCTGCATCATCCCTCCTAGCCAATGGAAGGCCAGCGGGGCGGGATGTTGGGAGATAGCCAATGGGAGGGAGCTGCGTCATCCCTCCTAGCCAACGGGAGGCCAGTGGGGCGGGATAATGGGAGACAGCCAATGGGAGAGCAACTCGTGCACTGTTTGAATGGCGTGTTTTAATATTTGAATGGTGTGTTTTAATGTTTGAATGGCGCGTTTGACGCATCTCGTAAGGAGAACTTGTTTCGTATACAGAGAGAAAAAATTTAGTAAAAAGGTTTTTGTAAACTGGATTTTTCGTTTTCTGGGACTATCGTCAGGAGAGGTACCACTGTATAGATACTTATATAAAATAAAAAACTTATAAAATCTCTATGAAAATAGCAGCCTTTCGAAGGAAAAAACTTAAAAAAAAACTACATCAAATTTAACTAATTTGGCGTCGCTGACCTGATTCTCATCAATGCAATTTGCCTACTGTATATCTACATGTTTCTAAGATGCTGGGAGAAACAGTGAAATTCTTTTCAAAATGGGAGTTCAGACAATGATAAATTAGTGTTAATTGGAGTAGATGCACATACAATATATTGTGATAAGAGTGAGGTACGGAAATGGTAATGAGCTAAAAACAAACGTACTCTTGTAACCATAGAAAAAAGATTCATTTTGCAGGACCTTTCTCACATGTAAACTACAATGTCATGCTTAAGGGACTGCAGTGCACTCATTATATAAAGCAAGACTCTCTATTACCAAATTATATTATTTAGTAAAGTACAAAAATAGTCTGGGCAGTATTTTTTTATGAACCGCACTGTGTCTACAGAAAAGTGCTAAGCTTAGATTCTCAAACATGTTATACAGTGACCACTCACTTTCCACGGTTAATGGGGTCCGAGACCCCCAGCGACCGCCGATTTCTGTGAAGTAGGATCGACCCCCCCCCCCCCCCCCCCCGACTGACGTATAAGTTCATGGATATGTGTCTATAATGTCAATAAATATATGTTCATTGCTATAAATGCTTATAATAACAATTATACATTCTGATCGTTCTGCACTCTAAATCCTGTGATCTGTACTGATGTGCTACTTCTGGTTAGAGTTCTGATCTTAGAAGCTCCTTTGCTCATGCTGATGATCATACGGACCAAAATATCCACTCAGAATCTGTGAACAAAATGTTTCATTGCTGGTGATTAAAACTCTTTTATTATAATCATTTAGGACTACTATTTGCATTACAATTCTTAGAGAGTGAAAGGATGCCAGAGGAATGGAGGAGAAGTGTGCTAGTGCCCATTTTTAAGAACAAGGGAGACGAGCAGAGTTGTGGCAGCTACAGAGGGATAAAGTTGATGAGCCATACGATGAAGTTATGGGAAAGAATAGTGGAAGCTAGACTAAGAGCAGAGGTCAGCATTTGTGAACAACAGTTTGGTTTCATGCCAAGAAAGAGCACCACAGATGCAGTGTTTGCTTTGAGGATGTTAATGGAGAAGTACAGAGAAGGTCAGAGGGAGCTGCATTGTGCTTTTGTGGATCTGGAGAAAGCATATGACAGGGTGCCGAGAGAGGAACTGTGGTATTGCATGAGGAAGTCTGGAGAGGCAGAGAAGTATGTTAGAGTGGTGCAGGACATGTATGAGAGATGTGAGACAGTGATGAGGTGTGCTGTTGGTGTGACCGAAGAATTCAAGGTGGAGGTGGGCCTGCATCAGGGGTGCTTTTGTTTGCTATGGTAATGGACAAGCTGACAGACGAGGTCAGACAAGATTTCCCATGGACTATGATGTTTGCAGATGACATCGTGGTGTTGAGGCCAGCGATGTTGTATGGTTTAGAAACAGTGGCCCTGGGGAAAAGACAGGAGGCAGAGCTGGAGGTAGCAGAGATGAAAATGTTGAGGTTCTCTCTGGAAGTAACGAGGATGGATAGGATCAGAAATGAGTACCATCAGAGGAACAGCACATGTCAGAGGTTTTGGAGACAAAGTCAGGCTAGAGGCAAAGGCTAGATTGAGATGGTTTGGACATGTACAGAGGAGGGATAGTGAGTATATTGGTAGTAGGATGCTGAGGTCGGAACTACCAGGCAGAAGGCCTAGAGGAAGACCAAAGAGAAGATTTATGGATGTGGTGAAGGAGGACATGAAGGTAGTTGGAGTAAGAGCAGAAAATGCAGAGGATAGGGTGAGATGGAAGCAAATCATTTGCTGTGGCGACCCTTGAAGGGAACAGCCAAAAGGAAAAGAAGAAGAAGAGTTATTTTTTCAATGTTTAATTGTTATTATAAGCATTTATAGCATTGGATATGTATCTATTCATATTCTATACACATATACATGTCCTAGTGGGGATGGGGGTGGTGATCCTACTTCGCGGATTTCGATGGTCGCGTGGGGATTTCGGTTCCAATTAACCGCGGAAAGTGAGGGATCCCTGTATTTATATATAAATGTAGATGTACATGTAAGGAGAGCCTGCAAAATGAAATAGCATAACCAACAGAAGAAAATCCTATTTCAATAATACAATATTCTTAGGAATAGGTATTTATACACATTAATATCACAAACAACATATGTTTTTGAATCAAGTGTTGTTCTTCTGATTTTACCAGCAGCAGCTGTATTACAAAACATAAGTAATATGTATATGCAAATATAAAATTAACAACAAACTGTGTTTTGTGAAAGTCTGACATATTTAATCCAGATACAACAACATTAAAACTTACCCGGTTTCCTTTTAATCCTGGTGGTCCTACTAAGCCCTAATAAAGTATGGGTGAATATATGAATTAATGGGAAATGTAGTCCACATATTTATTCATGTTATATTAACTCTAAATATCAGGGGATTCAGATTATTTCACAAATTATTTAAAGTTTCTAATCACAGCTGAATTTGGGTACCTAAGTACCATAATCCAACAATTCAAGATGTACTGCACTTACGGGGATGCCTTGAGACCCTGTTGGTCCTGCGACTCCCATTTCTCCTTTCTCACCCTACACAATTAATGAGATTAAGACGATGGCAACAAACTGAAAATATTTTAACATAAATTATATTACAATTTCAAACATACTAGATCAGTGGTTCCTAACCTGGGTTCGATCGAACCCTAGGGGTTCGGTAAGTCAGTCTCAGGGGTTCGGCGGAGGTCAAGACACACACCCGACTCATATTCATGACGACATGCCCCGCTTGGCCATCATTGGCTGCAGGTGATCACGCTATATTGCTTGGCCAATCTGCGCTGCAGGAAATTTGGTGTGCTCTGTCGTCGAATTGTGAATGTTGTGATGGTACGTAGTGTGATTTCTTTAATGTTTTAATCCGTACTATGTTGAGTGAAAAAAGAAAGTGGTCGGACGAATATGTACAACATGGATTCACATATATAACGGAATGTGATATTAGTCGGTGTCCTATCTGCATGACTTGCAAAGTCGGATCAACCTTGTGCTGACTGACGTATATGTACATGTATATGTACATATAATATCAATAAATACATATTCAATACTACAAACACTTAAAATAATGATTAAACATTCGAAAATAATGCATAAGATGTAAATAAACAAATGCACACACATACAGCTGCACGTGCATGCACTGTCGTTGTGATGGGCGGAGTTCATGCATTGTATTGGTTTTGTTCTTTGAACACCGTGATGTTTTAATGCACGGTTCATTTTGGTGCTCCAGTTAAAACATATACTTGTGTCTTGAATTTGGAAAAAAAAAAAAAAAATCATATTTTATTTTTCACTACAGAAGGGTTCGGTGAATAAGCATATGAAACTGGTGGGGTTCAGTACCGCCAACAAGGTTAAGAACCACTGTACTAGCTGTAACACTGGGGCAGGAATGGTCTTTTTTTAACAATTATATCAAATTTATCATCCAAGATGAAAGATGAAAATGTGTCTTACCCTCTCTCCTTTTGGTCCTGCGGGTCCAGGTATACCAGGTGGTCCTATAAGACCCTTTGAAGGAAAAGGCACACATTTACACAACTCAGGTTTTTAACACAAGGCAGGACTCCGAGTTCTGCAGTCATGAAGGAAGAGAAAGTACCAGTAGAGCAACAAGCATTTCAGAGTTGACAATGTCCTTTGATCTACTCACATTTTTTTTTCCTAATTATGGTCAATATTGTCATATGTATGTATGCCCCACACACACACACACACACACACACACACACACACACACACACACACACACACACACACACGTATATATATATATATATATATATATATGCATATGATACGATATCTGCTTTATATAAAGGTTTACAGTTAAACTCTGTTTTTAAAAACAATTACATCATAATAAACTTTTAATTACCAGCTGTGTAACAGCTGTATTATTTATTACTGACCACATAATAAATAAAATCTTTGTGTGTGAAAGCTGTTAAGCAGCTTTATGTGTTTTCTCAAACAAACAAACAAACAAAAAATACTAATAATTTATAAGTCCAATAGAAAAATCACAATATGTTCTCAAAGCCATTCTTTGATTTTACTGTAACTCAAAGATGACAGAATATCAGAATTCTGAAAATCCGCCAGTTAGTGCAGCTCACCATGGCATGGCCATTTGTGGCTGACTTGCGGAGATGAGCCATGTTGCACAGCCCATTAAAGACTTATTTTATTTATTTATTTATTTTAATTCTTAAGACTTGAAGAATAATGATAACTCCACCCTCAACTCTGATCTGAACAGAATTCAACAGAAAGGAAACGTTTTGATTTTCCGCAGTATCCTCAGCCATTTGGGTGCAGAATATGGGCATACTTCAATCATACAACATGCAACCACATTCAAGCATGCTCTGATGGTATATCTCAAGGTCAAAGTTATTTTTGTTTTAAAGAATGAATTGTTTGAAATGTACTTATCAGAGATCAGCTATCTTTAAATACAGAACATGGCAGGCTGGAAGGGCCAGAGACTTATTTGTAATCGAATAAAGCTGTCCATGTTCTCCTCATGCACCAATCACTTATCTCAATGCGGGTACAAAATAAAAACAAACTGTTCTAAAGGAAGCAAGCGATTGAAGGTAAACAGATTTAAAGTCAGCCCTGCGCCAATCCAGCCTGACAAAGTGTATCAACAGACCTTAACCAACGGGCACTATGGACAACATAAAAGAAGAAGAAGAAAAAAAAAACAAGCAGAGAACAAAAGGCAAGCAGTCAGACACCTATGTACAAAGACACATAGCCAGTAGCAGGCAGGCTGCAGAAATAGAAGGACAGAGAGAAAAGAAGGAGGGAGATGACAGGAGACGGGGTGAGGGGAATGGGTCGTTCTTGTGCCACTCACCACTGGACCAGGCTTGCCGTCTAAACCATGAGCCCCCTGGACAGTGTGTAAACAGTTAGAGAGTGGAGGGGAGAGACAGAGATGGTGGGGGTGGAGGGGGAGTGAGGAAAGGGGAGGATGGGGTGAGTGAAGCAGTGATTCGTGTTGCATAAAAATAGCTTTGATGGAGGGGTGACAGTGTGGCTGATGATGTGACAAGTAGACAGTAACTCCTTTCAACTTTCACATCAGTGCAAGCCACTCATTCTGAGTAGATGTAACCGGACCAGCTGCTTTGATGCGTTATCGGAGAACATTTTTAAACTATTACAAGTGGAAGGTATCTGGTTTATTTCATTACATAGACTGATGGCAGGAGTATATGAGGTTCAGAAATATAGTAGATTTAAAAAGTCGACATTCTCCTTTTCGAATGACAGATTTTGACTTATAAATTGTACAATTCACCTGAAAAAAAAAAAAAGACCTCTCACAATAACCATTGAGTGGCAGTGGTGGACTCGTGCTGTAGGGCGCTGGATCACTGATCCTAATGTTTGGGGTTCAAGCCCCACTCACCACAAGTTGTCACTGTCCCCACCCCCAGTGCAGCGAACTGAGTTATCAAAGGCCGGCCATGTCTCTCACTGTCTGTGGTGTGAGGTTCATGTAAAAGAACCATTGCTGACTTTCGACAACAGTAGCTGCAAAGCTGTCATCGTGTTTCAGCCCTGTGATGGCCTGGCGAGCTGTCCAGGGTGTACTCTGCCCTTGCCCGGAGTCGGCGCTAGCCTCCCCGTGACCCTAATTAGGATTAAGCAGTTACAGAAAATGAACTGAATGAGCAATAACCATTCCACACAATTTCTTCTGGGATCAAAAAATGTATTCTGCTTCCGATTCTGAAAACCTGGTCGCATAAATATACACACACCCTTAAACTAATAAAGTGCCTTTTGATTTTAATGACTGTATTCAATCTTTTTGGGTAGGAATCAGCATGGCACACCCTGACCTGGCAACTTTATTTTTAACCTCCAAAGGTGCTCCAAATCTGCCATGTGCACAGCTCTTGTGGAGGAAAAAAAAAAAAATCAGGGGTACCAGGTACCATCGGGTCGGACGCGGTTGGTTTTGGACCCATGAACAGAGGAAGGCTTGTAGCCCTCAGGTCTGGTGTCATGGTGTCATATATTTGTTCCTCCATGAATCTTATGCAAATTGCTGAACTTCCCTATTACGTGCTTGAATTAATTATCGATCATTAACTGCATCAATATTAATCTGAATACGAATTCTGTACAGAAATTTTAATGCAGTATCTTTGGATTGAGACAGAGTTTTAAAGACATTTGTAATCGTGAAATGGAGAACTGTCCAAATGAAATAATCTCTAATGAAAAAATATTTAAATTGTTAATTATATTAATTAATAATATTTAATACGATTATTTTATTTTGGCTATTGCACTCTGTACAAGGTCCTTGGAAATGGTAGAAAATGTCCTAGGCAATAGAACAAAATTATGCCGAATTGGGTCAAGTTGACATACTAGTCCTTCTCAAAAAATCAGCATATTGTGATAAAGTTCATTATTTTCTGTAATGCACTGATAAAAATTAAACTTTCATATATTTTAGATTCATTGCACACCAACTGAAATATTTCAGGTCTTTTATTGTTTTAATACTGATGATTTTTGGCATACAGCTCATGAAAACCCCCCAGTGCAGCTAACTGGGTTATCAAAGGCCGGCCATGTCTCTCACTGTCTATGGTGTGAGGCATGTAAAAGAACCATTGCTGACTTTCGACAAGAGTAGGCTGCAAAGCTGTTGGCGTGTTTCCGCCCTGCGATGGCCTGGCGAGCTGTCCAGGGTGTACGCTGCCCTCGCCCTGAGTTGGCTGGGATGGGCACCAGCCTCCCAGTGACCCTAATTAGGATGAAGCGGTTACAGAAATGAGCCCATGAAACCCAAAATTCCTAAAAAATGAGCATATCATGTTCAGGTAGTCTAAACGAGCTATTAACCTCATCATCTGAATCAACCAATTAACTCTAAACACCTGCAAAAGATTCCTGAGGCTTTTAAAAACTCCCAGCCTGGTTCATTACTCAAAACCGCAATCATGGGTAAGACTGCCGACCTGACTGCTGTCCAGAAGGCCATCATTGACACCCTCAAGCAAGAGGGTAAGACACAGAAAGAAATCTCTGAGCGAATAGGCTGTTCCCAGAGTGCTGTATCAAGCCACCTCAGTGGGACGTCTGTGGGAAGGAAAAAGTGTGGCAGAAAACGCTGCACAACCAGAAGAGGTGACCGGACCCTGAGGAAGATTGTGGAGAAGGGCCGATTCCAGACCTTGGGGGACCTGTGGAAGCAGTGGACTGGGCTACAGGTGCCGCGTTTTCCAGGTCAAGCCACTTTTGAACCAGAAACAGCAGCAGGAGCGCCTGACCTGGGCTACAGAGAAGCAGCACTGGACTGTTGCTCGGTGGTCCAAAGTACTTTTTTCGGATGAAAGCAAATTTTGCATGTCATTCGGAAATCAAGGTGCCAGAGTCTGGAGGAAGACTGGGGAGAAGGAAATGCCAAAATGCCTGAAGTCCAGTGTCAAGTCCCCACAGTCAGTGATGGTCTGGGGTGCCATGTCAGCTGCTGGTGTTGGTCCACTGTGTTTTATCAAGGGCGGGGTCAATGCAGCTCGCTATCAGGAGATTTTGGAGCACTTCATGCTTCCATCTGCTGAAAAGCTTTATGGAGATGAAGATTTCATTTTTCAGCACGACCTGGTACCTGCTCACAGTGCCAAAACCACTGCTAAATGGTTAACTGACCATGGTACTACTGTGCTCAATTGGCCTGACAACTCTCATGACCTGAACCCCATAGAGAATCTGTGGGATATTGTGAAGAGAAAGTTGAGAGACACCAGACCCAACACTGTGGATGAGCTTAAGGCCGCTATCGAAGCATCCTGGGCCTCCGTAACACCTCAGCAGTGCCACAGGCTGATTGGCTCCATGCCACGCCACATTGAAGCAGTCATTTCTGCAAAAGGATTCCCGACCAAGTATTGAGTGCATAACTGAACATAAGGTTGACTTTTTTGTATTAAAAACACTTTTTTTATTATTGGTTGGATGAAATATGCTAATTTTTTTGAGATAGGAATTTTGGGTTTTCATGAGCTGTATGCCAAAATCATCAGAATTAAAACAATAAAAGACCTGAAATATTTCAGTTGGTGTGCAATGAATCTAAAATATATGAAAGTTTCATTTTTATCAGTACATTACAGAAAATAATGAACTTTATCACAATATGCTAATTTTTTGAGAAGGACCAGTATGATGTCAAGGGGACCATATTGAGTCTTGAGCAAAGAGAATGGTAGTCCAATCAGTGTGCAACGGGGATCATATAAGACAATACAGAGCTGGCAGACAGGGTCTGAGAGGTCCTTTCTCAGAACAACTTCTTTTGTGTAATTGATTGCACCCCCCCCCCCCAATACCCTCCCTCCCAAAGCTACATAGAAACCTAAAAATTGAATTTGGATCTCTTGCGTCATGAACCTCTTTTGCACAACAAGCTTTTTAGTTTACTCCAAAGATTTTCAACTGGATCCAGGCTGACAGGGCCATCTCGATACTTTAATCTTCTTCTGGTGAAGCCACTATTTTCTTGATTTGGTTTTGTTTGTTTTCTCGCTGAAAGGTGAAATCCATCTTCATCTTCAGCCTTCTAGCAGAGGCACGAAGGTTGTGGGTCAAAATTGACTGGTACAGTAAGCCCTTGTACATTTACGGTTCAGTGCTCGCGCCCCCGCATACTCGTGAATTAGCGGCAAACCAGGAAGTCACTGGCACGTGATTCAAATTTAGCCAATGACAGAGCTTTTGTTTCTCCCTCCTACTGATTGGTTGCAGATCATGTGTACACGTCTTTTTTTTCTCCTTCACGCACATGTCATCAATGTGATTGCTTGAATTGTAAATTCATATGTTTTTGGTGTGTTTTTAATTATTATTTAAGGCCAGTGATGGCACTCAAATGCCCTGCATCTTCTCTAGCTTCTGGTAAGGAGCCAATGTGCTTTATTTATTAATAAATCTGATCACAGTACAAAATTAAAAATGTGTGGCCAGTGGTGTAGTGGTTAGGGTGCTGCGGTCATGATCAGGAGGTTGTGAGTTCGAATCCCACTGAGACCCTCACTGTGCTTAGACCCCTGGGCAAGGTCTCAACCACAAGTGTGCCTCTGTTCGCTCAGCAGTATAAATGGGTACCAGTAAAATATACTGGGAAGGTAACCTGCGATGGACTAGCGTCCCATCCAGGGGGAGTTGAACTCCTGGTCGCTTCACGCTACGGAAACTGGGGATAAGCACTGGCGTGATGAGCCACGAGGCTAAGCCACTAGGCTCGGGTGTAAAAACCCAATAGACTTTTACCTTCTTTTCCAAAATTAAAAAGTTTTTACTTAATCATTATTACATTTTACTGCATTATTACTGTATCAATGAGTAAAACTGTCTATTGAATGTGTTTAAGAAGCATATTTTAGCGCATGTAATATCATACATAGGGTTTTAAAACGGCGCCATTTTAAAACTCGCGTATTTTAGGATCCGCGGGAAGGGGCGGAACGGAATTATCGCGAATAATGTGGGCCTACTGTATTTGGAACTATTCCTAATTGTCTCCACCTTGACTAAATTCCCTCTTCCAGCTGAAGAAAAGCCGTCCCAATGCTCTTGGTAGTGTTCTAGTGTTCTGGCATTGTTGCACCAAGTATACCTCTTGGGAATTTTGGTCAAAAGGTTTAACCTTCATTTGACCATAACACATTTTCCTTTATTTATTTGGAAATCATGATGTATTTCACTGCAAACTGCAGTTGGGCTTAGATATGTTTGTGTAATTAAATGCTTTCAGATGAATGAGGAAAATGAGAAATCTGTTGCCACATGTAAACTTCCTGCAACAGCTATAATGTTGCTGTAGGTGTTTTGGCAGCGTCTGGACCAGCTTTTGCCTTTCACCAATTTGGGAAGAACATCCTATTCCTTTTTATTGTGACATATCCTCTCCACTGTTGATGGCTATCTGCAATGTGTTCCTTGGCATATCTAATGCCTCAGAAATTCTATTTTATCCATTTTCTGACTGATGCCTTTCAAAAATGAAATCAGTTTGATGCGTTGCATGCTTATTATGGACTGTGGCTTTTACTGACATAGGCAACTGAAACCATGAAAATTCTTATCGAACTGGTGAACTATGATTGGGGTTAATCAGATTCACCTGATTTTATGCAGATGTAGTGTACTGACTGTTTAACAGGAGTTTGAATGTGATTTGTTTATTCCTAACACATCTGCATAACCAATTATAGGAAGGAGTGCACAGCTATGCAACCACATTAGTTTTTTTTTTCCCCCTAAAACAATACAGTTTTTCAACTGAAAATTATTACCTCCGTATAATTTTTTTGCACCCGAAAAAACTTGGCATTGTAAATCTCTGCAAACCTTTTATACCTTTATATTCACTGCACACTGACCTTTGCACTTCCACAGTGATAAGAAACCTCAAAAAAAAAAAAAAAAAAAAAAATCAATCTAAAAACTCGATAATGCAAATTGTGGAATGTAATGCGTAATCTCTGAAAACCTGACAATGAATTAAGATGATCTTGATATGATAGCAAAATGAAATTACCAATAATTTCTCTAATTTAATCTCCACACCATATATTTTTCTTCGCTAATATGGTCATTGGCGGCACGGTGGCGTAGTGGTTAGCACGTCCGCCTCACAGTAAGAAGGCCTGGGTTCGATTCCCGGCCTGGGCGTTTCTGTGTGGAGTTTGCATGTTCTCCTCGTGCTTGTGTGGGTTTCCTCCGGATGCTCCAGTTTCCTCCCACAATCCAAAGTCATGCGCAGTAGGTTAATCGGCCGTTCTAAATTGCCCGTAGGTTCGCATTGTGCAGAAGGCAATGGCAAACCACTGCACTAATCCTGCCAAGAAAAACCTCCATGAAGATGATAACCAGGGTGTTATCCTTCATGGCCAATGGTCATCCGAGGACTCAGGTACTAGATAGATAGATAACATGGTCATATCCAATCCCTGCCCTTCAAGTATGCATTTCCTATCATGCAACCACCACCAAATAAAGAGGGGGAAAACCTCCTCTGTGACATGTGATGCCTCCACCCGCCTCTTTTCAAACTGCTGTGCATATATTTTTGGCTTCAGTCTAACACACTTGGAGGAAAAGCACAAACCGCTCGTTCACAGGAATGAGCTCACAGATGCCCATGACTGGCTGGTGACTGCTGTGAGCCACAGTGAATGAATGTATTCCATCCCTCCTTCCTGTGAAAGCTCGGCCAATTATATCCCCTGGATTCCCGGTCACGGATGGCCATGGCATCAATCAGGATTCAAACTTTCAATCTCCGGGTCGATCGTTGCCCACCTTGTCAATGCGTCACTCGGGAGGAGATTTAGTTTTGTCAAGAATTACAGAAAAAAAGAATTACAGTGATACCTCAGCTCACGAACATAATTGGTTCCCAGAAAGTGTGTGTAAGGCGAAAAGTTCGTCTTCTGAACATTTATTTCCCATAAGAAACCATTAAAATGAGAAAGAAATAAACTGTACTGTATAATAAAGTCGTTTTATTTACCTTTGTGATGGTAGTTGATGGCTTGATGGAATGGAGTGGGAGGAGGAGGAGGGAGGGACTTACTGTTTGGAAGGAGTGTTTGGAAACGCCTACTGTTTGGAAACACCCTTAGCCACACACGCACCCTTAATAGCTTCCTTGTTCTTAAGGATGGTGGTAGACTTAGCGTACTGGTACTGGGACGCTGAGTCACACAAACGCACACCTCGCTCGTGTTTTTCAATGATCTCCGCCTGTGGTGGGGTCTTTTTCGGTCCCATAATAGCAAAAGTACACTCAATATGGTCCAAAATGTCTATCAAACACAAACCACTTCCGCACTCAAAGAAAGGAGGTGACGAACTGTGATGCCGTGAGCGTCAAGGCCAGCTTCTCGTGGCCGCCACCGTGGCGCTGTTCGACCGCATGGTTTGATTCGTCCGCCGAAAACTAGTTCGTCAGCAGAGACTATATGCTCGCAAATTTAATGTTCTTGAGGCGAAAAGTTCGTGAGCTTAAGCGTTCGTCAGCGGAGGTTTTACTGTACTTTTTTTTTTTCCTGTTTCTTTTACATATGATCTGGCTGAAAATGTGGAGAACAGGATTCATAACCCTAACCAGATCATTTCAGCCAACAATCATTCACGCAGTGTTATGGGGAGTTGACATTTTCTAGTGATTAAAAAAGGGGCCATAACCGTTGTTTATGACAACAACAATAATCTCAACACCATCCAGGATTTTCATTTCTTTTAGTGAAACTTTGGTTTAAGGATAAAGGAGTTATTGTGCTTCTGATTGGGTGACTAGAACAAGTTTCTGAATGACTATCACCATAAAGAGAAACAAAAGGTTCAGAAAAGTTTAAGTGACATTCACAGAGGACAACACAAATAGTATGACTTTTCACAAATCAAACAACATCACAAATTCTGAAACCAAAAAGATGGAGTCATTATTACAGAATAAATTACAGTAGAATATTCTTGCACTCCATCACAAAACTGAATGCAATAAAATTTTGTCACATCTTTCACTGATAATTTCCCCCAAATATATATCATTAAAATAAACATACGAGTTATTTTTAGAAATGTATCTATGATTTTAACAATTAAAAAAAACACATTATCCAGCTATATTAGTTCTTCTTCCTTTCCTTTCGGCTTTTCCCTTCAGGGGTCGCCACAGCGAATCATCTGCATCCATCTCACCCTATCCTCTGCATCTTCTTCTCTGACACCAACGACCTTCATGTCCTCCTTCACCACATCCATGAATCGTCTCTTTGGTCTTCCTCTAGGCCTTTTGCCTGGTAGTTCCAGCCTCAGCATCCTATGACCAATATACTCACTATCCCTCCTCTGTACATGTCCAAACCATCTCAATCTAGCCTCTCTGACTTTGTCTCCAAAACGTCTTACATGTGCTGTCCCTCTGATGTGCTCATTCCTGATCCTATCCATCCTCGTTACTCCCAAAGAGAACCTCAACATTTTCATCTCTGCTACCTCCAGCTCTGCCTCCTGTCTTTTCCCCAGGGCCACTGTTTCTAAACCATACAACATCGCTGGCCTCAACACCGTCTTGTACACTTTTCCTTTCATTCTTGCCGATACCCTCCTATCACACATCACACCGGACACTTTTCTCCAACCATTCCAACCTGCCTGCACACGCTTCTTCACCTCTTTTCCACACTCTCCATTGCTCTATCCAGCTATATTAGTTATTACTAACAAACAATGTTGAATTTATATTCAGCCGGCTAATAGTTGAAACGTGACGCTTTGCTTGGGCTTATAGATCTTTATAGTTTTGGACTGTTTTTTTTTTTTTTTTTTTTGTCACAAAAAGAGACAACAAAGTTTGGCATCTATACATTCAGTAGGGGTGTAACCGTATACAACTCAACGCCATTTCCATAAAAGTTGGGATATTTTCTTAATCGTGTTAAAACCTCCAAATCTTTGATCTGTTATTTAATTTAACCTGTATTTAACTAACAAAAGTGCAAATAAAATATTTTCAATATTTTTACTGACAAACTTATACTTTATCCTTTAAGGTAGGGGTCCCCAACCCCCGGTCCACGGACCGGCACCGGTCCGTGGATCATTAGATACCGGTCTGCAAAAAAAAATCTTTCATGGTACAAATTATAGTTTTTTTTAATGAGAGCTTCCGAATCTTATTTTGAAAAACGACTGTTTTTGACATTGCCACAGAAGCACTGAAAGCCCTTCTTCCGTTTCCAGCCACATATCTTTGTGAGGCGGGGTTTTCTGCGGTGACACCCACCAAAACAAAACTACGAAGGAGACTCTAACCGGTCCATGGAATCTTTTTCATACATAAAACAGGTCCCTGGTGCAAAAAAGGTTGGAGACCACTGTGTTAAGGTAACGGGGAGGCTGGAGACCATTCTTGCTGACTCCAGGCAAAGTTAGGATTCACTCTGAGCAGCTCCCCAGAACATCACTGGGCCAACACAGACACAACTATTCATGCTCGCATGCATACCAAGATGCAATTGAGAATATCCAGTTGAACTAATGAGCATATCTTTGGACTGTAGGACAAAAACCAGAGCATGTGTGTGTGTGTGTGTGGGGGGGTGTATCCACGTAAGCACAGGGAGAATATGCAAATTTCACAGTGGAACTCATTTGCATAGACCTTCCTGCTGTGCAGTGGAAGTGTTGAGCACCATGCCACTGTACAACCCTAACAACTTGATTTTATTTTTTATATTTGAAAATATCATAACTCCTTTTTTTTTTTTTTTTTTAATGGGGCGGCTATCTATCTGTTCCATGGATTTTCTGCACTCAAGGACATTCACTGCCTCATGCAACTTGACACCACTGCACTCAATAAGCCGTCAGCCAATGAAGTCCTGATTTAATGCCACAGCAGCAGCAGCACATTAGTAATATTATTGTATTTTTAACACACAGGATGTCATGATTACTTTTTCTGTCTTCTATATGAGTGCTCAACTAATATTCTCTATCCATGTATTGTATAAGAGTTCTTACCGGTAGTCCAAGGTGACCCCTGTCTCCTTTATCTCCTTTCTGTCCAAGTGATCCTTTCTCTCCTCTGATGCTCAGACCTGGATCCCCCTGACAAAGAACAGTGCAGAATAAATTGGCCTGCGAGATGCGAAACTAAATGCGAAAATAAGTCTGATAGACACTGCAGGAAAGCATCATCCTCACTTTTGGCCCTGACAATCCTGGCGGTCCCTGAAAAATTAAAATAGTACATTTTTGTTTGTTGATTCAATTACAACAAATTTATTTATAGCACATAATAATAATGAATTATAATGAATGTTATAATAAATTTTACTGTATTAGTCAGAAATTTTGGAGGGTGTGTAGAGGAGATAAATCCTCACCATTGGCCCCACTGGCCCTGCAGGTCCAGGAGGTCCTGGCGGGCCATAGACCTAAGAAAAAAAAAAAAAAAATACTAGAACTTCAAGTATTTATCGAGGGGCACAATCGGTCTCTCTTGATGGACAAAAAGGTCTCTCTTGATGGCCCACTGTTGCACATGTGTCATTTTTGGTATTTGAATTTATCCAACGGCATCTTATTAGTGAATTTTTAACATTATAACTCTTAGCGTAATAGGCCACACCCACTTTAAACAATCACACAACCATTGTGTTCATGATTACAGCAGCGTTCCTAAATTGTACCTTCCAAATTTCGAGCAAATGATGACCCAAACGGCACGGTAGCGTAGTGGTTAGCAAGTCAGCCTCACAGAAAGAAGGCTCGATTCCCAGCTCAAGCATTTCTGTGTGGAGTTTTCATGTACTCTTCCGTACATTCATGAGTTTCCTCCAGGTAATCCGGTTTCCTCCCACAGTCCAAAAACATGCACAGTAGGCGAACTGACTGTTCCAAATCACCCTAGGTGTGAATGTGAGTTTGAATGGTTGTGTAAGTGAAGGTCCTGCGATGACCTGGTGAGCTGTCCAGGGTGTACTACGCCCTCGCCCAGAGTCTGTTGAGATGGGTGCCAGCCTCTTCGCGACCTTAATTAGGATTAAGCGGCTTAGACAATGAATGAATGATGAACCACTCATCAATGTTGAGTTAAATTTACGAAGACAATTTCCCAATAAATTTAATCCAGGGCATCAGTTTCATCTCAAACAAATTGCTTAAGTTTCCTGTTGATAGATAGTATTCACTACATCTAAAATAGCAAGATTTTGTCTTTTCAATGCTTGCTCACAAAATGTTCATTAATTTTTGCACAACTGTGAATGGAATAACTTTTTTCAAGCCACTCTCAAAACGTTCCAGGAGGCGTGCAGGAATTTTCAAACGGAAATTGGCAAGGCCTACATTGCGTGATTCAACTTAACTCATGGAACATGGAGATAAGGATTTTTGAATGTATGATAGCTGGTTTGGGGTTCATGGATCAAAATGCATTTATGTACGTTATATAATGTGTTATTTTTGATAGGTCGGTTCAAGGAAGGATTTTCTTATTCAATAAATTTGAATCTATTCTCTTAGACATCATTAGGGGGCAGTGGTGGTCTAGTGGTATAGGGCGCTGGATCGCTGATCCAAAGCTTAGGGGTTCGAGTCCCACTCTCCACAAGGTTGTCACTGTCCCCCCCCCCCCCCAGTTCAGCTAACTGGGTTATCATAGGCGGGCCATGTCTGTCACTGTCTATGGTGAAAGGCATGTAAAAGAACCATTGCTGACTTTCGTAAAGAGTAGCTGCAAAGTCGTCAGCGTGTTTCTGTCCCTTGCTAAAAAGGGTTGTGATAGGAAGGGCATCCGCCGTAAAAAAAAAAAAAAAAACTCTGCCAAATCAAACGTGCGAGTCAGATGATTCGCTGTGGCGACTCCCGAGTAAAAGGGAAAAAGCCGAAAGGAGGACAGACAGATCTCTTCGATATCATTAGTGAAGTCTAAACACTGTAATTATTATCATAATAGGCTATAACCACTTAAAGCAATCCCAACTCCCTTGGTGGTGTGTACAGGACTGGCCCTTGATTGTATCCATCAAGTGTCATATACTGTAAATCAGATGAACCGCCCTTGAAATGTAGACTTGTCGTATTTATAGCACCCCCTAGTGGCCAATGGCCACAAAATTTAATGCAAAGCATGAGTCTTGTCACAGAAAGGAGTCATACAGTTAATGTTTTTAACATTTACTACCGGCAAACTATTCAAAACTTATTAGCATGCTAGCTACAAAAAAAAAAAACATTTTTGAACATAGAACAAGTCACTTGATAATTTATAGATTCTTTAGCTAAAGTTTTAGGCAGATCAGACAAAACTTATTGGACGACTTCAGCAATTTTTTTGGCAGAGATGCACAGGGACCACATCATCCGATTCAGCTCAGTCTAGTGAACACAGAGATATATGGTGTCAAAAAGTACAACATACGGTTTGGGAGTTATAGGTCAAATGTTTTTTTTTTTTTTTTTTTACCTTGAAAAGGATGAATTGTACAAGTTTTGTCTCTAAAGTCTCTGCAGTGATCTGTACCCATGTGCTAAAGAACCTTTCTAAAAGATCAGTGATTTGGGCTGTACAATGCTTTATATTTATGGAAGAATAAGAATAAGTGGTGGAATAATGGAAAAGTGAAACAATAGGACTGGACCCATAATTATCTAATATGGTTCATTTTTCAGAACAACAAAAAAGAGAAATGTAATAGGAGACGGAAGGCACACACAATTCTTTTCCATGGTTTTATTTGCTCAAACATCAATGTTGCTCCCAAATTATCCTGGCAGTTTAGAGGTTTAGGTTTTTCGATCACTCCTCAAAACAAACAAGAGTATTTACCTGGTCTCCATTTTTCCCCTTCTCTCCAGCTTCACCTTTCTGACCCTGAAAAATAAAGTTAAAACATTTATATTAATATCTTTAAATTATTAAATTTAATACAAAATAAGAGTATCAGAAACATTCCACACTGACGTCATCTGATGTCTATGCATGAATAACATTAGTCCAATGGGGCACCATTGCGTACCATTGAGCCTGGCAATCCAATGGGGCCAGGAGACCCCACAGTCCCCTTTTCACCAGTAGGGCCATCTAAACCCTACAGAATGGAAAGGAATCGGGAAATAAACATTAAACAATACCGCCAAGATGGGAAATTTTGATGGAATGCATTGATGTTTAGGTTTAAAATGTGAAAATTCAAGTTCATAGTCCCTCAAATAAAACAACATTTTCAGGATGATTTGAATTTGAATCTTTGCATGATAAACGATGGACGCAATGCTGCCCACACTAAGAATCTATTACCATGGAAGCGTACAGGGACCCAAATATTCAACTTACTTCCTACGCCTAGTTTAACTGCCATAATGACCTTGCAAATGTTACAATGCACTTTCTAGTAGTGATGAGTTTTCAGTTTTTATTTGAAGTCAGCATCATTAAACCACTCACAGGTGATCCAGTGGGACCCATGCCTCCTTTATCCCCTTTAGGACCAGGAAAGCCCATGACTCCTCCCTCTCCTCGTGGCCCTTCAAGCCCAGGGGGACCAATGGGTCCTTGCTCTCCTGTTTTCCCCCGAGGACCCTGAGATATGTCATTTTGTCAGTTATCCACATTGAATTACTTTGACCAGCAAGTCAATGATGGCTTCCCTTTTTTTTAATTAAGGGGTGGAATTCTCTTTTACCTTTTCCCCATCATGACCAGGAGGCCCAGGCAGTCCAACTTCACCCTAAATACAAAAGAAGTTCCAAGAAAATGTTAATAGAACGTCTGTAAAACACACTATACTGTATATCCGCCTTTAGTTACTGAATTGTCAATAAAATGCAGTAAAACTGCAGTAATACTGAAAATTATTAAATCAGCTACCTTGGCACCAGGTAACCCAGGAGGTCCCGGTAGACCAGGTGGGCCCTATAGTAACATATGGATAATTATTTTAATAAATATTACTTATTTATTTTAATTAACCAGAAATTTACTTTCTAGGCATCTCTCTTGACCACTCACCATTAAGTGTACATTACGGATATCCTGTAACAGAACCAGTACGTTTAAATATGTTATATGTCTAAAACCACTCTTTTCATAAAACTATCTTTTATAAATATGATTAGACAAATAACATACATTCTCATTGTTGTTGATTAACATTTTTCCTGGTTCTCCTGTTGCACCCGGAGAACCCTATTATGCAAAAAGAACGAAACATACAGCAAAACTGTACACACTAAATACAATGAATTGGAACTTATTAAAAGCTGGAGTTTTTCACTTACTCTTGGTCCAGGCTGGCCCTCAGGTCCTTTTTCACCCTACAAACAAACAGAAATCTTAATATAATATACCAGTGTAAGACTACAGTGCTTTTTATTTTTAGTAGATATATTACTAACCTTAAGGCCTTGATCACCTTTCTGACCCTGTAATGTAATACAGCATGCATATTAACAGGTGATAATAGTGAATGGTCACGAAAAACTTGAATAGCCCTATGCAAAATTTACTTTGGATCCAGGCACTCCTGGCACTCCTGGTTCTCCTTTAATGCCAATTCCCGAAGAGCTAAGTTCCCCCTTTTCCCCCTGCCAAGAGATAAAATAATAAGAGATGATTAGCACCGTTTTAGTCATTCATTCATTCATTTTCGGAACCGCTTAATCCTAATTAGTGTCATGGGGAGACTGGTGCCCATCTCAGCCAACTCGTAACAAGGGCAGAGTACACCTTTGACAGTTCGCCAGGCCATCGCATTGCAGAAATGCGCTGACGACTATGCAGCTACTCTTGACGAAAGTTGGCAATGATTCTTTTACATGAACCTCACACCATAGACAGCGAGAGACATAGCCGGACTTTGATAACCCAGTTGGCTGCACTGGTCGGGCAGTGATAACCTTTTGAGTATGGCTTGAACCCCCAACCTTGGGATCAGTGATCCAGCACCTTTTATCACAAGCCAACGCTGCCCTGTTTTGTTTATAGTCATACCAATTATCAACATTACTTACAGAATGGTAGAGTGATTGACACTCATAGCATGAGATGTTATAATACTATTCTCTCACTAACACTCTACTGCCTTCATCCACATCAAATTTTATGGCTATTTAGTGCATTGTAAATGGTAATAAAACATAATGACCAAACTTATGCACTGTTAAACACTTTTCAAGTCAATGTTTATTTTCACACTCAGACATACACATGACATAAATTCATGGCAGTAATGAACACCATATAGATAAATTAACAGTTAGTTTCCAAACGCAAGGTGCATGATGCAAAATATTCAATGCAGACGATTTAGTATAGAGAAGTTAAGTGCTGTGTAGATAATGTTTTCTTTTTAAACATATACAGAGTTTTAGTATACAAACACGCTTTACGATCATTCGTTTTACGTATTTTTCGATTTTACGTTTAAAAAAAAAAAGTCAAATTTTGAGTTTAGCGTGCTCTCTGTAGTACGAGACATACCTACGTAGTATGCTGACGTAATACGCTACTTCCGCATGACGCAGCGTCCATTGTTTACAAATGACAGACTGAACGTGCCCCTCCTTCTTCCCAGTTCCCTGCTTGTTACCCTTAGGTTAAGATGTCGTCTCTGTGATCTTTGTGTTTATACTGTTTTGCAGACTTTTGTAACCCTAAGCAAATATGGTTGGTCAGAAGCTTAAGCCTACTAGTGATAGTGGTAATCAGAAAAAGCGGCAAGCCATCTCGTTAGAAACGAAGATGGGTATTATCGGGAAATTGATGCTGGTGAAAAACACGTGAAATGTTGCACATTTCTTACAAATGACTCCGTCGACCATCGGAACCATTTAGAAGCTGAAAGATTGCATCATAGAGAACGTTAAAGGTTATATTTGATATTTGATGAGTGAATTTGATTAACATTTTTCTATTTGAAATTATTTTGCTTGAATTTAATTTATTTGAAATTAATATTGATATTATTTGAGAAATTTGACATTATTTTACAATGTTATGTTTATAATAATTGATTTAGGGGTGTTTTATGAGATATGGTGATGGTATTTATGGATGTATAGTACGGTATGAACATCATACGTCACTGGAACTCACAGTAACAACTTACGTTTTTTTTTTTTTCACCTTACGTTCGGCCGTCTGGAACAGAACTAAAATGTAAGTTGGGGAGCGTCTGTATACTTCACAGACACATAAGTCATCTGTGCTATGTAAAGTTGTACTTTTGACTCATTCAAAGTTTTTTCTATTTTGTGTGGAAACACAATAAAATAAAACCAAAATGAGATTTTATCGGTTCGATGACAGTGATGAAGCCACCTGCCCCAAGTATCTGGAACAAACCTTGAATGTTTTAATTTACACATTGTTAGTGCCCGTTATTAACCCCAGGTTGGGGACTGATCAAATCCTGCTGTTGCCATGTAGTATATATTAATTATTATTAGTCAGTGACATCAAATTCTATTTTCAAATAATGAAGCAAGAATCCTGAGTAGTAAGGGCTGCACACAATATGAGAATAATTGTAAATACAACCCATGCTCTTTTCATGCCTATTATACACTTACCTTATAGCCTCGCTTTCCAGGAATACCAGGAAAACCTGTCTGACCCTTTATACAGTGATAGAAAACACACCGTTTGTCTTGAATTTCACTAAGACATTCAGCCTAATGTTTTATATTTACTGTCTGAACTTCTCAGACCTTTACCTTTAGTCCAGGAGCACCTGAAAAACCAAGTTCTCCCTAAAGTGAATGCCCAGAATAATCAGACAGAAAAAGGAGACAGTAAAAGAAAGAACAGAAGAAAAGATTCTAAAGCAATCATGCCAGAGTTCATACCATGCACCATTTCATTACCAGGTATAATTTAAAAGTTTGATTATACTTTAAAACCCTTATTATAATACTGTTTCATAAAAAAAATATCAACACAAACATGACGTGTACATGAAGCCCTTTGACTTTTGGTGCCCCTTAGACATCCTTAGTCTTTTTGCAATCACTGCACAATGTGTTCTGGTGACAATATTTAGAACATCTGGTCAGGTTTTGTGTGTTTCAGGCATCAAATGCTGCTCAGTGGTGGATGAACTGCCCCACATTATTTTGTTGCTCATATTAAAGAACAAACGACAGGTGTTTATTTCACATCTAATTCATACTGATGAGCAAAATATGGTTCTGATTTGCAGATACAGCTGAAACTGTATACAAGGTCTTGCAGTTAGTCACTATCACCCTTCCAAACACTCGTTCAATTCTCAGGACCAACAAGCGACAAACAAAAAAACGTGGTTAGTATATTGCACCATTCAAAACTACTGAGGTATCAGTTTATTGTTTCTGTTTACCATTATGGCATCTGGCTTTGAGGCCAGACTTCTACTGTGGTACATTTTCCAAAATTGCTGCTTAGCTCAGCTTTTTGTTGTTGTTTGGTTTGGATTGGACTGTTTCCCTCCCGAGTCTATTCTTCAGAAGGTGAAATGCATGCATAATTGGGTTAAGCCTAGTACTTGACTTCCACTGTTTTACGCTCATAAAATATTTTTTATGATGGCAGTATGTTTTGGGTCAATGTTTTGCAAGCTTTTCCCAGTTGTACTGTACATTTTTTCATGTAAACTGGTAGATATAATAGTTCTGTAGACTTCTGAATTCATTCTTATGCTACAATCATTAGTTACATCATCAATAATAATTAGGGGACCAGTTAAAGAAGTAGCTATAAACGTTCACGCGAAGACACTACCATCACTGTGATTAACTGATGAGCTCAAATGTTTTCGATCATCAGCATTCATTCTCGCTCCACATTTCGGCCTTTCCATTACTTTGGTTCATCTTGGTTACATAATTTTAAGGTTTATCTCTGTACAGTCGGCCCTCTACTTATGAAAACCTCTGAATACGAAAAATCCAGGTTACGAAAAACATTTTCCTAAATTTTTGTCCTCTGTATACGAAACCTCTTCTTACAAAAAGTGCAAAACTCGCCATTCAAAATTCAAACACGGCATTCAAACATTAAAACACGCCAATCAAACATTCAAACAATGCGCGAGTTGCTGTCTCATTGGTTGTCTCTCAACATCCCGCCCCACTGGCCTCCCATTGGCCAGGAGGGAGCTGAACTGTACCCATTCCTGTACCCATACTTCCTGTTTGTTCATTGCAGCGTTATATTTCTTTATCCATCATGGACCCAAAGAAAGTGGTTCCCGATGACACCGAAAAGAAGAAGTAGGCTCCGTTATGAATCCAAGTGAAGCAGGAGATAATAAAAAAATACGAAAGTGGGATGTGGTTGAGCGAAATCGCAAAGTCGTATGGCCGAAATCCCTCTACAATTGGGATACTATTGAAGCAGAAGGAGACCTTAAAAGCGGAGATACAGTGACGGAGGCGATTATTTCAGAAAAAGCAACCGCCATATTTAAGGACCTCGTGAAGGAGGGTGGGGGTGAGGGTTCTTCAGACCAGCAACCCCTGGACTTTAAAGAGTCGCACGGGTGGTGCAAGAGTTTTAAAAAAGGTAAATCATTTTTGTTTAATTTAACACATATTTCTTCACATATTTCATACAGAATTGTTGTACTTTTATCATTTTTAAAGGGTTTATGGGGTAGTCTTGGGAGCCTTGGAACGAATCACGCGTTTTTACATGTAAAATGCACCTCTACTTCCGAAAACTCCAGGTTACGAAAAAGGCTCTGGAACGGATTAATTTCGTAAGTAGAGGGCCGACTGTATTACTTTGTGACTTCCAGAGAGGCCTTCGATGATAACTACTGATGACTGGTTCTTCAAATGAGGAACTTCAGTATCTACAACCTTGCCCCGTCGAAGCTGTTGCTGATGAATGATTTTTTTTTTCTTCTTCAAAGTCCTCACAATGTTTCTGTAATAAAATGGTGTTGTTTTCTGTGACTGTACTGTTTCCTGGCTGATTATTGGTACACCAGTTGCCTCATTATTTTTTTAAGGATTTAATTCCCGATTGTTTTATTGGCTAAATGTTAGGCTTGTACAATGGTTCTGGTTGTTTTTTCATTCTTTTATTCAAAACCCCCTGACAAATAAAGTATAAGTCAACTTTCTTATCCTTTCAGAGGGGATAGTAAATACTATATGGTTATATTTTTATATAGTGGCTGCCAGAATTACAGACCTGTAGCACCGACTTCACATGTCATGAAGACCCCCAAGAGACTCAAACTTCATTAACTTTGACCCATGGCCAGACAAAATATGGACCCAATCCAGTTCACTTGCAAACCTCATCTTGGAGTCAAGGACGGCATCATCTACCTACGTAACTGTGTCTGCACACACCTGAACCTGCCGGCAAACATGTATTCACCATCATCATACTCACACTCCTGTGTAAAAAAGCTGACAACGATGCAGGTAGATGCCTCTTGTGTCCTGGATTATGGAGTACCTGACCGGAAGACCACAGTATATGCGCCTGTGGTAAGAAACACGAGCACTACAAGGTACCGTCCCCACTTTCCTCTTCACCCTCTACACAACTGACTTCGGCTACTGCATCGACAAGCCATCATCAGAGGTTTTCTGATGACTCTGCTGTAGTTGGATGAATCAGTGAAGGTGAGGAAATGGAATATTGGGCTGCTGTGGATTCCTTCGTGACATGGTGTGAGCAGAATAATCTACAGTTTAATTTACCAAAGACAAAGGAACTGATTGTGGATTTTAGAATATCCAAAACACCAGCGACCCTATTTGTGTTTCTAACCAGGGCGACAATGTCAAAATGTTGGCGGAACACAGTACTTTGGAGTTCATATTGATAATTAACTGGACTGGGTTAAGAATAGTACAATGCTTTACAAGAAGGGACAGATTCAGTCTCTTCTTTTTTTTTTTTTTTTGAGGCCGCTAAGGTCGTTTAACATCTGTCGGACACTGCTCAGGATGTTCTATGAGTTTTTTTTGTGGCCAGTGCTTAGGGTTGCAGATGCAAACAGTCTGAACAAACTGATCCACATTACCAGAAACGTTGTGAGGATGGAGCTGAACTCTGTGATGGTAGCGTCAGATTGACGAATGCTGTCCAAAATAAAGACAATACGGAACAAAACCTCCCACCCGCCTCACAACCTGCTGATCAATCACAGGAGCACGTTCAGTGATACCACCTAAATGCACCACTGAATGACATTAAACTGTACAACTCCTGTATATAGCAACAACATCCACTGTTATACACTTGCATTTTACACAATATCTACATTCTACTGTTTATCGTATTGATAATACTGTATATATTACTCACTGACTGATTCATTCTGTGTCTATTTAGATATCCGTAGCTTCTAATTTTAGACGTGCATATAGATATACTGTATATGGGTGTGATCACTGGCACATTTTCCAGCTACGAAACTTGGAACTTGAATAAATATTCCCATGTCCATTTTTATTTGTGAAGCAATGCATCAAAATCTGTGGTGCATGCCTGGGAGATATATAACAAAAATATATACAGATGGTAAAGACAGTTTTTGAAATAATTCAAATACTCCTAGTTTACACCGTTTTCACACTCAATTTTGTGACAAGAGAAAGACCTCATTATCTTCTTGTCCCTCTGAGCCTCTGATAAGGTCTCCACAGGTCCAATAACCACATGAGCACAGGTGCATGCACGAGGCACCATGGAATTTCCATGTGCTGTGGCAAAATTGGCAAATAAGCACTAGACTTAAAAGGGGATCGATGATATAAGTAACTTTTCCTGTCCATGTTACACGGTGTATCTTGAGCTCCCACCGATCACTGATGTATTGGCATTTATTGACTTTTAGATAACAAAGAAAATCTGAACATGTCAAGCACTATTGATTGGCATAGTATAACTAATTACACTAATTATGAGCGAATAGAAGGCCATTCATTCTGTCCATGTTACTGAGTTCTTGAGTCGTCCTATTGATAATTTAATGATGCTGCTTCTCCAAGGGATAATATTATCCTACCAGGTTCAGGCTTCTATCATCTTATTATCTACCAGGCTTCAATGTGTATTGGACTAATACATTAAAAGTGGGAATTTTTTTCCCTAAATCTCTAGAAAAAGTAATGGATCAGTGTCACACATTTCAGCATGTAGATTGTAGACTACTCAGACTGAACCCGAGTGGAAGTGTTGCATTCCAAAAGAACACCAGGGTGAAGAACCTCGAATGCACGTGTGGAAGCACCCGTAATCTCTTATTGCTTTTTTCATTCGTAGATTTTGTATGTATATTTATGTATAAATATTTGTAATTTTTCTTCTTTAATTTTTCTTGATCAAGACTTTATCTCATTCTTACTTTGCATGGAGCAACCGTTTGCATATAATTTCCTCCAGGATCAATAAAATATTCTGATTCTGATTAATAAGCAGCGTCTCTTGTGAAAAAGCAGGCTTGCCATCCAAATTTATTGCAATATGTTTGTCTTGTCGAATGATTATTAGTATTTCTGTGATTATTTGAACTATAGAGATCGTCTCAAGACCGTATACAGTGTGAATATTGTAAGACAGGCTTTAGAGTTTGGTTCTTGAACAACATTTACAGTATAATATGGAGATGTGTTTGGATAACCAAAGGTAAATGGACAACAGTGGCAACCCCGAAGTAAAACTAGCTAATATACTCGATGACTAAATGCACACTCAATGCACACTACCTTCATTCCTTGTTTTCCAGGCATTC
>CM045736.1:47678895-47688895 GCA_024760905.1 Plotosus lineatus
TGATTTTTTTTAGTTAAATAATTGATTCGATTAATTACCAAATTAAAGGTTCCATTGCAAATTTTCTGAAAATGAGGTTGGTATGTTATTCAAAATGAACATTTTCATTCCATTTTCTGTAACCACTTCATCCTAATTAGGGTCACGGGGAGGCTGGTGCCCATCCCAGCCAACTCAGGGCGAGGGCAGAGTACACCCTGGACAGTTCGCCAGGCCATCGCAGGGTGGAAACACGCTGACGGCTTTGCAGCCTACTCTTGTCGAAAGTCAGCAATGGTTCTTTTACATGCCTCACACCATAGACAGTGAGAGACATGGCCAGCCTTTGATAACCCAGTTAGCTGCACTGGGGGATGGGGGGGGGGGGGCAGTGACAACCTTGTGGAGAGTGGGACTCGAACCCCCAACCTTTGGATCAGCGATCCGGCACCTTATACCACTAGACCACCACTGCCCCTCAAATAATACTTTGGTGAGTGGAATTAAAATACAGAACTCAAATGATAAGGTTGAGATTGTGTAACTGTCAGAGTCAGAATTCACAAATTTAATATGGGCGACCCTTCGGGTTTAACCATGCATACTTGTCGCTTTATCTGACAAAGATAGAGAGGCAGATATGGGCAATTGGAGCACTAAACAGACACAAATAGTGTAGTACAATCCACAATTAAAATTCAGTACACTCTACTGGTGATGTATAATACCTGTAAAGATGTACAAATACAAAAACACAAATGTCTTACCTTCTGTCCTTGATCCCCTTTGAATCCCTAAGGTAACAAAAACAAATCGAATTAAAACTGCATGAGCCAAATTATTATTGTTTCTTTTTCATTCATTCATTTTCTGAACCACTTAATCCCAATTAGGGGCACGAGAAGGCTGGAGCCCATCTCAGCTGACTCTGAATGATGCTCATACACGGATATATATATATATATATATATATATATATATGTCATGGCTGTGATCACAATGATCTACCGTATGGTTCGCCAGGCCACATACAGACTCACTCACACCTACGGGCAATTTGGAACAGCCAATCAACCTCGTGTGCATGTTTTTGGACTGTGGGAGAAACTGGAACACCCAGAGGAAACCCACACAAGCACAAGGAAACTCCATACAGAAACACCCAGGCCTGGAATCGAACCCAGGCCTACTTGCTATGAAGCGGCCGTGCTAACCACTACACCACCATGTCGCCACACACAACCATTCATACTCACACTCACCTACAAGTAATTTGGAACAGCCAATTAACCTATTGTGCATATTCTTGGTCTGTGGGAGGAAACCCACGCAAACACAAGGAGAACATTTAAACTCCACACAGAAACGCATGAGCTGGAACTCAAACCCACGAGCCTCTTGCTGTGAAGCAGATGTGCTAACCACTACGTCACAATGCTGCCCTGTTTCTTTTTTTTATTTTAGTTTTAGTCATTTAAACGGGAACTGACTTGACCTGAGGTATTCACTTGTCAAGACCCATCTTGTCTGAGGCAGTTTGTGTTAGATAGGGGAGGTGCATTGCAACTAAGACAAAGACCAAATTGTGCTAACAGCTAGGATCATAGATTCGCTTCCCAGGGACTATGTTCAAACTGACAACCTGCTTTCTGAAAATGCATTGAGTGGTTACATTCAACCTGAGATGAAAAGCATTTCTGAACACAATGTTTTTCCCAAAAATCTGCTGTGCTCCATATGAAATGATTACTCATAATCTGGCTCAAGGTCTTTTTTGGATGAGTGCACGGGAAAATATTCATGTCTGTGGAAGAAATCTGAAGTTTACAGGGCCTGAGATTGCCGAAACGGATTAACAGGCTGTTTCAGAGTTCAAAGTAGAGGTTACACAGTAGGGTGCATATCGGCTATTCCATAGTAAAGTTCATTCATATTCAATAAATATAATGAAAGCATTGGCAGCTTGAGTTACAGTGAGCAGTCTTCAAAGTTTCTATCATGCAAAGGCCAGATATGGCTTAAGGAAATGCTAAGCATGTGGAAAAAAAAAAAAGAAAAAAAAAAAAGAACGAAAATAAAGTACAGAACACTATATGAGGTAGAAAGGAAACATGAATAGAGCATTATGGATAAGGCATATAAAATCATTGTTAAATTCAAGAGAATACTACTATACATATCCGAGAATGGGAAACTCTTTAAGGCTTTTGAAATAGACTGAAATCAATCTGATGAAGTGTAAAGATTGAGGTTGGCTCATTGCAAATATCTCTTTCATCCTCTGTATGTATATTTGTATATACAGTGGTACCTCACCTTACGATAGGCACAGCAAATGAAAAATCCAGGTTATGAAAAACATTTTCCGCCCCAACGCGCCATTCAAACATTCAAATGCGCCATTCAAACATTCAAACAATGCACGAGCTGCTCTCCCATTGGCTATCTCCCAACAGCCCGCCCCACTGGCCTCCCATTGGCTAGGAGGGATGACACATCTCCCTCCCATTGGCTATCTCCCAACAGCCCGCCCCACTGGCCTCCCATTGGCTAGGAGGGATGACACATCTCCCTCCCATTGGCTATCTCCCAACATCCCGCCCCACTGGCCTCCCATTGGCTAGGAGGGCTGACGCAGCTCCCTTGAGCAGCAGCTTGTTTCATGAGTTTTTCGAGTGTGCTCATTGCAACTTATTTTTTGGCTCAGGCTTTTAACCTTGCATAAACATTTGTAAGATTATAACTCTGCTAAGAAGACATGGTCAACACGAAGTAAGTACCTTAAAAGGTATACTTTTATCATTTTTAAAGGGTAGTATTGGGGGCCTTGGAACAAATCACGCGTTTTACATGTAAAATGCGGTTCTACTTACGAAAAATCCAGGTTACGAAAAAAGGCTCTGGAACGGATTAATTTCGTCATATGTGGAATTGATAGAAAATTAAATGCTGTGATAGATGTTAACCAAGTTAAGTAACTATAAAAATTATTTACTGATAAATAAATAAAACTGAACAAAATATTCAGCAGCTTTTGAACTGCAAAGAAAACATGTTTCAGTCATGTCCTGAATCAAATCTGGATCAAATCACTTTCTCAGTACAACTGAGCTGTGCTAGAGTTCGCTCAGAACTGGACTCAGACTAACCAACTCATATGAATTCAGTTAGATTGTTGTGCATCCTGAATTGTGATTCTCATGTTCTCACAAAATGCATCAGGGTTCCATTCATTATGGACTAAAGACCGTGAAAGCACCTTTAGGAAGACTTGACGACCAGTGGTGACCAAAAGAAGCGGGTACATACCAAAGTATTAATAGGTGTGTGAAATGAGCAGTTCTGTAAGGTCATCATGATGATCAATGATGAATGAAGCTTACCTTGGGGCCTTCAGGTCCAGTTAATCCTGTCTCACCACGATCACCCTGCACAAAGAAGTTACAGCAGACTTACTAGGAGAAGATGCTGATTTATATTTTACCAATTCAATGTAATGGCTCTGAGTAAGGAATGGTGGCATAGTGGTTAGCACATCCACCTCACACAGTAGCAGAAAGGTCCAGAGTTCAAGTCCTGGGGCTTGGTGAGGGCATTTCTGTGTGGAGTCTGCATGTTCTCCCCAATCTTACATAGGTTTCGTCCTGATACTCTGGCTTGCCCCCACAGTTGAAAAACATGGACATTAGGGCTAATTGCCTGTCCCAGATTACCTCTAGATGTAAGTATGAGTGTGACTGGGTGTGAGTGTGTTGGCCCTACAATAGGATGGTGAGATGTTTATGGTGGACACCACCTTCACCCAGAGGCTGAGATATTCAATAATCTCTCCATGACCCTAGCAGCCAAATGAATGGTTTCACAATGAAGTGTGACATTGTTGAAAGAAAAGGATAACAGATAATTTGTACATTTATTACTACCGGTATGGTCTGCTTTGAATTGAAATTAAATTGCAGATAAATCTCTTTATTTTAAAAGCTCCCTATTCATACAAAATCGGTGCTTAAAGTAAATAATAAAGTAATCCATGACTTGTAGAAACCTACCTTTTGTCCTGGTACACCTGGCTCTCCCTAAAAAGAAAAAAAAAAATGATTTGAATGCAGCCATTATTATTGTTTATTATTCATGTCTTTACCTGAATAATATCATTAGATTTTCCCTGGTTTAGTTTTAAGAGTTCAAACTACAGGGATCCCTGATCCTTTCCGTGGTTAATGGGGAACGAGACCCGCTGAAACTGCAGATTTTTCTGCGAAGTAGGACCGATCTCATGGACTGACATATACATATATGTATATGTGTATATAATATCAATAAATACATATTCAAAAAATGCTTAATAACTACATATTCAATTAGATGCTTATAATAACAATTAAACATCCAAAATAATGCATAAGATGTAAATAAAATATAAATACACACACACACACACACACACACACATACAGACATGTGTGCGCATGTACAGATGCGTGCACACACTCGGATACGCACCTTACATAAAAATGTAAGTAGTTTTGTTGGGGGTGGGGGTCGGGTTGTTTTGTTTGTTAGGGTTTTTTTTTTTTTTTTTCGCATACTTGGCCTTGTTTTGTGGCCTTGTCCTTAACTTTTCCTCTATTTTTCCTTATTTTTTATTTTTCGATGAATATTTTGAAAAACCCACGATGCACTGAAGCCACTGAACCTGAAGCACAAAGTAGAGAGGGATCCCTGTATATCAATTATACCTTATATGTATGTTTTCAGATTTTTCCTCATTTTCTCCATAATTTTAGTTGTATCCAATTCCAACCAATTAGGCATTGTCTTCCCTATCACATGACCACCAACAACCAGTGAGTGTCAAAAGCATCCATATACCCCTCCATTCCATGCAATGCTAGCCACCTGCCTTTTTCCGAACTGAGCTGCATGCACATTTTATAGTGGTATAATACACTCTGAGGGGGAAACCATTATCTACCCCATCGTAGAAATAAGCTTACAGATGCCCATGATTGGCTGGTGATCACTATGAGTGACAGGGAATTGAGCCTTTTCTCAGTCCCGTATGAGCTAGGCCAATTAGCTCCCATGGACTCCCGGCCTCGGATGGCTGTGCATTAAACTGGATTTGAACTTGCGATCTCCGTGTTAATACTCTGTATTTTATGGCCAATCTGTATCAGGATATTTTTACAGTGGCTTGGATACCGCTAACATGTCTGGCTCCTGTTGATATACACTATAACTTTGCTTTTATATAGAACTTGGGTGCGCTATTTTATGGGATCTGCATGTTTCAACTTACAACTGTTCCAAATCTCCAGTCTAAACAACCCATGGCAATTAATGATTCAGGGGAAATGAAGAATTGTCCAACAGCAACACAGACCAATGAAATCCAGCGTGCTGAACCTTGATTGAACCTCAGGCCAGTTTACAACACCTAGAAAAATGCTATTGACACAGCTGAACTAAAACTCCAAAAAGCTTAAGGATAGTACTCTGTACTAGTAATACTGCGTGGACTAAATGCTTGTTTTGTATGGCCATCATTAATCAACCTGAACAAGAGCCCGTTCTTAACAGCATTCTGTGTGAGGTCTGACAAATCAAAATATTGACATTTACCAAAGGCAGAAAATCTTTACACATGTTTCTTACAGCACTTCCACAGTTCACAAGATGTTTTGTACTATCACAATATTGTTTCGATGCTAACTAATATAACACTTAATATTTAATATTGATTGATTGATTGATTAACTGTTTGGGTTTTTATACCCGAGCGTAGTGGCTCATCAGGCCGGTGCTTATCCCCGGTTTCCGTAGCGTGAAGCAATCAGGAGTTGAACTCCTCCTGGATGGGGCGCTAGTCCATCGCAGGTTACCTTCCCAGTATATTTTACTGGTACCCATTTATACTGCTGGGTGAACAGAGGCACACTTGTGGTTGAGCCCTTGCCCAGGGGTCTTAGCACAGTGAGGGTCTCAGTGGGATTTGAACTCACAACCTCCCGATCATGAGCCCAACACTCTAATCACTACACCACCGGCTCCACCTATATTTAATATATTAGTATTCAAACATCAGCTTACCTTCAATCCTGACAGCATCTACAAATAAATCAAAACAAGATGACGCAGAATTATTAGTAATTCATAAAACACAAAATAAAATCATTAAAAAATTGTTTAAACTATAAAGGTTGCTGTCTGAAAGAGAGAGAGAGTGTTAATTATGCTTATACGTACCCTGAGGTCCTTTCCTGGTTTTCCAGGTTCTCCAGGTTTTCCCTTGATCATAGCACATATTGCCATATATTAGTATGAAAAGCAATGTACAATTAGAAGGACTACATCTATTTATCACGAGAGAGGTTTTTCGCAAGAGACGGCTTACAATAAAAACCTATAAGGTCTGACACATACGCGGAAAAACATTAGTGAGTCTTACCGGTGGCCCATTAGCACCAGTCAGTCCTGGGCTACCAGGAGGCCCTGGGGGACCAGGAGGGCCTGGTGGTCCCTGCGCTCCAGGCTCGCCCTGCTGAGAGGCAGCACAATACAATCTCACACTTAAAAGTCAATACGTATATATGATTGTGTCCAACCCATTCAACATCAGCCGTAGGATCTCTTCTGTTTCAATTTCAGTCAATACATGTTGTATATGAACTCGAAACAGAATTTACCTGATGAGGTACAGAGACTGAATTGGAATGGAAGCAAACCCATATGGCTGAGTTGAAAATGAATATGAAGTCATGTATGATCTTCAACAAACGGAGTGGGTATTTTAAATGGTTATTCTATCGGTGGTTATTAAACTCCACACAGAGAGAACCATGTTTGGAAAACGGTTGTAGTCATTGAACTTTGACTGACTGTATATATGTTAGATCCATGACAAAGTGTTTTCATGTCACATAAAAAATCTTCAGCATCCTGACCACTGACCAGGGAACTGTGTATTTTTTTTCTATTAGTCAGAAACCATTAACAGTGAGGACTGTTGTCTCCAAACATGGTGGTTCATTCTTGCTCATTTACATATATATATATATATATATATATATATATATATAATTCCTGCAGGAACAATACAGAGGATGGATGCCAGCCAAGGTCGTCTGTGCCAGGACTATACGTATAGGCAGCCCATTACAGTTTGAATGCACAGAGCGTTCTTAAGAGCAATAATCATGGTTTTCTGTTATTGACCTGACATTATTAAATTACAGAATAGGCTGTCTGCTAAAGGACGTTTTTGTTTTTATAGGTTTAAATAAACGTCAATCAGTCACAATTTTACACTTCAGAGAATGTGATAGAAATGGATCATGAGGTAATACTGTTTGTCTTAATCAGTTACTATAAACCCACTGTGGACTTGGGACCTTTCATCACTCAAAGCACAGGAAAAGCCTGTTTGAATTTTTTTGAGTTTACCAAGACAGTTTCCTGTCAGTGTTCTAATAATTGCCCATTTCCTTGCCTAAAATTGCCATGGAGACATCCGAATGAGGACAAAAAAATTTGCAATTTCTTGGAAAGGTTGCTTTGGCACTGGGCTGAACATTCAAATGTAAATACCCATGGCTTCGTCGAATGGCGTGTCAGAAATTTAATACGCCCATAAATACTAAATCGAGACTACAAATGTCAAACTGAGAAACCACTGTAAAATCTCAGATAACTCTGCCCTATCTGACTGCAGATGGAATGGCTCAACAAAGGTATGAAAGCGTTCCACTGCTGGTCTCACATTTCCAGCACTTTAAGTGAAGGTTAACAAGCCCACTGGTGCCATGGAGGGTTACAATAGAACTTGGGAAGGTTTTCAACCGGCATTAGGTCGACAGTGGCTGGTATCCTTGGCAAGGGGTAAGACGGGTGGCAGAGAGAGGTGTACCTTGAGGCGCTTTAGAATTAGAGGGCTTATTGAGTGCATGTTGCGCATGGTGAGGGGCAACATCTGCTCAGGTCACAAAGCACAGGTGGGCCGCAGTGCAAAAAGTCACAAGGGCAACAAGTGGACCAGCAGGCCAAAGGAAGGAAACGGTGTCAATGAGATGCAGAGGTGAAAAAAAAAAAAAAAAAAGAAACAGAGAAATAAATACAAAAGAGTAAACAACAGGGAAATAGTGAGGCAGGACCAGATAAAAGAGAGATCCGAGGTGGAAAGAAGAGAAAGAGAGAAAAAGGCACGAGAGCTGACAAACAGGACCCAGCAGTCCAAATTAAGTTGAATATTTGAAACAAGAAGCCAAATCAGATGCAGCATTCCAGCCCAAAGGGCAGATCATTTAATAATGTTGATATTTAATTTGTACTTGATTTAGATATCTCAATCCACTGTGACTTTTGTTCCTGTGTCCTGCGTCAGTGCTGTGTAGACTTCAGTCTTGCCACAAAGAGAGTTTAAGAACAGACTTACTGTGGCCTGTCCTCCAGCACATGGGTGGACAATACGCCGTTTCTGTTGAAATCACCATTATAATAAAGTATACACCTAAATATCACTAATCAGATTACAAATAACCTACATTAGTCTACTTAAAGGGTACCTGGAGTGAAAACACTCATATACCTAATTTGATGTATTGTGTATAGCTAGTGACAAAACACCTATAAGGTGTTTATTATATTCTCTCACAAAGCAGCTTTAAGTGATTTAAGGGCTTCAGAGCACATGAGTTTTGCAGCGTCGCATTTCCTGTGACGTCACATCGTTGACAAAGCCTCCACCGGAACTGCGAGATTGCAGTGTAAACCTCTGGCTGTATACCTGACACAACAACACAAGCTCACGGAAAATTGGAAAAAACAGACATTATAGTATTTTTTTTTTTTTTTTTTTTTAAACCATGGACGAAGACAATTTCGTAGAAGGATTAGAAGGTTATTTATATGAACCACTGAAGAAAGACTATCCACATTTAGTGAAATCGGACCAGGAAAGTGACGACTCGGAGGACGATATTGGAGAGTCGGCAGAAGCTCTTACACGGGAAAATCGTAGCAAACAACCAGCAAATATTTGGTTCTCGTGTGGAAAATGCGTGCGTCAAAAAACCGATCAGGACTGCGATTGTTGTAAACAACATGAATTGCTTGAGGAAAATATACTGTCCCCCCCCCCCAGTGCAGCTAACTGGGTTATCAAAGGCCGGCCATGTCTCTCACTGTCTATGGTGTGAGGCATGTAAAAGAACCATTGCTGACTTTCGACAAGAGTAGGCTGCAAAGCCGTCAGCGTTTTTCTGCCCTGCGATGGCCTGGCGAGCTGTCCAGGGTGTACTCTGTCCTCGCCCGAAGTTGGCTGGGATGGGCGCCAGTCTCCCCGTGACCCAAGTTAGGATTAAGCGGGTACAGAAAATGAACTGAAAATATACTGACATTCTGCAATTGGCTATACGACTGTCAACGATGTTATGTCATAATGACCTTTGACCCCGGTGGAAAAAAGCCAACATGTCCGGGCGCTGAATCTTCGTGAGCAAGGAATGTCATACAGAAGAAAAGGAAATGTGGACTTATACATAAACTACTGACATCACACGATGTTTAAAAGTTAATAATAAGGTATCGTGGATATTTTGTTAACGTTGTAAATTTTGGGTACAGGTACCCTTTAAACCTTTCAATTTCCAAGGACCTGTTGGAAAGTACCCCTATTCAGCCCTCAATCTTGTTACTTTCCCTTTATTACACAAACAGCTGGTGCAGTAAACCTGATAAAAAGCCTTTTTATAACACATCTCTGTGTATCCAAACAGGTAGATAATACAGTTTAAGACCAGAAATGGATTTAAACGTAACTCAAAACTGTATTAATAAAAGCACAAAATGTGAAAACAAGAGAAAATGCTGTGTTAAAAAAGTCTGATTATGGCATATCATTTGGTAACAGGCTCTTATGTCACTCCTCCCCCAGATCAATCAAAGGACAGGTCTTATCTGGTCTCTCTTTGCAGCATGGCTGAAACACACCCACACACTTCTGGGGATGAGGGAGGACCCC
>CM045736.1:47693895-47726395 GCA_024760905.1 Plotosus lineatus
CAAACATTCGAACAATGCACGAGTTGCTCTCCATTAACTATCTCCCAACATCCCGCCCTGCTTGCCTTCCATTAGATGGAGGGATGTGTTAAGACGTCGTCTCTGTGATCTTTGTGTTTACACTGTTTTGTGGACTTTTGTAACCCTAAAGCAAATACGGTTGGTCAGAAGCGTAAGCCTACTAGCATGGGTGCAAGTCTCATACACAGAGATGAATTAACTATCTGCTCAGATCGGTGCGATCCATTATACATGCTCAGTTTAAGCAAAGAGAGTTGTAAAATCAATGAAAATCCGAATCCAGGAAAGAGCTCTCCGCTCTGCTGGCTCCACATGAGTGCAGGCTGTGTTCTAAATGAGTTCAATGGCACCCTTGCGCACTTGAAAGACCGGAAAGTCCATATAACCCACAGCAAGTACACTACTTTCGCAAGTACACTACTTTTGGTATTGAGCACTTCACATATTGTAAGCTTGATTGGCTGTTTTAAGCTTCATGTAAAGTGATTCGGTATAAATAAGTGACTTATTTGAAATTAATGTTGATATTATTTGATATAATTTTACAATGTTATGTTTATAATAATTGATTTAGGGGTGTTTTATGAGATACAGTATGGTATTTATGGATGTATAGTACAGTATGAGCGTCACACGTCACACATCACTGTAACAACTTACGTTCACTTTCAACTTACGTTCGACCGTCTGGAACCAATTAAAAACGTAAGTCGGGGAGCGTCTGTATAATCATCATATATCCTGAGCCATTCAGTAAAACAGGGGGGCAGTGGTGGTCTAGTGGTATAGGGCGCTGGATCGCTGATTCAAAGGTTGTGGGTTCGAGTCCCACTCTCCACAAGGTTGTCACTGTCCCCCCCCAGTGCAGCTAACTGGGTTATCAAAGGCCGGCCATGTCTCTCACTGTCTATGGTGTGAGGCATGTAAAAGAACCATTGCTGACTTTCGTAAAGAGTAGCTGCAAAGCCGTCAGCGTGTTTCCGCCCCGCGATGGCCTGGCGAGCTGTCCAGGGTGTACTCTGCCCTCGCCCGAAGTTGGCTGGGATGGGCACCAGCCTCCCCACGACCCAAATTAGGATTAAGTGGTGACAGAAAATGATGAACATTCAGTAACCGTAACAGGTAGTCAGCTGACTTCGTATCATTGTCGCATAACTTTGCTGAAACCTAGACCTGCTCAGATGAGCAACCCCAGATTGTAACACAGCTAGCAGATACTTGGACACGATGCATTATGGGTACATTGCTTCAAGCACTTTGCTCCTTCCCCTGGCATGCCCATCATTCTGGAAAAGCATCAATCTGTACTTGTCCAACCACATTTTTATGCACCAGAACCCCATCTGCCTAGCAAATCTAGGTATTTTCTTCTGATTAGCCTCATTATCAAGTAGTTTTCTTATGGCCACACGGCTGTTTATTTCGAACAAATTATGTGAGTTTTTGTCTTATTGTGTATTTTATGGGCAAATTTCACTATTAAAAATTGCTTTGAGTTCTACTGCCCATTATTTTTGTTTACAATTTACTTCAGCCCACCAGGTCTTTATCCAACCATACTTCTGAGAAGTTGATGGTTAACCACTAACCTTCTAGGTTTATATAGTGTTGGACGGTTCTTGAACAGATCCAGTAATTTCAGCATTTGCTTTGGTATTTCCTTTGCTTAATGCCAGTGACTAAACTGACCATTCGGAATGTAAAGTTGTTTTATGCAACTCCTTGCTATGTTTTCTGACATCGGCGACAATGAAATCAGAAACCTCTCACTGCATCAGTTAAGATTAATGTAACTAATCACTGCAGTATTTATCTGGTTAAATTCCCTTAGGTGTGTAGGTACATGCATATTTAAATCCAAATGCTGATAGTTCTTAATCAGACTGTTCATAAATGGATTTTTTTTCACTTAGGGAGGTGGTATTTAGCGGCAGTGATGGTCTAGTGGTATAAGCGTTGGATCGCTGATCCAAAGGTTGGGGGTTCGAGTCCCACTCTCCACAAGGTTGTCACTGTCCCCCAGTGCAGATAACTGGGTTATCAAAGGCGGGCCATGTCTCTCACTGTCTATGGTGTGAGGCATGTAAAAAAAACCATTGCTGACTTTCGACAAGAATAGCTGCAAAGCCGTCAGCGTGTTTCCGCCCTGCGATGGCCTGGCGAGCTGTTCAGGGTGTACTCTGCCCTCGCCCTGAGTTGGCTGGAATGGGCACCAGCCTCCCCGCGACCCTAATTAGGATGAAGCGGTTACAGAAAATGATGATGATGATGATGAGGTGGTATTTAAGCGATTTTGGTCATTAATGGAGACATACCGGAAAGCCAGGAAATCCTCTTGTGCCCGGTTGACCCTAAAATGGAGACACACAAAGAGAAAGGTGACAGCTGAATCATTATATATATTTGTAATTTAACAAGGTGTAGGCAAAAAAAAATAAAAAATTAAAAACCACTGAGAGACATCATATTTTTTTACTGGGGTACGCGCGCACACACACACACACACACACACACACACACACACACACACACACACACACACACACACACACACACACAAATTATAAGTGATGTGAACTCAGCAGAATGAGGTCAGTGTTAAAAAAACACTCCCTGTTGATGATGAAAAAGACTTTGTGTGCAGTGTGGAAACAAAATGCATGGTCGCAAACTAGAGTCTGCTGTGAAATCCTGCATTACAGCTAACAGAAAACACACAAATTGAATAAGTGAAATCCAACATGGAAGTCAGTAAATTGAATAAGTACATGTCAACGATGATTAAGCTACATTCCCATGGACACAATACCAAGGTTGCTTTGCAGGAAAAAAGCCTTTAGTGCACTTAAGACAGTAAGGGGTCATTGAATATCCTCAGAAAAAAAAAGAAGTAATAGGCAGTGAAGGAAAACTAGGAGAAATTACAAGGAAGAAATGAGGGTAAGTAATGGAGGAGATTATAAGCCTGGCTCTCAGGTAGTTTGTGGGAACATAAAGGTCTCTCCCTCTCTTAGGAGTATCTAACTCTACAGTCAGAAAAAAACGTGATAACATTAATTTGGAAGTTTAGAAAATATTATACAGTGTCAATGTTGATATTCGTATTATTTAAAAATGTAGAAACATAATATTAAGTCCTTGCATGAATGGGTCCCAATGAGTGCTCACTCTTTTAGCTAATCTTCAATTATGTATAAGAAAAAACATTATATTCGTACACTTAAATCAAGTCCCTCAAAATTTTTTCACATTTTTATCTGTCCTCTCCACACATCTCTTTCAAATCCATCCTTTCCATTCACCTTCTGAAGAGCTCGTCCCCCCATCCCCAAACATGGCAATCCTTCTCTTACATTTCCTTGACACAACCCTGCCTCTCATAGCCTACAATCTTCTACTAGAGCTTTATGAAGGACTTGGGTACAGAGAAGCATGCAATCAGCAAGCTCAAAACCAGATGTCTGGTTCAACCCAAGCAGCCTGCTGGCCTTGCCATAAGGTGTCTCAGGTCTGTCAACCAAGAGTGCTGGGGGATGGATTGGAAAACCGCAGTACGAAAAAAGGCCAAAGTTTTTCACAGGATAATCAGAAAGGAAATTGCACTTCTGAGGGGGAAACATTACCCTTTTGTCTTCTATTTGGAATGTGGACAGAAGATAGGGTGTGGGTGCCGAGTTCGAGACAAGCCCCATTTCATCTGGAGCCCCAACTACTCATTCATAGACACAGTACAATAGTCGGCAATCTGGGGTCTAGTGTCTGGATCATTATCTTGTAAATTAGGATGTTTTGGTTTCTCTCACTAATGAAGATGGGGTTCCAAATGACCATCATTATAGGCAACTCAAAGCCTGTCAGTGTTTAAATGAAGCTTAAGTATTTCCATACAATCTGCTGTGGGGATTTTGTTTAATTCGTCTCAATTAGAGGCGCTACGCTGGAGAAGTGAAATGAGCATTTGAGGAAATTGCAGATTCTTTCCTATAATATTGCTCAAGTATATCACAGAAATGTTGATTTAGCTATGCTAGTGGGGGCAAGGCCCAGAAAGATAGCTGTATACAAAACTTCAATAATGTTACTTTAACCAAACTTAGTCCTTCCCTCCTTCCCTCTGATGGCAGAATCAAAGACTAACAAACTAATGTGAGGTTTTATTGGTGCCAATGATGACACTTACAGGAGGTCCTCTTGGGCCAATGATAGATAGACCTGGCTCCCCTGGAGCACCCTAAGAACAGACAGAAAGATAGAACTGATGAGAAGAAAAAACAGAGGAAAGAAAGAGAACGGTGCTGTCTAATCTTCATTTGGTATACAATGCCAAATGATGTATACCAGAAACAGCTCTTTACACACGTTTTGATGTCTAGTGAAAATCCCCTGCCACCAGCCTGTACACAGTCTTAAAGTAGTGTAAACAGACTTGCCAAAGGAAACATATACAGACGTTCCCCGACTTACGTTCATCCATTTTATGTTTTTTCGATTTTACGTCCCCCCCCCCCAAAAAAAAAGTCAAATTTTGAGTTTAGACGTACCTACGTAGTATGCTGACGTAATGACACAACAATGCATTCATTGTTTACAAACTACAGACTGAATGTGTGTGTGTGCGTGTGTGTGTATATCTATATATATATATATATATATATATATATATATATATATATATATATATATATACATATCAATAAAAATAAAAGGACAGGACAAAGACTTTCTGTTGAAACTCCATTTATCACTACAGATCTGTTTTGAGGGGTGGTGAAACCATCCTCTCTCTTCAGGTGATTATAGAAGAATCATATATATATATATATATCCTGTCCTTTTATTTTTATTAGTTGCTCTACCAAAAAGTATTGAGCACTCTCCTACGGAAGGATCTATTCAGAAAATCCTATACATATATATATATATATATATATGAGATTTTCTGAGTAGATCCTTCCGTAGGCGAGTGCTCAATACTTTTTGGTAGAGCAAATAAACAAAAGGACAGGACAAAGGCTTTCTATTGAAACTCCATTTATCACTACAGATCTGTTTCGAGGGGTGGTGAAACCATCCCCTCTCTTCAGGTGATTACAGAAGAATCTTCTACAGATTTCTTTAGATGGTTTCACCACCCCTCGAAACAGATCTGTAGTGATAAATGGAGTTTCAATAGAAAGCCTTTGTCCTGTCCTTTTGTGTATATATATATATATATATATATATATATATATATATATATATATATATATATATATATCTCAGTTATATAGCATGAGCGTGTGTTACCCTTGTGTTAAGACGTCGTCTCTGTGATCTTTGTGTTTACACTGTTTTGCGGACTTTTGTAACCCTAAGCAAATATGGTTGGTCAGAAGCGTAAGCCGACTAGCATGGGTGCAAGTCTCATACACAGAGATGAATTAACTATCTGCTCAGATCGGCGCAATCTACCATGCATACTCAGTTAAGCAAAGAGAGTTGTAAAATGAATCCACAAAACCCGATTCCACAAATTACAGAACAATTACCGATATTTATTATCTTTTAGCAGAATCCGACCAGTGTATACTTATTTTTATATTAATATTCATTAGGATTTGTGGGGCAGTGGTGGTCTAGTGGTATAGGGCGCTGGATCGCTGATGCAAAGGTTGGGGGTTCAAGTCCCACTCTCCACAAGGTTGTCACTGCCCCCCCCCCCTTAGTGCGGCTGACTGGGTTATCAAAGGCGGGCCATGTCTCTCACTGTCTATGGTGAGAGGCATGTAAAAGAACCATTGCTGACTTTCGTAAAGAGTAGCTGCAAAGTCGTCAGCGTGTTTCTGTCCCTTGCTAAAAGGGTTGTGACAGGAAGGGCATCCGACGTAAAAACCTCTGCCAAATCAAAACGTGCGAATCAGATGATTCGCTGTGGCGACTCCTGAGTAAAAGGGAAAAAGCCGAAAGGAAGACAGACAGATTCATTAGGATTTGTACTTGTTCTTTGTATGCATCTCTTGAATAAAGTTTACTTACTAACTCAAAGAAAGAACTCTCCACTTTGCTGACTTTGCTCCACTTTGAATCAGTGCAGGCTGTGTTCTAAACAAGTTCAACGGCACCCTTGTGCACTTGAAAGACCAGAAGTCTGTATAACCCACAGCAAGTACACTACTTTTGCAAGTACACTACTTTCGGTATTGAGCGCTTCACATATTGTAAGCGTTGATTGGCTGTTTTAAGCTTCATATAAAGTAACTCGGTATAAATGAGTGACTTATTTGGAATTAATGTTGATATTATTTGATATTATTTTACAATGTTATGTTTCTAATAATTGATTTAGGGGTGATTGAGATACGGTAATGGTATTTATGGATGTATAGTACAGTAAGAGCGTCACACGTCACATGTCATACGTCACTGTAACAACTTACGTTCACTTTCAACTTACGTTGGGCCGTCCGAAACCAATTAAAAGCGTAAGTCGGGGAGCGTCTGTATATGTTTGTGTGGTTTTCAACATGTTGTTGGCCTAAATTATATACTCATTCCTTGAGTATTGATAGCTACTAAGGCGAGAGTACACTGTACAGTGAATAGTTCAGGCCCCTGTGGACTGGTTCACTGGCAAAGACAATTTACAAGCGCATCATCCAGTCCTTAATATTGTATCATGCATCCTAACATAATCCACAAAAACACTGTGGCCAGACAAGAACGATATTGTGTTTCTAGCACGCTTCCTAATTCGCTCTCGCCAACCAAACTTTACCCAGGAAACAATTTTGATGACATAGTAATGTGTCCAATTACAGGTGATTTTAATGCTTCTGACTAAATTCCTCTTTCATTCAGGGGGAATGTTTGCTTTTAAACTTTAATTATTTATTTATTTGCATCTGTGCTCCTTTCTGGCTATTATACAGGAAAACTCGTAATGCATAGTATTTTTATTAGAAATGTTGCTTCAGGAGAACCTCTGTTCAAAATAATAATGGTAGCATTTTAAAAGTTGTTAGTAGCTGAAGAATAGACAAACAACTCAGCTGTAAGTCCATATGTAATAGGCCAAAGCAGGACTAAATGTAATCAGTCAACTAGCATATAAATTATACCCTAGTTTTTATATCAACAACACTGATGACCAACTAGACATTCTTGATTCCAATTCCTTCATGAAAGCCCTTAAAAGTAAAAAAAAAAAAAAGTGTCGGTTCAGAAACTTAAAACAGTTTAACAAAGAATTACAGACGCTCCCCGACTTACGTTTTAGTTCCGTACCGGACGGCTGAACATAAGGTAAAAAAAAACCCAAGTTGTTACTGTATGTTCCAGTGACGTTTAATGTTCATACTGTACTATACATCCATAAATACCATTACCGTATCTCATAAAACACGCCTAAATCAATTATTATAAACATAACATTGTAAAATAATATCAAATATATCAAATAATATCAACATTAATTTCAAATAAATTAAATTCAAGCAAAATTATTTCAAATAGATACATTTTAATCAAATTCACTCATCAAATATTAAATACAGTATCAAATATAACCTTTAACATTCTCTGTGATGCGATCTTTCCGCTTGTAAATGCTTCCGATGGTCGACGGAGCCATTTGGCAGAAACGTGCAACAGTTGCATGTTTTTCACCAGCATCGATTTTCTTGATAATAGCCATCTTCGTTTCTAATGAGATGCCTTGCTGCTTTTTCTGATTACCACCATCACTAGTAGGCCTACGCTTCTGACCAACCATATTTGCTTTGGGTTACAAAAGTCCGAAAAAACAGTGTAAACATAAAGATAACAGAGACGACGTCTTAACACAAGGATAACGCGCGGTGAACTGGGAAGAAGGATGGGCACGCTCAGTCTGTCATTTGGAAACAATGGACTCAGCGTCATGCATAAGTAACATATTACGTTAGTGTACTATGTAGGTACGTCTTGTACTACAGAGTGCACGCTAAACTCAAAATTTGACTTTTTTTTTTTTTTTTTTTTTTTTTTTTAAACGTAAAATCGAAAAATACCTAAAATGAATGAATGTAAATCGGGGAGTGTCTGTATTGCTTTTCCTTTTTTTCTTTCTTTAATGCTTCTCTGAGCTGTATATGCTATGTCACCACTAAAAAAAAAAAAAAAAAAAAAAAAGAAAAGATAGATAGTTATTGTTTAAATACCGGACTCTAGATAGCATATACATACTTAGTTATTAGGTTATATAAGTAATGAAGTTCTATACTGTACATCAGTCAGGATCTACTGCTCAGTCACCCCCCCCCCCCCCAACCCACACATTTTAACCAACTATACTTTCTGACTCTGTGGTTTATTTTCCTCCATAATTCCAAAGACCAGGCAGCTTAATCATGATTTAAAAGAGTGCTATATCCTGGACTGTTGACAAGTCTAAGGCCCTGAGACACCCCGCATTTCTGACCTCTTTCAACTTTGAATATGCCTGTACCAGTAGTTCAATGTTTCTTGGGGTTTTTTTTTGTTTTGTTTTGTTTTTTGTTTACAGTGGTAGACAATTTAGGACAATGAGGTTTGCATTGTACAAAACTACACATTCAAAGGAAATGTTCCAAGATAATAAAAAGCCATAAAACCATACTTATAATGACACAAAGGAAAGAAGCGAACAAAAACCCCAGAAATAATATATTCATATATTCAATATATTCATGTGCAAAATTAATATAATATAAAAGACTAGAACATACCCAAACCACATATCAAGAGTATGAACTCCTGAGGAGTTATTTGCTCCAAACTGCTTCCATTCCAAACATTACACTATTTACAAGACGGGGGTTTTGGGTGTCTGAAACTTCGAGTTTTGGAGAGCTGTTACAGAGTGAATAAATGCAGGTAATCCAACCATTGTGGGAAATCACTTCAGCATTTGAGACCCTCAGGCCTATTCGAAATAGAGTCCAATGTCTCCCTGATATAAATCATGATCCCTGCATACACTGTATTTTGGACTAAGCCCCCAAACCACCCACAGTGAGAGAATTTTCAGTTTTGCACAGGCGGGCTGCCATCCTGCACTTACCTTTTCCCCTGTGTTTCCCTTTAAGCCCTGGTCAGTCACAGCAGACAGTCACATGCACAGGGTAAAGGAGAGAGAGAGAGACAGAAAGAGGAATCAGGGTTAGAAAGGCATGGAGAGGACACAGACATGCAGCAGCCTGAGTAGGGGGGGTATAGAAGGCTGGGAGATGGGAGCACTTGGTTTCAGGGAGAAAGGATACTGGGATGGGAATATTTAATATGTTTGAGGCTATGGGGGGCATGGAGGCGATGGACAAGAGTGTTGCTGAAAACAGTGCTAAGCTAAGTAATGAAAAGCAAGGAAAAGTAGATGGGGACACTAACTTTTTGAACAGTTTTGGAGGAGGCCTGCTGGATAAGCAGCAGATAAAGAGATAAACTAATTATATTCATTTGAATTCTAAATAACTATACTATTTTTTCTTTCACAGTTATCGGAACTCATGTCATTAACGATGAGATCCCATCACGTGATGTGAGTACAGGGTTCCCATGTGTATGTTGGGATAGACGCCATGAGACGTTCAAAACCAACTTGATCTTTTTTTTTCAAACTTGTATATACAGTACTACACTTCAGATAATTTCATGCATGAAACTAAATTTGCTCTGAGCAGCCGCATGACTATATAATAGATTAACACTACAGTAACATACGATGCTGAGTTTAATTTGGCCAAAAACCTTCTAATAAATTAGAAATTTTATATATATATATATATATATACATACATATATATACATATATATATATATACATACATATATATACATATATATATACACATACATATATATATATATATATATATATATATATATATATACATATATATATATACATATATACATACATATACATATATATATGTATGTATATATATGTATATATATATATATATATATATATATATATATATATATATATATATATATATATATATATATATATATATATATATATATATATATATATATATATATATATATATATATATATATATGTACATACAGTCAAAATTCTTGTACATTCCAAAGGCGCACAAGGGGTATACTATAAGCCAATTTGTCTGGAGGCCACCACTGTAGCTTTATTATTCAAATAAAGCAGTAATTACACCTTACATGTTCACACAAGTGTCAACAGATGACTGTTATGGTAACATAAACAGAAGCTAGGTTATACCGTGGGTTTTGAATGTTTAAATAATAGTGTTTGTAGCATCAGGCCTTTCGAGCAGGTCGAATGAAAATATGTATAAATTCATAGCAGACAAACCTTAATGAATGAGGGAGGGAACTATGTGTTATTCTTCCTGGATATACATTTAGCTTAAATACTGCACTGATGCCTTAAGGAGATACATACATCGCAATCTACTTTTCTGAAAAGAAAAGCCCTGTTTTTAAACCCTGTTCAAATGCTGTGAATCATATGAGTGAGGATGTTATTATCAGCACACAGAGGCATATTTGCTGATCATTAGCATAAAGATAATATGTTTTTTCAGAAACTACAAACATCTATATTATAAACTAATTTACAAGAAACTGTGATTCACTCATCTAACAAATCTAATAATGAAAGACTGTAGTGTTTTTAATGTTCAGATTCTTATTTCACACTATTCATAATATTCTATATGGCCTAAGCTGTGAAGAAAAAAATAATTGTATAACATTAAATATGGTTACTTTATGGCTTTCCACTAGCAGATCACTTTTAAATAATAATTATTGTAAAAAAAAAAAAAAACAGCCTGATGGTATGAGCTAAATTAAATAAATATTTAATGTGCTTTTTAAATCACTCACCATTCTTCCAGGAATGCCCATTGATCCTTTGTCTCCCTAATGATCAATGCAAAGTCAAAAGTAAAGTAAGAAACAGAATTCTGATAGAATTCAGGATCAGTAAATCTACTGTTCCTAGATATAGTATCATTTCATATACAAATTTCATTTCATAGACTTTGAAACTTTTTCCCCCAAATATAAGCTCATGTAGTAAGCTAAACTTGTATAATTTATTATTCTGTTCAAACAAGGCCAATATTAGATCAGTTCAGTGCTCTAAATTCTCAAGCATTATTTTAGTTGCTGTTTGAATGTTATCGATGCAAACATGCCAGAGATCATCTAATCCACTTGGGCCAACCGACAATTATGCAAAGCCAGATTAAGCGCAGACGCAAAAAGTTAAAAAAAAAAAAAAAGCTGTTTGTGATTTTTTTTTTTTTTAATTTGAACAGAAACACAATGAGGATAATGTAGTTCAGACTCTCCCTTTGCATTCATGTGACCCACTGATATTCCAATTGCAAATGATAATAAACCATAGTGCAACTTTTTACATTTGAAGTTGCCAGGAAGATAAGTGACAACAGTGCATGACTATTTGATACTTCGAGCAGGTAATAGATGCAAGAGTCTTTTTTCTAAACCTGTTTTCTGAATATTATATTGATAATAGATATCTGTGCCATCCTTTACTATGAATGCAAAACCAATATATTAACAATATGTGCTCAAATGGCTGACAGCCAGATATATATTTAAGATTTAAAGGTTATTAATCATTTAATCATATATTAATAAATGTGATCAGTAAAGTGGTACCTCACCTTACGAAATTAATCCGTTCCAGAGTCTTTTTCGTAACCTTCATTTTTCGTAAATTGAACCGCATTTTACATGTAAAACGAGTGATTCGTTCCAAGGCTCCGAATACTACCCCCGCCTAAATCCTTTAAAAATTATAAAAGCATACCTTTTAAGACCTCTTTCTGCTTCAATATTGTACCGATGGTAGACGAGTTTGGCCATATTATTCCTTTGTGATATCACTCGAGCCCGTTTCTTCTTCTCACTCGCACCGGAAATCACACACGTCACGTACGTGCGTGCGTGTGTGCGTGTGTGTGTGTGTGTGTCCACGCGCGCGTGTGTGTGTGTGTGTGTGTGTGTGTGTGTGCGTGTGCATGCACGTGTGTGTGTGTATGTGTGTGTGTGTGTGTGTGTCTTCTTAGCAGAGTTATAATCTTACAAATGTTTATAGAAGATTAAAAGCCTGAGTCAAGAAATAAAGAAGGAAACAGCAGTAACTCTGTCCTTTACACGAAAAGCATCATGATAGAGTCAGCTCCATAATAGCCAATGGGAGGGTACTGTATCATCCCTCCTAGCCAATGGGAGGCCAGCAAGGCGGGATGTTGGGAGCTAGCCAATGGGAGAGAGCTGCGTCATCCCTCCTAGCCAATGGGAGGCCAGCAGGGCAGGATATTTGAATGTCATTGATGGGAGAGCAGCTCGTGCATTGTTTGAATGTTACGTTTGAATTTTTAAGATGGCGTTTTCGTAATATGAACTTGTTTCGTATACAGAGACAAAAAATTTAGGAAAATGCGTTTCGTAACCTGCATTTTTCGTTTGGTGAGACTTTTGTAAAGTCAGGTACCACTGTACTTAGGGGAAATTTCCCTTGGTGTAAATATAGCATAATCATGCCTTTATAACCACTTTCCAAATTACGTCTAATCAAAAAATGTATTTAAAGATTATAACCATTGCCTTTGCTAAATTTTATCCCTTAGATTTTCTAAAGCTGTTGCTGTCTACAAAAATGCTGACTTGACAGACCGCTAAGAATTCAAGTTTTCGGCCAGTGTAATATCTTTATTTATTCTAATGATTTGTGATCAAATGCAGGAGGGTAAGAAGTCCTAAAATAACAGGTCAACAAAGCTCTCAAAACCTAGACTAAAAGGTTTCAGTTGTCAAGTATAATATCAGTCTTCAGAGAAGAGTACTGGGTAAATAGGAAAGCAGTCAAGCAGCAAGGCAGGGTGGAAGATAAGAGATTTGACCGTATCTGTTCAAAGTATGTTGGTCAAAATAAAGGCTTCATTGCAAGTCTGGGATTAGTACATATCAGGCTTCGATTTGATCTGAAATGTAATATTGCTTATTACTAATTTAAAGTTTTATAAATAAGCTACTTATCTTCATATTCATATTTTTCTTCTCAATCCAAGGTTGGGTCGCAGGGGCAGCAGCCTAAGCAATGAGTTCCCTCTCCCCAGCCACTTCCTCCAGCTCTTCTGTCGGGGGGGGCACCAAGAAGTGAGTCGCAATCCCTGCAGTGAGGACTCTCTTCCCTCGGGTCTCTTACCATTTGGACATGCCCAAAACACCACACCAGAGAGGCGTCCAGGAGGTATTCTAACCAGATGCCTGAGCCACCTCAACCGGCTCCTCTCAATGCAGAGGAGCAGCAGTTCTACTTCGAGCACTCCCCAGATGGCTGAGCTTCTCACCTTATCTCTAAGGGAGCGCTCCACCACCCTGCGAAGGAAGCTCATTTCAGCTGCTTGTATCCATGATCTTGTTCTTTCAGTCACTACCCAAAACTCATGACCATAGATGAGGATTGGAACATAGCTCGACTGATAAATTGAGAGCTTTGCCTTGTGGTTCAGTTCCCTCTTCACCACAATGGACTGGTAAAGGCACCGCTTTACAGCAGAGGCTGCAGTGATCCACCTGCCAAGCTCCCGCCCCATCCTTTCCTCATTCGTGAACAAGACTCTGAGATATTTGAACTCCTCCATTGGGGCAGGATCTCATTCCCAACCCAGAGGGTGCATTCAACCCTTTTTAGACTGAGAACCATGGCCTTGGACTTCAAGGTGCTGATTCTCATCCTGGCCACTTCGCACTTGATTGTGAATCACTCCAATGAGAGATGAAGGTCCTGGCTTGATGAAGCCAAAAGGACAACATCATCCACCAAAAGCAGAGATGAGCTCCGATGGCCACCAATACAGAACTACTCAACGCCTCTCCTGCGCCTAGAAATTCTGTTAAAAAAATTATGAACAGAATCAGTGACAAAACACAGCCTGGGTGGACCCCACCTCTCACTGGAAATGAATTCGACCTGTTGTTCCCAATACAGACCAAACTCTGGCTCTGATGATACAGCAACCAAATGGCCCATAGCAACGGATCTGGGATGCTGTACTCCCGAAGCACGCCCCAGAGGATAACCCAAGGGACATGGTCGAAAGTCTTCTGCAAATACACAAACACATGCGGACAGATTGGGCATACTCCCATCACCCCCTCCAGGATCCTGTAGAGCGTATAGAATTGATCGAGAGTGCCGCGGCCAGGATGAAAACCACATTGTTCCTCATGAATCCAAAGTTCAACTATCAGTTGAACCCTCCTCTCCAGTACCCCTGCATAGACCTTCCCAGGTAGGCTGAGGAGTGTGACTCCATGATAATTGGGACACACCCTCCGGCCCCCTTTTTTAAGGGAAGCCACTCATATTGTAATATATGTGTCTGTGTAATTTGACCTCCAGACTGAATCTTGAAAAACTTGATAAAGGTCCTTGGAGGAATGCTTACAATGTCTAGATGGATCTGTCCAGGGTGCTGATTCAAAGAAACACCATTTGAATATTATTGTGCTACTCAATACTCTCTACAAGCTACATCCATGTCATATAGCTGAAACAAATGACTGAAGACAGCATGCTGATTATTTCAGTGCAAAATATATAAATAGTTGTGAATATAATTTGTTCCCTCGGCTAAACTATCCAAAAATGTAGCAATGTTGACTAATGATGCAATACAATATACAGTGCTTATTAGCATATGGGTCTGATCAGAAAATGAGTACTGAAATGTGGGACATTGACCTTTTATATTTACTGCAGGTTTAGAAAAAATAGTTTAACCCATTTTTAATATACTACACCAATATTCGGCCAATTGCCTGGTGGATGCAGGATTATATTCCTTGGAGAAGCATCATCATCAAATTATCAGTAGGACGACTCAAAAGGACAGTATGTAACATGGATAGAATAAATGGATTTCTATTCACTAATAATAGCTTTAAATAGTAATTGTGTAATTAGTTACACTATACCAGTTGATAGTTCTTGACATGTTCAACTTTTCTTAATGATCAAAAGACAACAAATGCAATACATCAATGATTGCTGGGTGCACAAGACTCACTGTGTAACATGGGCAGGAAAAGTTACGTATATGATCGATCCTGTTTTAATCTGGTGCTTATTTAAATTTTTTTGCCACACACATGCAAATTCCGTGACTGACTATAGGTGCACCTGTGCGCCGGTTCATTGGATCTTTGAAGACTTTAGCAGAGACTCAGCAGGATGTGAAAATAATGACGCCTCCCTCTTGTCACAAAATTGAGCACGAGAAAGGTGTGTACTAGGAAGTATTTGAATTATTTCAAAAACTGTGTTCACCATATGTACATATTTTGATAGGATATTATCTCGCAGGCATGCACTAAAGATTTTGATGCACTGATGCACAAATAAACTTGGACATGGAAATATTTATTCAAGCTTGAAGTTGGGCAGTTGTAAAATGTGCCAGTTTCATGATCAGACCCATATATATATATATATATATATATATACACTGCCCTCCATAATTTTTAGCACCCCTGGCTAAGATGCGTAAAAAGCCTTAAAATATATTCAATTCTTATTACAGGAGTATACTCTCATATTGAAAATTGTAGAAAAATGTAACCTTGAAATCAACTTAATTTTACAGAGGGAAAAATGCCTGACTAAGACATAATTAATATTTTTCACAAAATAAACTGTTACACAATTATTGGCACCCCTAACAATTCCTAGGAAATAAATGTAATTGAAGTATTTCTGTCTTTTTTTTTTTTTTTTTTTTTTTTTTTTTACAGTGGTTTACAAAGTGGATCAGAGTAGGTAAGTACATTTAATTAGTAATTCATCACTTCCTGTATCCCTGTGGGATAAATATAACATGACACAGAGGTCATTTCTCTTAGCCACTCTTCAGCATAGGAAAGACAAAGGAACACACCATTCAAGTAATGCAGATGTGTGTCCACTTTCACATGTCAAGCAATGGCTACAAGACAGTAGCCGTGCACCTGCACCTGTGCATATCTACTGTCAGAGGAGTCTTTAAGAAGTCTGGCCAACTATGCAAAATTATTTCGCCACCACACACAGGGAGGAGGGGAACAGACATCAAAAGTTCTCTAAAGCTCACTGTTACAGAATCGCAACAAATGATGGCATCTTGAAGTCATAATGTCTCCAAAACAACCACCAGGTGCTAACTACATGCCAACAAGCTGTTTGGGAGGCATGTTAGCTTTGCCTGGGGAACAGCAGTGACAACCATTGACAGTGGGGCTTGAAACCACAACCTTGGGATCGGTAATCCTGAACCTTACCACCGGGCGACTATTGCTCCTCATAACATTATAATTTTATTTTAATATTCAATCATTTGAATGATGTGGAGAGAGAAGTCCAGGAGGGGTTGTGCTGAACAAACTTTAGCATATGACCCATCATCATCATCATGAATACATAAACAATAAAAAAAATTCATCATATAACTCCGCAATTCATGGCACCATGGTGGCGTACTGGGTAATACACCTACCTTACACCAAGAAAATCCCGGGAGGAACCTGGGAAACAGCAAGACTGCAAGTTTCTGTGTGGAGTTCCCCCTCAGCATGTGTGTGTTTTCTTCACATATTCAAAGACATATCTTTATTTCTCCAAGTGTGAATATGAGTGTGCTTGGTTGTATGCCTGTATTTGTTCTGCAATGGTCTGGAGAGCTCACCCAGAGGCCAGAGTCAGCCGTGATGGGCCCCAGCCTCCCTGCAATCCTAATAAAGGATAGGGTTTTGGAAAATGAAATGAAATGAACTCTACAATTCAGTACTGAATATTTTATGGCCATGGCTCTCAAACAGAAAAGGGTGGATTGCTACGTCCAAGTCAGAGATGAGTCATTGCCTCAAGTTGAGAAGTTCAAGTATCTCAGAATCTTGTTCACGACTAAGGGTAGAGTGAAGCAGGAGACAGACAGATGAATGGACACTATGATGATGAAGCTGTACTCGTCTACTATCGTCAAGAGAGAGCTGAGCCAAAAGGCAATGATTACAGTTTACTATCTACAGTCCAACCCTCACTGATGGTTATGAGATCCGGGCAGTGCCCAAAAGAATAAGATCATGGATACAAGCAGCTGAAACGAGTTTCCTTCGAAGAGAGTCTGGGGTCAGCCTTAGAAATCAGGTGGGAAGCTAAGTGGGGTAGAGCTGCTGCTCCGTCACGTCACGGGGAGTCAGTTGAGGAGGTTCGGACATCATTATCATCTCCTTTCGAGGTGTCACTCAACTGCGAGGAAGTCCCTGGGAAGACTCAGAACGTGCTGGAGGGATTATATACTCTGTCTGCCTGTCTGCCCAGGGGATGCCTCAAAATCCTCCAGGAGGAGCTGAAGAGTGTCAGGGCAGAGGGATGCCTGGGTTTCCATTCTAGACTTGTTGCCGCCTCTACAACCTGGTCAGACATTCCAAACAATCTAAAATAACTGCAGTCCTATTAAAACTGTGCCCAAATTTGTCATATTTCTAAATAAACATTCTGTTTCTTCGATTTCACATACTTTTTTTTTTTTAGAAATCCTCATGATTGGGTTTCACAAGCTGAGGTGTATTGAGTAAGGCTTAGTTTGCTGTTGTTATAACTGACAGCCGCGAGCTTTAGGTAGCCTCATTAAAACATGCTTCAGTGAAGACCAGGTGTGTTTCAGGTCTCTGTTAGTCATACATATATTTCAACGGAAACTTGAAAAAAGATGTTAAGGTAGAATACAGGGAGACTTTGACAATGCAACCAAACATGCAAAGCAGAGTTTGGCCATAATAACACTGATGTTGATTTTTGCATATGCTAAATGCATCCAAATAATTTAAATTAAATAATTAATAATAATAATAAAAAAATTATAAACTCATGCCAAAGACATTTTCTTTCAATTGTTTGTTCAACTTTGCAGTTGAAAACAGTCTCATTGTGTATCTTATTGAAAAATATAAAATTTTATATACATTATATGATTATAATTTAGAATCTCATAATTTATTATATATATAGAACTACTTATTAATAAAATGCACTAAATGACTGGAGAAGTCTTAGACAAGGAGACACACAAAAAATAAATGACAGTTCTGAGACAATTACCGGAAAGCCAGCTCTTCCAGGAGGACCCTGAAAAAGGTTGAGAGAGATGGGTACAAAAAAAAAAAAAAAAAATCTATCACCAATCAAGCATCCCAACACCCAACCTAACCATTCCGAATCATAATAAAAATCCAAAATCATCACCCTGTTTTAAATTCGGAAGATTAAAAATGAGAAACTTGGATTATGATTTCACTGTGGCAAAGCCTGAGTGGTCTGATGCTATGCAAGAGCAGACCACTAACCAAGAAAACATGCAAACACTCCAACACTGTAACATTGGCATCTGAAATCTTTCCATAAAAATGCTGATTTTAGTTTATATGCTCCATTTCCACTACTAAGAATAAAACTGGGTTTCATTTCAGAGACTAAGTGCAGCAATTTTACTGTGGGTTTTTATATCAACATGGAAGTATATAAGTCTGAATAGATTTCCGATTCATGCACATGCAGAAAGCAAATCACAGATGGTGGTCATGCAGGCATTCTTTGATTCCAATGTTAACTTTCAAATTAATCCATGTTCTACCGGAAACCTCATGAACCAAAGTTATTCTATCAAAAAAAAGCAAGTTATTCAGACTACCACAGTTTTCTTCTTCTAAAATGTGAATTTATGAGATTTATACCCCATTAAAGGCAAAACCTGATAGCAGTTATGTCACTCAAATGGAAGTATTCTTCTTGTGATTGAAAGTCATCATGGGAAGTGGTGGTCATAGATCATTCAACACTGAGAATGTGATTGTATCTTATTCTTGGCCTGCTTTTAAGAAATGGAAGTAATTCATCAAGACGCTGCCAAAGAGGAAACAATTACCAAGACAAAAAAATCCTTCTACCATATTTTGAGTTGTCTTTGATCTGCCCATAATCCATTCAGGAGTGGCAAGTTGAATTCAGCTATAAATCGCAAAACTGACTAAGTAATTCACATAAACATGCATTTCATAGCTTGAAAAAACTGTGAGCTAACAACATTTTATAAAAATTTGATTTGGACTTAAAAACATTTGCTCAGAATCAGAATCATTCATCGTTCATTCATTTTCTGAACTGCTGAGTCCTAATTAGGGTCGTCGAGAGGCTGGTACCCATCTCAGCTGATTCTTGGCGGCAAGAGCAGGGTACACCCAGGACAGCTCGCCAGGCCATCGCAGGGCAGAAACAAACTGACGGCGATGCAGCCGACTCTTGACGAAAGTCGGCAATGGCTTTTTTACAGCCTCTCACTATAGACAGAGACATGGCGGGCCTTTGATAACCCAGTTAGCTGCACTGGGGGAGAATCTGAATCAGAATACTTTATTTTATACTGGAGGAAATTGTGCCAGCCGCTTCACTTTAATTAAAAGAAAAAATAATCTCCAGTGTGCATAACTTATAGCTAACGTATACTGAACGTATCACCAACATATCTGATGTGTTCCAGACAATCACAGATCTTTTACTGAACGTCTGTGTAACTTACAGTTACTGTATTACTGGTGTATTGACAGTTTTTATATAAAATGGGGTTTAAATGAGGAACAGGTCAGTCCTCCCTCAAGACTCCATGGGAAGTAGATGTCCCTGTCATCTAAGAGATTGAGGATTGGACAAAGATGAGAAAATAATTACAGTAGTACCTCACCTTATGATCCCAGTTACGAAAAACATTTTCCAAAATTTTTTGTCTCTGTATACGAAACAAGTTCTCCTTACGAAGCGCGCCAAATGTGCCAGTCAAAGATTCAAACAATGTACGAGCTGCTCTCCTATTGACTATCTTCAAACATCCCACCCTGCTGGCCTCCCATTGGCTAAGAGGGATGACGCAGCTCACTCCCATTGGCTACTTCCCAACATCCAACCCCGCTGGCCTCCCATTGGCTAGGAGGGATGACGCCGTTCCCTCCCATCGGCTATTATGGAGCTGCATCTCCCATAATGCTCTTCCTGTAAAGGACAGAGTTACTGTTGTTTCATGCGTTTTTTTGAGTGTGTTCATTGCTTTATTTTTTTGACTGAGGCTTTTAACCTTCCATAAACATTTGTAAGATTATAACTCTGCTAAGAAGACATGGTCAACACACACACACACACACACACACACACACACACACACACACACACACACACACACACACACACGCATGTGATTTCCGGTGCTACTGAAAAGAAGAAGCGGGCTCGTGGCATGCGGTTGAGTGATATCGCAAAGGAATATGGCCAAACCGTCTACCATCGGTACGATATTGAAGCAGAAGGAGGTCTTAAAAGGTATGCTTTTATAATTTTTAAACGGTTTAGGGGGTAGTATTGGTGGCCATGGAACGAATCACACGTTTTGCATGTAAAATGCGGTTCAATTTACGAAAAATCCAGGTTAAGAAAAAGGCTCTGGAACGGATTAATTTCGTAAGGTGAGGTACCACTGTAAATGTCTTCCAACATCAGCATTACCTCATTGATTTCTTTGGCACAATGGTGATGTTGCTGTCCATTGTGGATTTAATTTGAATCAGCGAGTGGCAGCGTTTTATAGGCTACATCACATGATCGATCTTCTGGACACCCCATGTTAGACTGTGGTTGGTCATAAGCTGTGAATGTAGCCAACATGCTAGGCATTTGTTGGTGTAAGCTATACGTAGGTTCAAAGTACGCTATACATTATATTCAACTTATGAGTAACTTACAAATAACATGTGTGAACGATCACATAACTTACCTACAACTTCTGACAACTTACAACCTTCAGTCAACGTATGTGCAACATATGAGCCAGATGCTACATCAAAAATTTTGTGCATATACAAAATTTTTGGATCACCTTGCCAGTCTATGACTTACACCAGCTGTTAAATCTCACAAAACTTACCCATAACTTACTCGGCATACTCCAGCGTATTCGCAAAATTTCTCATACATGGGCATACGCTGGCTAAATCGTCAATGAGTGACATGGAATAAACAGTTTATCTACCAGAAGCAGATTCTAGTTTATTTCTTTTAGGAAGCCATGAACCTTTAATTATCAAAGGAACCTATACATTTTTTTTTAATTTTAATTTTAAGGCTTTCTGTATTTCTCTTATTGTGGCAGTAGTGGCCTCGAAGTAAAAGATGCTGGATCGCTGCTCCGAAGGTTGGGGGTTCAAGCCCCACTCTCCATGGGATGCCACTGCCCCCCCCCCCCCCCCAGTGCAGCTAATTGGGTTATCAAAGGCCAGCCATGTCTCACTGTCTATGGTATGACTATGGCTGACTTTCATCAAGAGTAGCTGTTTCGCAGTCAGCATGTTTCTGCCCTGTGATGGCCGGTGAGCTCTGTGATGGCCGGTGAGCTGTCCAGGAGAGATTCTGCCCTTGCTAAGAGAAAGCCAGTACATGCAAGGGCCAGTAATGCCAGAAGCATGTCAACACACCAGTAACCAGTATTTCTCTTATTATATATAAAAAAAATTCTACTTACTCTTATTATCTAAAATACTGTACTGTACTTAGATACAATTAACTTACAACTCAGCAAGTTTTTGTCAGTTTTTAACTGTATTTGTTTGTAAAATAAAAATGTTGACAAATGATTAATTACTTAAATGTTATTATGCTGCGGTGGCCTGGTGAGCTGTCCAGGGTGTACCCCTCCCTCGCCCAGAGATGGCTGAGATGGGGCACCAGCCTCTTCGGGACCCTAATTAGGATTAAGTGGTTTGAGAAATGATGAACTGGATGATGTTATAATGCTCACGTCATCAAATAAGCAACAGACTCAAACCTACCTTTTTATTTAGTTGTTTGTTATGTTATTTATACATGTATTAATGTGCTTATTTTTTACAGTTGCACGGATCTTTGCCAAGTGGCCACCAATGCTATTATTGTAAAGAACATATCATGCTAGTTTCTTGTGCTTGCTCTCATTCTTTTCATAACCATAGAAATACAGGCCCTTATATGAGTCTTGTAAGATGCATCTCTATTCGGTCTACAGGCAAAATTTTGATATTGCAGTTTTATAACTGTTTTTATGGGTGACAAATCACTAAGAGCATGTTCAAAGTCTGAACAAGAATGGGAAAGAAAACAGTGTTGGAAGGCATGCGAGTAGCAAAGAAAGGAAAGAGCTCATCCAGGCTCCGTGGCCTGCAAATAACTGCGTATATCCTAGAAAGCAGTCTGTTGTAAGTGAAAAAGAATGAGAGGGAAATATGATCAATTTCGAACGGTGTGTGTGTGTGTGTGTGTGTGTGTGTGTGTGTGTGTGTGTGTGAGTGTGTGTGTGTGTGTGTGTGTGTGTGTGTGTGTGGTTAGGATAAGTAATTTTGGTGAATGTGTAGGAGCGTATATAGTCTGCACTGATGGTTAAAACCAGATGCTGAGTGGGGAATTACAGCCAGTGGCTTCTGGGCACGTTTCTGAGTGGCCAAGAGATGTGTCTGGCAGGGTCAAAGGTAAGCTACCGGAAAAGAGCCCCTCATTTGTGCTACACGGTAGCAGCACACATGTGGCTCTCATTACAGCTACAGTGTTTCTGGGTGAATGATTAGATTCCCTACAGGGGATGAGGGGGCTACAGTACCACCATGCTCAATGGTAACAGCAAGACCTTAAACAGCCAGACATTCACCGAAATATATCTGATTGAAATAAATCCACCAATTTTTTTAGCATAGAAGGGCGGCGAGGGGGTTTAAGTTTTCTTTAACAGATTTATATCACATAAATCTTTACTGCAGCTGCTGCAATATGACTTGTGTAACTATAAATATTTCCTGGGTCAATACCTTAATGAGGAAAAAAGTTGTGAATAAGTCCTCACTGCATCCATAAAAAGTGATTTGGATTTTAGATAAGAAGCATCTTCAATTTAGCACTTAGCAGTCTTACCCTTTTTTGTGTAGCCTTAATGACAAAAGACTACTCAAGAACATATATTGTTTAATTCCATGAAACAAAAAATAAACTGAATATGACACCCAGAAGACTCCATAAAATATGCTATATAAATGAACGGAGCTAACGATATAAATAAATTTAATCTCAAGTCTGCTTCAAGCAGGATTTGCTTTTCTTTGGTCACATGCAGACTTTAATGTTTGTGAGCTGGTGATCCTTAACCTTCCAGCGACCAAGTGAGGTCATACATAACCCCGGGAATATATATTTGGGCGCCATTTTTAAAATTTTAATCTGAAAAAAGTTTCCTACCAAGAATTTGTCAATCAATTTGTCTTTCATTTGTTCATAGAATTTTGTAAAGATCGGCCAATCAGTGTAGCAAGTACAATCCAAACTTGTGAGGGGCCACTTATGACCCCAAGAAGATTTGTGAGGTTTTTGACATTATAGCTTCAGATGGTATTGATGGTGCTTCATTTTGACAGTTATATTTTCACATAGTTCAGCCATATACCATATTCGACGTGATAAGCGCCCAGGGATCTTTAAAAATTGGAGTGGGTGGGTTCTTATTTAAATGTTACCAGCGCAGTGGAATGTAAGTGCTTATTACCATCAAGGTGGAAAACATGAATAATAACAGAAAATAAAAGAGTTTTACTGGTATTTGTGTTATTCATTTTGTGGTATCAATCAAACTACTTACATGAAAGCTGAAAATAAACAGAAAACAGCATAAATTTTTAAATAAAAGACCCCTTACTTTTCCCTTTTGGTGCTGTTCCTTTAAACATTTTCCTGGAAGTAAAATCGAGCCAATCAACACTGTCGACTTTAGCACATGGCACGTTGAACCAATCAACACAAACCTAAACAAAAGTACATGTCCAGGAACGTCCTTAAATTTATGAAGTTAGTGAGCAGGAGAATCGGGTGAAAAATACTCGTCATCACTTTCTGATAGGTCCATATCTGGCTCATCGTGCCATTCATTCAGAGCATCCCATAGTCTTGCTGTTGAAGTTTCTAATGGCCCATTGGTTGTTGGACATTTACCAAGAGAACACAGCAAAATATTTTCCAGTTTTTTAAAGCACGGCAGAACAATCAAATGTGTTGTTAATGATGAACATTATAGACATTCCCTAGTGGCAGGGAGTCTTGAAATACCATGTAAACTCACTTTTACAGGCAGTGAACGCCTCATTTTACTGTTACAGAAACTGATCGAACAAAATTGGTAAGTTTGATCTACCATTTCACTCCCAGTACACATTGGCGGTTCTTAGACGCAAGATGAAAAACATGGGGGGGGGGGTCTTATTGGAGCAGGGCGCTTATTACGTCTTTACTTTTTATGATTTGTTTTCATTTTTGATGCGAAGAAAAAAAAATGTAAAGAAATAAAAGGTAACATGCATATTACAAGATGTAACAGACAAGGGTTGTGTAAATAAATGTAATATGCTCTATCATTGTGTTTTAATTTTTTAGAAAATATATCAAATTCCATACCTTATTACATAAGATGATGAACAAATATATTAGAGAGTGAAATAAATATGAATAACTCTAAAACAATCATTTATATAGGAATATTCCTATATAAAGGCAATGGGGTCACAAATGACCCCACCCGGTCATATTAGTCACCGAGGTCGCTTGAGGGTTAAAAGTTAATCAGAACAAGTCCTGCCTCACACAAACCTAAAGCTTATGTGAATGTTAGTCGTTCTGTAAAGAATGAAAAACAACTATGTATTTTAAACAAATCAAAATGTTTGATTTCTAAAGGAGATGGAAAAATTTCTCGATGTTTTAGAATTGGAATGACACCTGTAAGCATGTTGTGCTGCCTTATGTAAATGTTGGTCTAGAACTTCACCTTCCTGCTCAGTATTGTCACTTTTGCCCCATAGTGGTATGTCAGCACGGAGCCGACAAGCTAAGAACTGAAACCATTCATCGCTCAAGTAGTGTGCTTGATTGTTTCCAACCACGTCTGAAAACAAAGACTGCACTTGTTACGTCTCCACTGATTGCCAGTTAATCATTCCTGACACTGAAGGACCTCACGGCTGCTTGTAATTTTGAGCATACGACTTGATGAAGATTTCAAATTCAGCCATATGTATATTCAAGAAGCAGTCTGCTGCCTTACTTCAGGTTTTTCTTAAACCTCTGTATACTACAGTCTTCACTCCTTGAATCTTAAAGTGATGATAAAAAAAAAAAAAATTAGTACAGCGTTAAATGTTCTGGCAGTATATCCATCTCTCTGAGTAATGAGTTAATACTCATAAAATAATTTCAAGACTAATAATTATGATGGGAAAATGTTCTGATATTTAACAAAAAATGCTTAATCATGGTGACGCTTTAGGTAAGGAGACATTTAACTTTCATGGGAGGAAAACGAGAAGAAAAATCTGAGGGGTCAGTAAATTTTCCGTCATGGAAGAGAGTCTTCAGGAAGGAGAGCTTCTCAATGACACGGCAAGTGAGGCTAAGAAGAAAAGGATTTACAGATGGTATACTGTGAGTGATAACACAAACTAATCTATCTCATAGATGTTCCATAATATCAAATGTAGCAATGAACGATTAAAAGTTATGATGCTTTTTTCGAATAAAATTGCAATGATCAACGAAACGTAAAATTGTGAAATTATTATAGTTGGCAACAAGATAAATAAAAGACTTCGGATGTGGAAAATAATCGAATTCAGAGTGGTAACACCACGTGTCACATTCACAAATGCTTTGTTCTGTACTTGTTGTCAAATCTCACCTGTTGTGCTATTAAATATATGCAAATTTTTTTTTTTTTTTTTTTTTTTTTTTTTTTTTGGTGTATTGCCTTTCCATACACTGAACTCTTTCCTATACCAAAATATGTGTTAGTTGTTGATTAAGTGGACATTTGTGCGCCACCGTGGTGTCGTGGTTCGCACATCTGCCTCACAGCAAGAAGGCCAGGGTTTGATTCCAGGTCTGTGTGGAGTTTGCATGTTCTCCCCATACTTGCACGTGTACTCCGCCCTCGCCCGGAGTCGGCCTACTAAGGATTAAGCACAGTTTCCAAATTGCCCGTAGGTGTGACCGAGTCCGTATGTGGCCTGGCGAACCATACGGTACATCATCGTCATCACAACCATGACAATCCCTGTATGAGCATCATTCAAGCTTCAGGGATCGATGTCCATTCCTTGTGATTGGATATAGACATAGAAGTGGACATTGATGAAGTGCGTTATGGCATTTAGAAAAGCTGAATAATGCGAATGTTACCCCGTGAAAAAATATAAGCATTATGGCTTGCACAAGTGACATTTCAAACATTGTCTTGTTTAAAATTCTAATTTATTGTGTGTATTAAACAGCCAATTTTCAGTAGTTTTACTTAATACCGCTTAATCCTAATTAGGGTCACGGGGAGGCTGGCAACCATCTCCGTTGACTCCGGATGAGGGCGGAGTACACCCTAGACATCTCGCCAGGCTATCGCAGGGCCAACACTCACACCTACGGCCAATTTGGAACAGCCAATTTGCCTACTGTGCATGTTTTTGGACTGTAGGAGGAAACCGGAGTACCCGGAGGAATCCCACACAGGTATGCTGAGAACATGCAAACGCCACACAGAAACACTCGAGCTGGGAATCGAACCCAGGACCTTCTTGTTGTGAGGCAGATGTGCTAATCACTGCGCCACCGTGCCACCTTTCCTTAATACTGTACCTTTAAAGTTTAACATTGCATGTATGTTTGAACTCTTCCGGTGCTGTAAGGCTGTCCTTATATTATGTGGCTGGCTGCTGTTATATCATTAATCACTGCCAAGGCTTACACGGAGAGCTCGACCTTCAATCTCTAAAAGCCTGAACGCAGCTGTCCCTAACCACACCTAATTTTAGTCCTCTCAGTACAGCCTTTCCTCTCCTCTTCTCATCAGGGTATCCTAATCTCTCTCTCCAATGCTTTAACAGAATCAAAATAACAATGCATTTCTCAGCTTGAGGTTTGAAAGATTATATTTATGTTTAACTTCACTGCGCACTTACTTTATACCTTTATTATTTAATATTTTATATCTTCCATGTTTTGTTACTTTGCTGTTTCCTGTTTCGTTCAGACATTCCTAATGATATACAAGAATAAACGTCAAGTGCTGTGTGGGTTTGTAATGGTGGCTAAATGGTCCGAAGACGTCCTGCTGTTTTAACACACATGTCTGTCTGTCTGTCTGCCTTTCGGCTTTTTCCCTTTTACTCGGGAGTCACCACAGCGAATCATCTGATTCGCACGTTTTGATTTGGCAAAGGTTTTTTTTTTTTTTTTTACGTCGGATGCCCTTCCTGTCACAACTCTTTTTAGCAAGGGACAGAAACACGCTGACGGCTTTGCAGCTACTCTTTACGAAAGTCAGCAATGGTTCTTTTACATGCCTCTCACCATAGACAGTGACAGACATGGCCGGCCTGTGATAACCCAGTTAGCTGCACTGGGCGGGGGACAGTGACAGACATGGCCGGCCTGTGATAACCCAGTTAGCTGCACTGGGCGGGGGACAGTGACAACCTTGTGGCGAGTGGGACTCGAACCCCCAACCTTTGGATCAGCAATCCAGCGCCCTATACTACTAGACCACCACTGCCCCTATTTTAACACACATAAGTTTGTCAATTCTTTCATCTCCTTGGCTATTTACTATCCCGTTTTTTTTTTTTTTTTTTTTTTTTAGATTTATTATGCAAAAATAAAGACTTACATTTATATATATATATATATATATATATATATATATATATATATATATAAAAAATCTGCTACTGTCTATTTGCAGATACTGTACACTTGCAACCTCTATGAAGAAACCAAGACAGAGAGCGTCCTTATCAGGATGCCCTCTGAACATGTCTTAACATGTCCAAGTTATACAAAGAAAACCTTCTAGCAGTGTAAATCTGGGAAATATAGTTTAATTTTACATCCCAATGTATATAACAAGGAGACGAGCTGACTTCTGACACACAACATGCCATCACATATTCATACAGATGATGTGTTTTACAGACCACACACAAACGCACACAGCATATCCAGAGAGAGAGAGAGAGAGAGAGAGAGAGAGAGAGAGAGAGAGAGCACACACAAACAGACACTATACAGTGTTTGGGGTTACTTTACCGCAATCCAAGCAACAAAGACAACAGTACTATTGTACTTACAGGAGGTCCTGCAACAGAGAAAAAGAAAGATTGGTGTTAGTAATATGCTGTAACCAATCATTTGGACAATCAATCAAATTAATGGCGATTCAGTGGTTAGTTTTACTCATTGACAAGTTGTGAGTTAAAAGCCCTTTCCACAAAGCAAATACAGTACGTGTCTTGATTTTATGTTGCATTTGGGGAAAAAAAAAAAAAAAAAAAAAAAAAAAAAAAATATTAATGGAAATGGAAACGGGTCTCACAACCCTGGACCCTTTACCTACTGATCTGAGCCAGGAGTATATTAAGAAGGTGACAAATCCGAGTATCTAGATAGTATGGCTTGGCTGAACTTTTTGTTAGTACAGGAGCTATCAGTGCGTCCCTCGTGAATCTTTTTATCCCTCTCAGTCTAAAACACTCGAAGGAAAACTGTCGGGAAGGTAAACATATTCTGTACTGCGTCGCACTGAGGGCTGTGTGCATAAATAAAGCAGTTTAATTTCAGAGCTGTGTTTATAAAGTAGTAGATCACAGGCCTGATGTCAGTGCCCATCAAGAGACCCAGCTGGTTTTTCTGGCAGTGTGTTAGTAAGTCTTAAACACTGCTGACAGCAAAGAGGAGGCAGCAGCTTGTGTACGACAGCACACTACTGGGATATAGTTATCACACACTGCACTTAAAGTGAAAACCCGAAATAATTTATCACTAAAATACTTCTTTTGGAGCTGCTACACTCACTACACTGTTTCACTTTACTTTATACTTCTTAAAAAAGCCAGTGTGTTTGTTAAATCAAAAAAAAAAAAATGAAAAAGAGAAAAGGCATTATTAGTTGATGGTAATATTCAGAATCTTGTATTAAAAAACTCTTATTAACCCTGAATTACAGAGCAGTGTAATCTCGTCCCAAGTGAATGATTTATTGCGCTGCATCATGGACTAATAAAATACCATTTCTTATAAATGTGTTTTTTATCAAGAATAATCTAAATGAAATTTGCTTTTAGAAAAATGATGTTTGCAATTACTCATAAAATACTAGTATACAGGGATCCCTCGCTACTTCGTGCTTTAATGCATCGCGTTTTTTTTTTTTTTTTAATATTCATTGAATTAAAAAAATAAGGAAATTAAGTAAGAAGAATAGGGGGAAAGGTTAAGGAAAATGCCGTGAAACAAGGCCAATTATGCAGGAAAAAAAAAAAAAAAAAAAAAAAACTTTCCCCCCTATAAAAACAACCCAAAACCCCCCAGCAAAACTACTTATATTTTTATGTGAGGTGTGCATCCGTGTATATGTGCACGCGCATCTGTATGTGTGTGTATTTACATTTCATTTACATCTTCTGCATTGTTTTTGAATGTTTAATTGTTATTACAGTGATACCTCTGCTCACGAACATAATCGGTTCCCAGAAAGTGTGTGTAAGGCGAAAAGTTCGTCTTCCGAACATTTATTTCCCATAAGAAACCATTAAAATGAGAATAATCCGTTCCCAGGTCCCCATAAAACATAATTTTCTACTAAATAAGCCTTAAAACTACACAAAAATATACCTTATTTTATGTATAATAAATGTCTATTGTATTGTAATTAAAGAAATAAACTGTACTGTATAATAAAGTCGTTTTATTTACCTTTGTGATGGTAGTTGATGGCTTGATGGAATGGAGTGGGAGGAGGGAGGGAGGGACTTACTGTTTGGAAGGAGTGTTTGGAAACGCCTACTGTTTGGAAACACCCTTATCCACACACGCACCCTTAATAGCTTCCTTGTTCTTAAGGATGGTGGTAGACTTAGCGTACTGGTACTTGGACGCTAAGTCACACAAACGCACACCTCGTTCGTGTTTTTCAATGATCTCCGCCTGTGGTGGGGTCTTTTTCGGTCCCATAATAGCAAAAGTTCACTCAATATGGTCCAAAATGTCTATCAAACACAAACCACGTCTGCACTCAAAGAAAGGGGGTGACGAACTGGGATGCCGTGAGCGTGCGTCAGCTTCTCGTGGCCGCCACCGTGGCGCTGTTCGACCGCGTGGTTTGGTTCGTCCGCCGAAAAGTAGTTCGTCAGCAGAGACTATATGCTCGCAAATTTAATGTTCTTGAGGCGAAAAGTTCGTGAGCTTAAGCGTTCGTCAGCGGAGGTTTTACTGTATAAGCATTTATAGCATTGAATATGTATTTATTTATATTATATATACTCATATACATGTATGTACTTATACGTCAGATGAGGAAGGGGGGGGGGTGTTGATCCTACTCCGTGGAATTCGGCGGTCGTGGGGGGATCTCGGTCAGAATTAACTGCGGAAAGTGAGGGATCCCTGTATTCTAAATTTTCATAGAAAAAATTGAAAAATCACTTATGACAAATAAATACCTTGTGCCAAATAAGCCTCGTCAGATAATATTATTCAACTCATCTCTTCCGAACTCATTCAGCTGTCAGTCTGCAAAACTGTACAAGCACAAACTAATCCATCAAACATTCTGTGACAGGGAACTACTTTTTCCTGTAAGTAAATTATTATATTGAGCCGCTTCCCTCTAGGCAAAATACATACGAACAGAATAGTAGACCGCTTTCCAGGCTGTTTACGTTTAAAACGACGTGGAAATGGAAGTTGTCATATGGCAGCTTTGCTTTTAAATGGCCCAAGGGGGGAAAAAAAAACAGCAAAGACATGGACATGAACCCTAGCCACAGAGATCCATAATGGAAATAAATGGAATGAGAAATATATATCAATCACCTGTAACTTAAAGTCAACTGACCGAAGAAACGAAAATGTATGTCTTCTAGGTCTGCGTAGAAAAACATCCCAGGCAAGCACAATGTACTCTCGTGAAAAGACAGAAAAATTCTGACCTGTCCTTCCCGTAATTTCGAAGTGTAAGAACTCAGACAGACATAAGTAATGGCATGGTCACAACAGTGACAAACCTTTCCTCGGAGTGAATTATTCTTTTCTTTCCTGTTTTGAAAGCTGTATGCTTTTATAGTAATTAGAGGAGATATTTATCAAAACTTGTCAAAGTGGCAAGTGGTATTTTTGTAGCATATAAGAAATATGTGGTCAAACAAGACCACGCAGTGTACTGAAACCAGTTGAAAACAAGGGATTTGAAATGATGATGTACAGTTGCCATATTGTGACACCGACCCTGTTATTACAAATCATTATGGTTTGGAGATATCATGAAAGGACAATATTATTTAAGGCATATTCCCAGTCATAGGGGATTCAGAGTCTTCACCACTTTCACCTATCTGCTAGTCTGGTTGACCGTTGGGGCACCACTGCACACTCAGCAACTACCTTCCGCCATTCCTTTTGATCCTCGGCCTTCCGCAGCAGGATGTTCCAGTCAAGGCCGGTCCAATCCTTGACATTGTCTTCTTATCTCTTCCTCTGCTTGCCTCTTCGTTTCCCCTCCTTGCACTGTTACCTGCAGGATGCAGGATGGTCTTGGTCAGTCCCGAGGATCTTGTGATGTGCCTGAACTAATTCAGCTTTCTTCTTTTGACTAGCATCGGAAGGTCCTGGTAAGGTTCAGAGATGTTTGTAACTCTGACTTTCACTTTTTCATTGGTTACATTGGTCTCTGTATGAAATACTGAGGATTTGGTGGAAACATCTCATTTCAAGGTCCTGTACCCTTCTTTCGATGTCAGCTGTTAAGGTGCTATCCTTGAGATTACTTCTGGCCTGGATCCCTTATCTGATACTATGGCTCCCAGATATTTGAAGCTGTCAATTGTCTCCAGTTGTTTTTACATCTACGTGTACTGTGATGTCAGACTTGATGCCATTAATGTAGTTTGTCATCAGCTGGGTCTTCTCTACACTGATTTGGATGCCACATGCTGTGGAGGCGTCTTCAAGGCACGTGACTAAATTAACCAACTTTTGTTCTTCTCCATCTAGGCCGTCAATATCACCAAAGTGTAGGTTGGTGATTGTCCTGCCTCCGATGTTGACTGGTCCTCAAGTGCGTCACCCATTATTCTCCCCAAGAAGATGTTGGGAAGATTGGGAAGGTAACCTGCAATGGAGTAGCGTCCCATCCAGGAGGAGTTTTACTCCTTGTCGCTTCACGCTATAGAAACCAGGAATAAGTATCGGCTCGATGAGCCACTATGGCTCGGGTGTAAATAGCCCAACGGACTTTACCTTTTTTTTTTTTTTTTTTTTTAAACAATGGATTGT